>KL647309.1:1785019-1824365 GCA_000727475.1 Sarcocystis neurona
ATTAGAGAGGGAATATCAATAGAGAGGGAGAGTACCATTAGAGAGGAAATACCATTGAAGAGAGAGTACCATTAAAGAGAGTACCATTAAAGAGAGAGTACCATTAGAGAGGGAGAGTACCACTGGAGGGAGAGCGCGTCACTAGAGAGAGAGTAGCATTAGAGAGAGAGTACTACTGGGGAGAGTAAAACTGGAGAGATTATACCACTAGAGGAGAGTAACATTAAAGAGAGAGTACCAGTAGAGAGGAAGAGTACCAGTAGAGAGGGAGAGTACCACTAGAGAGGGAATACTATTAGAGAGAGTACCATTACGGAGGGAGAGTACTAATAGAGAGGGAGAGTACCACTAGAGAGAGGGGGTAGCACTAGAGAGAGAGTAACATTAGAGAGAGAGTGATATTAGGGAGAGTAATATCAGAGAGGGAGCAATATAAGAGGAGGAGGAGTCGTAGTAGTAGCAGCACTTATGTAGAAGGAGTGTTTGTGTTGTGTTCAGTAACACTGAACACAGAGTACCATTAAAGAGAGTATGACGTAATAGTAGTAGTAGTATTTGTGTGAGAGGAGCACTTGTCTGTTGTATTTGACGTGGAGATAGCAATAGAGGAGTCGTATTGAAGAGCAGTAGTATTGTAGGGGTGATACTGCAGGACGCAGCAGTACTGGGGAGAGAGAGAGAGTAATATATTGTAGAAGGAGTAGCAGTCCTTGTAGGAGAGGAGCATCTCTGTTGTATTTCTACTGGAGAAAGTAACGGTGGGGAACGTAGTAGCACTCATATAAGAGGAGGAGCATTTGTGTTGTATTTCTACTGGCCAGAGCTCTACAGGGAAAGTCATACTGGATAGAGTAAGAAGAGAGTTAGCATATTACGGACAATGTACTGTCATAGTAGTAGTAGTAGTAGGATTTGTATAAGAGGAGAATTTTGTTGTATATTTGCTGGAGAGAGGAATACGGGAGTGGTGCTGGAGAGCAATTTCGTAGGAGTAGTAGTAGGAGGAGGGGAAGGAGCCGTCCTAATACATATGAGTAGTAATGCTGTATATATATATAGTGGAGACGAATACTAAGGAGAGTAGTGTTACAAGGACTGATGTTAGAGAGAGTCACATATGAGAGAAAACTATCAGAGAAGTAGTACGGAGAAGAGGGTACTGGGAAGTCAATACTGGAGAGGCAAATATTAGAGAAGCGAGTCATGTTGTAGGAGAAACAGACTTGTAGAGGAACAGATGCAGCTCTCCTGGTTGCCACTTCCTTCTCGCTTCAAACTTCTTCACCGTTTCTCTCCTTCTCCCCCCATCCGCCGCTTTCCCCCGCTTCTCTTCCGCTGCCGTCTTCTTCTCGGACGTCCCTGAGTGTGTACATGTTATCGCGCAAGAAAAGGAGGCGGGGAAGGGCCATGTGGCTGGTGCTGCTGCTGTTGATTTGCTGCTGTTACTGCTGCGCCGCTTGCTTGCTGCTCCTGCTGCTGCTGCTGGCGCACGGCGCCTCTCGCTCCTCCCCTCCCCGCTGCTGCTGCTGCTGATTTGCTCCAACTGCCACGCGCATTGGCTGCTGCTGCTGCCGCTTTCCTCGCTGCTCCCCTCTTGGCTACGGGTGTTGACTTTCTGCTGCTCTTGGCTCCTGCTGCTGGTGACTGCTGCTGTCTTCCCTGCTGCTGCTGCTTCTTCCTCCTCCTGCTTCCTCCTTCTTCTTCTTCCTGCTGCTTCTTCTTCCTGCCTCTTCGTCTTCCCGTGTTGCTGCTTCTTGTTGCTGGTGATCTTCAGCTCCTGTCTCACTTTTTTTCTGCTGCCGTAGGACTGCTAGAACAACCGATAAAAGGCGTACACGAAGAAGGCGTGGAGGGACTGTTGAAAGGAGCCGGGAAGGGACTTCTCGGATTTGTTGTTAAACCTCTCACTGGAGTTCTCGATTTCGCCCAACGTACTGCAGAAGGAATCAAGGTAATTCAATCCTCCTTTATATACACATATCTATATATATATGTGTATCTCCGTTTCATATATATAGAGAGAGATAGATTTTCTATATAGATAGACAGGTATATCTTTTTGGTTGTTTCTTTGTGTTCGGGTGAGGATCTGTGTAGGTATAGATTTATGTGTGTGCCCGGGCCTCTCATAGATATGTATCCGTCTCTTTGTCTGTAGATATAGTTCTATGGGTGCTTCCCTATATATATAAATATGTATTTGTGTGTGCTTCTTTCTTTTGGAAGATATACGTTTACATGTGCTTCTCTCTATGTACGTATTTGTGTCTCTCTTCCCTGTCTCTCTGTCTCTCTATCTCTGTAGATACAGTTCTATGTGTGCTGCCCCATACATATATATATATGTACATATAGATATTTGTCTATCTTCCCTGTCTTTCTGTCTCTTTATCTCTGTAGATATAGTTTTATATGTGCTTCCCCATACATATATATATATATATATATTTGTCTGTCTTCCGTGTCTCTCTGTCGCTGTATCTCTGTAGATACAGTTTTATACTAGACTTCTGTATTTCCGTTTTCGTTATTGTCTTCGTGAGCGCTTCTGCGCCGCCTCTCGCTGTGTCTTCTATTTTGCTGTTGCTGCTGCTGCTGCGGCCGAGCGATGGCTGCTGCTGCTACCGTGTCCCTGCTGCGCGTCACTCGCACCTGCTGCTGTGGCTGTTGCAGCGCCGCAGCTGCGTTTGACTTGCTGCTGCTGCTGCTGTAGTGCCGCTGGCCTCCTGCTGCCGCGCTGTAGCGTTGCTGCTTCGACCGGATTGCTGCTGCTGCTACCGCTGCCGGTTTGGTGCTCCTGCTGTTAACTTGCTGCTGCTGCGGTTGTACTACTGCTGTTGCTGCTGCTGCTGGGGTTGAATCGCTCTGCTGCTGGGGTTGACTTCCTGCTGCTGCTGCGGTTGCCTTGATGCTGCTGTTGCTGCTGCTGGGATTGAACTGCTGCTGCTGCTTGGGTCGAATTGCTGCTGGTGCTGCTGTTTTTTCAGGAGCTGTCAGAAATTGATCGAACACGTCGGACACGTCGTCGACTGCCACGGCTGCTCGTGGGGGAGCAGAGGCTTCTCGGCTTTTATAGCTCCCTCGCAGCAAAGTTGAAAGACGCGCTCAGCGATGTTGACGGGGCATGCTGGTAAACTTTTTTCCCTTTTCTTTCCTTCTATCTTCGTCTTCTCCCTTCTCTCTTCTTGTCTTCTTCCTCCTCTTACTCTGTTCTCCTGCCTCTCCACCTATGGATGTATAGGTGTGCTTGTACAGGTGCGGCTTCCAAGACGTGGTGGCTGGGCATGCAGAAAACGGCGCATTCGTGAGGGGCCCTCTCTTCTTTTTTCCTTTTTATCTTCGAAAGTGGGGAAAGTACGTGTTTAATTCCGGGGTTTGGCAGGCAGCGAAACACAGGCAGATGGAAGGAGGTCGTCCTCCCCGTGCTTTTCCTCTTCCTACCCTCCTTGATGTGCCGTTGCGTGACGAAGAGTTTTTTTGCTGGCATGCGGGAGGGGAAGTACGTACGCGCCTGCAGCACGCCGGCGACCAGCCGCGGGCCGTCTCCGTCAAATTCTCTCCCATTTCTTCCTCTTCGCATATGAAGCCACACAGACACGGAGACAGCCAGACACGGAGACAGACAGATACGGAGACGGACGGACAATAAGATCAAGAGGAAAAAAGAGAGACGGGGAGAAACACAACACACAAGTGTTCGTCACTGCACCGTAAACATATACCTAACTATCTATCCATATGTATATATGTATATACGTAAGTGGGTATATACTTATATATATATGCATATATATATGCGTGTATATAGATACACGTAGAGAGAGCGAGACACAAAAATGGCGATGTTTCTCACTGCGCCATACATATATATATAAACATATTTGTGTAGATATACATACATACATATATATATGTGTATGTGTATAATATGTATTAGAGGGAGAGAGAAACGCTTTGCAGATATGAAAGCAGGAAACGCTTGCTCGATCTTCGTCTTTCTCGAACGCCGTTTTTATTTGCATTTCTCTTCGCATTCTTCCTCTGTCTCTCTCTACATATGAACACATACATTTATATATATATATATATGTGGATAGATGTAGATAGATATATAGATAGATAGATATGTATATTTGTGTCGACTGGCTTCTTGCAGCGGGTCGAGGCACCTGGCCTTACGATATTTTTCTTTTTCCTCTTCCCTTTCTCTTCTTCTTTTTCTCTCTTGTTCTTCTGCCCCTCTTGCTTCTGTTCTTCTTTGCTGAGGCTTCAGTGAATCCATGGAAAAGTAGATGCACCTGCAACACGTATAAAGAGCAAAGTCACCTTTCATGGATGTATCTCAATGTTTCTTCACATATATATGTATATTTGACTCTCTCAAATATTTCTATATGTGTATGTAAATCTCATATCCACATATATATATGTAAATTTAGGTAGCTCATATTTATATATGTAGAACTATCCCATGTAAGTATATTTGAGTCTCATATATATATATATATACAAATGTATATATAGACGTAGGTAACTCATATATATATATGTAACAATCCCACATATGTATATTTAACTCATATATATATATGTGTAAGAGTCTCCGTATGACTGCGTGCACGCAGTACAATGCCTGCTCGCCTCTGTGTGTGTGTATGTCTGCATGTAGATATAAATATATGTATCTGTAAATACATTTCTTCTTGTGTCCGACACGTTTTTTTTTCCATATATATGTATACTCGTTTCCTGTTGCACTGGTGAGTAGTTTGCCTCGTCGAGATTTTGGCAAGGAGAGGACGCTGCTGTTTATCGCTGCAGTTCCACCACGTGAAGCGAAGCTCCTCCGCTGTTGAAGCAACAGCAGCTCCTGCTGATGCTGTTCTGCTGCCTCACTTCTCCTCGCAGCGCTCTGCTGCAGGCGCCGTTCTCGGCTGCTGCTGGTCCTGCTGCCTACTTCATTGCTGTAGCTGCTCTTCTGACTTCCGCTCTCGCTACTGCTGCTACTGCGAGTGGGAAGGGGGGGGAAGGTGGTGCCGCCGCTCCCTGTTGCCCTCGGCTGCTGAGCCCCCAGCAACTTGACGCCGCTGGTGCTTCTTCTCCTCTTCCCGCTCGCTGCTGCGGCTCCTCCTGCAGTCTGCTGCTGCTGGCACCTGCGGCTGCTGAGTGCCTTTCCGGTCTCTTTCTCGTTGTTAGAGCTGCGGGCCGCTGCTGCTACTGCTCAAACAGCTGCTGCTGCTGTTACTGCTGTTACCGCTGCTGCTGCTGTTACTGCTGCTACCGCTGCTGTTACTGTTGCTGCTGTTACCGTTGCTGCTGTCACTGCTACTGCTGTTGTAACCGCTGCTGCTGCTGCTGGGGTTATTGCTGCTGCGGCTGTTGTTACTGCTGCTGCAGTTACTGTTGCTGCTACTGTCACTGCTGCTACGGTTGCTGTATATGCTGCTGCTGCTGCTGTTACTGCTGCTGCTGGGATTACTGCTACTGCTGCTGCTGTTACTGCTGCTGCTGCTGTTACTGCTGCTACTGGTGCTGCTGGTGTTTCTCTTGCTACTGCTACTGCCACTGCTCCTGCGCTGCTGTTGCTGCCGCTGTTGCTGCAGGTCCTCGATCCCGTTTATCTCGCACGTCTACGATGCTCCTTTGCATTCCTTAGTCGTTCTTTCAAGCAGCCACGTGCTTCACTTTCGACTGCTGCCTGCTGCTGCTTCCTCTGCGGCTTCTGGACATTTGTTGCTGCTGGTACCGCTGCACGCCCTCGCGTCAGCGCGTCGCTGCAGCATGCGTGCGCGCAGCAGCGCCGAGAAGCCTACTGTAGGCGTAATGCTGCTACTCCGGGATGCTGTCACCAGCAGCAGCAGTAGCAGTAGCACTGCCCCGAGTAGCGGCTGGCCAGAGACTGCTGGGAATTCTGCTGTTGCTTCTGCAGCGGTCTCTCCTGCTGTTGGAGCCAGCGGAGGCACCGTAAGCGCTGCCGGTGAAGCAGCAGCAGCAGAAGCATCAGCAGGCACCTTTTGGAAAGAAGAGCAGCCAGCTGCTGCTGCTGCTACTTCTGCTTCTGCCGACAGTAGAGAGCTGCGGAAAATTATCTGGTGTTCCTCTCCTGCTGCTCGAAGAGACGTAGAAGCCCTGCTGCAGCAGGCTCTCACCCAGTAACAAGCCACCGCCCACTTGCTGTTCCGCGTGGCCACCTGCTGCTGCGCCTGTCCGCAACCAGCTGCGGCTGCCGCGCGCTAGGCGGGACAACGCCAGCAGCTGTCGGTGATAACGCAATACAGAAACATCTTCCTGCTGCTGTTACGACCGAGGGACCACGTCCTGCTGGTGCTGCCAAGCCAAGAGCCAGAGCGAGAGAGAGAGGCCAAGGCACTTGTGGTGCTGCACCTGGTGAGGAGAAAAAGAGAGAAAGAGAAAGATAGAGCCTGTGCTGCTGCTGTACCAGCATACAGGAGGCGTCTTGCTACTGATGCTGCTGTTTCTGCACCAGGAAGGCATGCCGTTGCAGCATCTCGAACAACTGCGCGCGAGGAACCCGGACTGCTGCTGCTGCTACCTCCGCAGCAAGATTGTGGCGTTCTGCCGCTGCTGCCGCCAGTGCAGCACTGCTGCTGCTGCTGCGAGTGGAACACTGCTGCTGCTACTGCGAGTGGATCACTGCTGCTGCTGCTGCTCCTGCAGGTGCAGCAGTGCTACTGCTCCTGCTAGAAGTAATTTTGAATGTTGCTGCTCTAGAAAGTGGAGCCGCGCTGCTGCTACTGTGGGGAAGGGACTGACGCTGAGCTGCGGCGGTTGCTTCGCACTTTTTAAACATCTGCTGCTACCGCCGCTACTTCTTTAGGTAGCCATTCTGCTGCTGCTTGAGCTGCTGCAGTCGCTGCTGCTTAACAACGGCGGGCCGCTTACGTGCTGAAGCACCACGACCCACGGCACTTCCTAGGAGAACCTGCTGCAGTGTTCAGCAGCAACACGTCGTTTCTTCAGCAACTGACCACGCATTCCTGACTTCCTCGCAGCGAGAGAGGTCCTCCCGTTCAGCGCCCTCCAACGCCCGCTGCTCTACAAGAGATGCCTCCGCAATAGCAGCAACTATTTCGCTGCGCTCGCTAGGGTCTGTTGGTCAAGCCACCCGTCGGCGTCTCCAGCATCGACCCCTCCCACGCCGGGACACGCGTGTCGTCGCCGTTGCAGCAGCAGCAACAGTAGTAAGACTGGACGCGGTCTTGGCTCTTTGACTCTTTTAGCGCAGGTACCGCAGCAGCAACAGCAGCACTAGAATGTATGTACGTTAAAAGCAGCGACATTCTGCAGGTGCAGGGCGTAGGGGTGCCCCTACAGCAGCAGGAGCGAGAGCTGCACGGCAGCAGCAGCAGCACCAGCAACAGTAGCAGCTGGCAGTCACGTTAGTTTGCTCGGAAGCAAGAGCCGCTGCAGCCTGCACGTGTGCAGCACACGCAGTAACGGCAACATAGAACAGCAGACATACGGCAGAAACTTATGGAGAGACGCCTTTGTATGCAGCGTATCGCAGCCGCAGCTCCTTCACCTGCTCGTACGCCCCCTGCACGTGTTAGCTCGTCGCCGACGGGGGTACAAACTGCAAGCAGTATAAAATGCGGTACAGAGCGTCAGGGGAGCCAACGGGGCCGCCCAGATGCCTGCACCGGTGTTGCTGCTGCTGCTGCTGTTGTTGCACCCCCCGTGCGATGCAACTCGAACATGGGGTGGTGCTCCTGCAGGACTTTCCAAGAATGCCTGCGGTGGCAGTCCAAATGCAGACGTGCTTCTGTGGTATGCGCTGCTGCTAGCAGCCTGCTGCCGACTTCCTCTGAAAGCCGAGACGGCCACCTGAGAAAGTGCCACCAGCAGGCCGCATTCTGGCGCACGGCGAGGCGCGCACTGCGCAGCAACATTTACAGTGGACGCGCGTGGAGCTGCTTGTGTGTTCGCATGTACGTGTTGCACACTTCCGTCGGCATATACATATCTGCGAGAGAAACCGGTGTTTGCAGATCGTCAGCAGTGTATATTCCCCTGTCGAGGTAACACGCAGATTTTCTGTGCGTATGTCCTACTCTTAGAGGTGGATGGTGGGTCTGCTGTTATTTTCTGCGGGCACAAGAAGTTGCAGTGTCCTAAGGATATACGCGTGCACAGGTCGACAGTTGAAACCTGTGCCCTGTGGACACTTTACACGTATATATATGGGAGAGGTCAGACGCATGTACGTGTATCTGTGTCCGTTATTAACCTCTGTACTCCACTCTGAACGCAACGGGACGCATTGTTCTCTCTTTTCGTCTGTTCCCGGCTTTCTCGGGAGACGCGGGAGCGAGGGATTTCGGAAGAAGCGCAGAGCGCGGGCAGGCGTCTACCCGTGCACTTGAGCGTGCCCGTGGAGAAGACAGGAAAAACAGTGTAGACGCGGCGACTGTTCAGCTGCACTCGCTGTACGCCGAATGAGCCGGCTTCTCCAAGGTGCTTCTTTCTAACTATATATGTACAGATATATATATATATATAAATATGTGCTCGCACACATGGAAGAAGTTTCAGTACACTGCGTGAGGATGCTGCTGCTACAGCTACTCCTGCTCTTGATCGTTTTGCCACTCCTGCTGTGGACGCCTCGACTCATGGGGCCCGCCACGAGCCTGCTACTTTATATGTAAGTGTATCTCCGAATGAGTGTAAGAAGTTTTACTGCAGTGCGGCGCACGAACTCAGACGTACCAATAAAAACTGCGTATTTTATCAGACAAACAGAGCCAGAAACGCGCGCCTGTGCGGGCTCAGCGGCACGAATGTGAGGGAACCACACCACAAAAGAAGGAGAGAGATTCCCTGCCGTGCTTCGGCCGCAGGTGGAGCGGAGGCAGCGGCCAGCAATGCTGCAGCTGCCGCAAAGAAGTAGCGCATTTTGGCTCTTTTCACACTGCTGCCGCAGTGCCGGGGGCGTGCCGCGAGCGGAGACCCGACGTCCAATTTTCCCCCATGTCGACTGCGCAGGTGGATGCAGGCAGATGAATGTGTGGTCGTATAAATGCGTGACTGCAGGGACTGCGGCCTCAACATGTGGCGCGCACGCTCTGCTCTTCCTGCTACGTTAGCCCACTGCCTCACGTAATTGAGTGGCAGCTATGAGTGGCAGCTACGAGGTGCAGGCACGCAAGGACATGCAGAGTTCGAAATCACTGTGGCTTCATCCAGGACTTCCTGGGAAATTTTCTAGAGGTGTCCGGTATCTTATTACGCCGTGTCTCACACATACGTACGTCCGCGTGTACCTATAAAATGCAACCACCACCATGTAGATACACCGACCCTGTAACTGGGATCGATACGTAGTAGCGTATAAGCCCGTCGCCCTCATGTCCAGGCCGATGTTGACGTGCGTTACGTTGTAGGGCTTCTTGCATGCAAGCGAGTGTTTGCATTTCTCCTGTCTGCTTGCGCGAAAGATGTGAATCTCTCCAGTGGGGCATCGCGCACACACGGACCGATCGCTAGCTTGTTTGTGCACAAACGTGCACGAATGTGGTTCTCTCGCGCGCTTGCTTCCGAAGTCGGAGAGGTCCCTGGACATTGCAAGTGCATCCACGCGAGTGGCAGCAAATGGGTATAACATTCGCGCGAAGGGGTGCCGTCTGCCGACGCCGGTCCACCTGCGTTGTGGTCCAACAGGTCGTGCTTCCCCAGTCGGCATGCATATCAGCAGTCATATATGTGTATATACATATATATATATATATATGTATACACACATTTACATGTGCTTGGATAGACGTAGGTACAAGTGTATCATAACGGTGGTCACGCATACCGATACCGCTGCTCCCGAAGGCTACAAGAAGCGTTTCGGTTCATGTACAAGGACGTTATGCTTACACAAAAAAGTACAAGCGGTAGCGCGGGGACGTACTTTTATGTATATATATATGTGCACGTATATGCAGATGTTTGTGCAATTATATATGCGTGCTTAGAAGGGCTGTATATACACATAGATGTGTATATGTCTGTCTGCAGTCGAATGTTGATCTTACGTTGAATTGTGCAGACGTGTCTGATCGAAATTAATAAACGTGTTTGTTTCGGAACCCTGGCACGCGTCTACATGCAGATATCCGCGTACCCACTCATTCTGCATGTACCTGCTAAGAAGGGGGCTTACAGAACAGCACACTGCCAAGACAGTCGGCGGACCGACTCATGCACAGCAGCCCCACCAGCCGCACGTTCACCAAGGTCCTCTTCTGCGTGCGTCAGTGTATCTTGACGTGTGCACCTACACGTCGATCTTGTACACGTGCATTTGACGGGATAGAACTGTATACGTACGTGTTTGGAGCGAGAGCCACATACAGAGGGATGAAAAACATGTATGTGTGCTTCGCCGTGTTCAGGTGTGGAGGTGGATACACGTCCGCGCACACGTGTACGAAGGTGGCTTCTAAAAATACACTGGATAATATAGAACTGCACCTTTACATATATAGAGATACCCACTTATACGTAATTCTGGGTATTTGCTTTCCACCCCCATCCGTTGAGACTGGTATGCAGAGTACTGCACGCACTGCGACGCCCTGAGGGGGAAGGTATTTTTCCGTTTCCGGCTGCTGCGAAGGAAGCTGCGTCACGCTGCTGCTGGATTCCTGAAATTTCTGCAGCTGCTCGTATGTGATGTGCTTGGTAGGGCCCTTCTGTTTTTTGTGCTACTGTTATTCCTGCCGCTCTACATATGGCTTCGGTGCTGGCTGCTCCTGTGATATTGCCGTAGCTGCTGTGTCTGTTTGTGTCCTGCTTGCTTCCGAGTCTGCGACAGCGCGTCCTTATTCAGCCCGCTGGCTGGGCTCTTGCTGTTGCCGTCTTTCTGCTCTCTCTGCTGTGATGGCTTGCTCACACGCCTGCTGCCCACGAAAGCTCTGCTGCTGTGCTCTGCGGATCGCTTAGCTGCTCGCCGCAGCTCCTCTAGTAGCTCTGCTGCTGCTGTGACTGTTGCCGCTGTTCTTCATGCCTTGCTGCTGCCGTCGTGGCGAATCTGCGCCTTATACTGCTCACGCTCTGTTGGCGCCTCTTCTGCAGAGGTTCTGTTGCTAGATCTGCGACAGTTGTTCCTGCTGCTGCTGCTGCTTTTCGTTTCGCTTACCGCGAAATGCTTCCCCTGCGCCGGCGCCAGCTTCTCCACTCGCAAGGACACATCCCCCGTCCATCCTCTGCAAGCGCAGCTGCCAGTTTCCCCCTCTTGTTGAGAAGCAGAGCCTCGAAGTCTTCCTCTTAACAAGCAGCTACTACCTACTTACGAGAGCGAGAGTATTAGAAGAAGTAGCACTAGTGAGAGGAGTCTCCATGTCCTACGAGCCGATATTTCAGCCGGTGCAAATCTGAAGTGTAACCGTGTAGGCGGTAGTGACCGCCGGACTCACTGTTGTATAGTACTTCTATTAGTGTCATACTTCTCGAGAATAACTCTAGTGTTAATTCTACTCCCAATGCCAGTTGCCAGGAACAGGAACCAAGAAACTGCGACTCCTGTGTGCCGTGCAGTTCTGCGTGCACGACCTCTAGAGGGGAAGAAACCTAATAAGATGCAGCACAAGCTTTCAAAAGTGTACATGTGTTACGGGTAGGGGAAATTAACAGACAAAGGAGAGACAGGGATACACCTGCATGGAGAGAGAGAAGAAAGAGCAGGTATGATTGCAAACGGCTACCACGCACACGCTGTCTTGACGCAGACTGCGAATTTATTCATTTTCCACAAATATATAATATAGGCATATACATTCTCATACGCGTATGTGCATATATGCAGATGCGTGTATTCAGCATTTCAGGCAACAACGATGTGGAATTCTACGCCCTTTGTGATACACTATTAGTTTTTTCGTGTGCAAGCAATTTCTCTTGATCCGCCGACAAAGTGGACGTGCGACGAAGAAGCATCCCCTCTTCTCTCCATGCGGTATTGCCACGCCCTTTCTTAACATCAACGCTAAAAAGCTGTAGAGCGGCAAAACGCTTGAAAACAGGCCTGCTTCACGTGTGAACCTTGCTCATCAGGGCGACGTGTTTCTACCACCTCGCTGTGCCTCAGCAGAGCGGTGGGAAAGATAGTGATATTCGAAATATAGTTCAACTATTTGAGCGGGGTTTCGCTACAAATTCAAATTATGTAGAATCTCCCCACTTGTTGCTTAACGCCACCTTCTGTCCACGATTGTTTCCTTCGGTAGCAGGACTTATTGGTGTAAAAGACACGCCACATGTGTAGCATTGTTGACCGGATGTCTATTAATGAAAGACTGCCTCCTCAAGGTACACTGCAGTCCACACAACGGCAGTCCCTACAACAGCTAATATGTGCGCATTTACGTATACCGACAGGGACACAAAGGCAGGCATATATACGGAGAAAGTGAATTTGCGTACGAGCACGTTCCCCCCACTATGAATCTAGAAAGCGTCCGTGCATAGTAATATACAGAAGCAGGTAAATGAGTCAGACCGAAAATTAGCTAACATTAGTAAACAACCTCAACAGATCGAAGCTGAATATATGTTTGTGTAGGCCATACATACACACGCCTTCGTAACCTATAGATATACATATATATATATATATATGCATATGTATGGTATATGTGATATGTATGTATGTATGTATGTATATATATATATATTTATTTCCTCGGTATTGCATGTCCCTGTAGGTGACAACGTAGTCCGTATACCTTCTGTAAGGGGCCATTCTTTGCAACTGTATTGTTTCTCTTCATTCTGGCTGCGTGCAGCATTTGTCATTGGCAGTGGAAGTAGCACAGAACTTCCCCAGCTGCCACTGGTAGTGCCGCTCTTCCTGCTACCGTGGCGTTGCTGATGATGCCGCCGATGCTGTTGGCACCGCTCCTGCTGCAGTCGATGCTGCTTTTGCGGTCGGCTGCAGCAACGGGCCGTCGAGTTCCTCTCTCTCTTTGTCCTGCTACAACAGCCTCTCCTGCTGTTACCGCTCCTGCCAGTCCTGCCATTTCAGCTGCAAAGTGACTGACTGCCGATGCTCTGCTGATGGCCCGAGCGAGGAGGCGGTGGCACACCGACAGGGCACAGACGGTGGAGCCGCCGCCATCAGCACTGCAATGGCAGCAGGCGAACCTTGCATGCAAAAGGGCAGAGTGTGGGCAGCACATGCGGTCTTGCTTTGCGCTACTCTCCACCACGTGATGGAAGAAAGCAGAGCGAGAGCAGGACAACGGCCCACAGTAGCACAGCAGGAGTCGCAGCAGCAGCGCCGGGATCCCCGCCGGAGCCGCAGCAGCAGCAGTAGCAGCGTAAGTAAGCCGATGGAGAAACACGAGCAACAGACCCAAGTTGAGGGCGGCGTGTCTTCACACTCGAAAGCGGTGGTGCCGGCGAGAAGATGCTTTTCTGGTTTCTACGGCCGTATCTCTTCGAAAACGTCTTGGTAAGACCGGTTTCTCCCTCGCGTTCGTCTACTGCTGCGGCTGCGTCGGTGTGGGATTCACTTTTCACGGGGTCGGTCGGTCGGCGGGGGCTGCGGCAGTCCAAGAAGGAGGAAACTGTTTCGTAAGAGTGTACTACTGTGGAGCGTAGATCCGGTAGATCTGCGCCCCCCCCTGTTCGGAACAGCGCCAGATTGTTCTCCGTGGACGCTAAAAGAGAAGGAGAGAAGAAGGGCCTCGCATAGCAGCAACAGCCGCGGTAGCGTGATCATCGCGCAGCGCCCTACAACTCCCATAGTAGAAGCAACGGCGGCAGCAGCACGCGAGCAGCAGCGACAACTGTCACATTTTTACTAGCAGGTGCAGTTCTGCAGCAAGGGCAGCGTTCCGACTAGCGAAATGTTGACCAGCAGCAACGGTTGCAGCGGCAGCAAGAATCCTAGTAGAGGCAGCAACGTAGTTTGAGGAGGGGTTGTATGTCCTCTTCACCACTCTCGGCGTTTTTGCCGTTGCTCAAATGGTGAAGCATGCTTTAGCGGATTGACAGTAAATCCTCGCCCCGCCACCTCTCTTCTTGTTTCGCAGAACAGTGTTTGTCTCCGGTGGACATTAGAGGCCGTCTACCGTTCGTGGCTACGCAGGCATGTAGGCAACTGTCGGTGCTCCTATCGGCCTCGACATGTGAAGTGGGAGAAGTTGTTGCAGCTGAGATGCGATCGAATTAATAACCTCTGTCTGCGGGCTAAACTGTGTTTTAAAATGGAGGCAGCTCATTCTTTAACGCAAAGAGTTGTCAGTGAACACTTGTTTCTGTAGACACAGAGATACATATGTACGACATCTACAAGCGGCGGTCCCGTTTCTTTGCATGTACACCGCTGTACGTGTAGTTTAGGTGTGTGGTTGTATCTCCTACGTTTATCTAATGTGTACATACGCGGTCCGTAAGCTTCTCTTGTAGAGCACTTCTGTCGAAAATAAGTTGCAGCTCTTCTTAATGCAGGCGAATCTACGACGTGTCTGAGTGGCCCTACACATGTATGTGTGTATACACGTCCACTCTGTAAGTACGAAAGGGCCTCCGAGTGAGGGAGATAGATGTCAGCGGGGGGAAGATTCAATGGAGAAGAGGCATCCTCTGATAGAGAACAGACTGGGGTCGAGTCGGGGTTGTGCACTGCAGAAGAACAGCATCCCCCTTCCTTTGTCACGCTTTTGTGGAGCTTCTTCTAAAAATCAAGGTAGCAGAGGAGCTAGCAGACGTAAAGCGAGGATTTAATTGTCGCTTAGCGAGTTCCTCGCGTGTTTGATGCAGTGTCGTTGGCTTCCGGCGGCTCCTGCTGCTGCTGCTGCCGGCCCGCGTGCCGCTGCCGAAAGGAGCCGGGAGTTGGGTTTCCGTTCACTGTATGAGAGTGTGCGTATGTGTGTGTGGGTATCTAGTACGGGTGATGAGGGATACGTAGGGAGAAAGGTGCTGGGTGGCAGTTCACGTCTATATGGTGAATGCACCTGTGAAATTCTGCCACTTGCTTTTTATCTCTGCGGACATGTGTATTTCGTCTACTCGTGTCTGGGTGCTGGTTGTGCGTTTGTACTCGTGGAAATCACTGCAGAGCCGTGTTTTTCTCGGTGTGCAGTGCTTGTTGGCTGTCAAAAATATATCTTGCTCATGGCGGCCGGGCGACTCAGTACATACTATCTGGCTCTCCCATCCCGGTTAACAACACCCGGTCACGCGGTCGTGTACTCATAACAGAGAGAACAGAGTTCCGGACAAAATTCTTGCGCACATTCCTATTCGTCCATTGTCGTCCAAGTTCATCACGGAAGTGAAGGCAGCGTTTGTGCACAGACGACTCAAAGCACGCTAATCTCGGACAAGATATAGCTTTCTTGTATATCCGAGGACATCAGAAAGAGTTTCTCCGTAATTTTTTCGAAGAAAAATGGAGAGGGACACGTGTTTATTTGTAGCGTGTGCCCGTCTCGCTGTATGTGTGTACACACTCTGTCTCTCTCCGTCCTCCTCTCTGTTTTTCTCCCTCTCTCTATGTATACGTGGAGATAAAATATTCGTGTCACTTCTTTCTCTCTGTTTTCTACATAGAACTGTATCAAAAAGACAGTTCTCTGCACGGGAGTGGTCGTTGCTATCCGGGAAGGGATCACCTATGTCTGCACTCTCGTCTGTTGTCTCCGTTCAGACAGCATCTGCGCGCATACGAATAGACGCGTACATCTGATAACAGCATATGTTTAGAAACATCCGGACACGTGCGTCTGCATTCGTGTAAGAGAGAAAGGGCGGTGACAAAGACAGCTAAATCTCGATGGAAATATATGGACTCGCCTGTGCCGAGGAAGGCTTGCGTGTGTTAGTGCCGGCTAAATGCGGCTGCACGAAGGTGTGTATCTGCAAGGCTTTCGTATAGAAACAAGTGGAAAGAGACTTTCTGAGTCTCGTTAATGTTTGTGTGCGCCTCACGCACACAGGGATGCAAAGAGGCGTGCAGGTGGAGAAGTTTAAGAAGAAATGCAGGAGGACGGGAAGTCAGAGAGAGACGGGGAGCGGACAGAGAAACCCGCTGCCGCAGAGAAGCTACTCCGTTCATACAATTAGCCACACACACACCCGTAGAACCGAGAGGTGAATGCATGTCTGTAGAGAGATAGGCCCGTACGTAGGGTGGGAAAAGAGAACTAGGGAGAAAGAGATAAATACCTTGGTGCAGTAATTTCCGTCTGTACGTACGTACTTTTTTTATATGTGTGCGGTTGTAGATATTATACATATGTGTAGGTGTTTGTGAAAGTCTGCAAGTGTGTAGACACGTGCGTCTCTTCGACGTGACAGTAGGGAAGCGTTTTCGTAGCAGTACGTATACGTGTATGGGTCCACAGATATATAGATGTTCGATAGTTATCTGTGTGCATAGTTTTCTTCGGTTTTCGTCTTCTCGCTGTATGCAACGTAAGCAACGGTATTCCACGCCGAAGTTTGTTGCACTGCAGGTGTTTTTTGCCGTCGTTTTTTCCAGGGATGTGCGTGTCGCTGCAGAGGAGTTAATCTGTTCGTTTCTCGCTGTCGTCGCGCGGCTGGCAACGCTCTGTCTGCCCTCCTTGCTTCTGTTTTTCTTTTCTGCGCTGCTGCAGATATCTTCTCGGGTAACGGACGTGTCGTCGCCTTCCTCACTTTTCCCCGCCTCGGGTGCCCCCACCGGCGCTTGTTTTTCTGCGTAGACTTTTTCCTGAGTGATTCAAGATGAAGCTGAACCTCGCGAACCCCCAGGCGGGGCTGCAGAAGACGGTGGAAGTGGACGACGAGAAGAAGTTGCTGCCCTTTTTCGAGAAGCGTATGGGTGCGGAGGTTCCGGGCGACAGCATCGGTGAGGAATTCAAGGATTACGTTTTCCGCATTTCGGGCGGTAATGACAAGCAGGGTTTTCCCATGCTGCAGGGCGTGCTGGTGAATCACCGCGTGCGTTTGCTTTTCAAGCAGGGAATGAAGTGCTACCGACAGCGGCGGGCGGGGGAAAGGAAACGCAAGAGTGTCCGGGGGGCGATCGTTGGCCCAGACCTTGCAGTGCTGAACCTGGTGCTGGTGAAGCGCGGCGCAGAAAATATCCCCGGGCTGACAGACGGCGAGAGACCGCGGAGACTTGGGCCGAAGCGCTCAAACAAAATTCGCAAGTTGTTCAACCTGAGCAAAAATGACGACGTGCGCAAGTACGTCGTGCGCCGGAATGTGGACGGCAGCGGCGCAGGAGCCGGAGCAGCCGGCCTTGCCGCAGCAGCGGGGAAGAGCAAGAACAAGACGAAGGCGCCGCGGATTCAGCGACTCATCACGAAGACCAGGCTGCAGAGAAAGCGCGTCTACCTCGCCAAGCGGAGGAAGCAGGTCGAGAAAAGCAGGGAAGAAGAGAAAAAGTACAAAGAAGTCCTTGCCACTTACCGACATGACCAGAAGAAACGGCGCGCAGACCTTGTCGCCAAGAAAAAGAAACATGCGCAGGACAAAGAACGAGAGACACTCGCTGCCGCCAAGAAGCAAGCAGATGCCGCCAAGAAGACCGGCGGTGCGGCTGCTGCTGCTGGTGCTGCCAAAGGTGCGAAGACTGCTGCTGCAGTCGCTCAAAAAGCGAAGTAATGGAAGAACTTTAACAATGCAGTAGAGGAGTGAACAGAGCAAAGCAGCCGAAAAGGAGGAGGAAGACGAGAACGGAGGGAGAACGTGCGATTTATGAGGAAAGTAAGAGAGATGCAGGAGCACGCGGGAAGCAGCAGAAACAGGAACGGGAAAGTGCATGGTGGTGGAGAAGAACGGGCGTGGAGAAGAAAAAGGAGCAGCAGGACGGAGAAGAAGGAGAAGCGTTCTCACGCACACAGAGAGAAAGGGAGAGGATGACGGGGGTAGCGCTGAGATAGAGGATGACGAGGGTGGGGCTTTGACGAGAGACCACAGCGAACAGTGGAAGTGAAGAAGAAAGAGCGAGTGGAAAAGCACGCATAGAGAAAGGAGAAGAACAAAGAAGAAGCAGCAAGAAGAAACAGGAGTTTTTTGATGCGGCGTAACAGGAGCAGGAAGAAGACGAGGCGAAGAAACACACCTGGGGCGGGGAGGGGTGGCGAGGGGGGCACGTTTTTCGTCAGAAGGTGCGTGGGTTTGCCAAGTTGTTTCTCATTCAATGAAAGTGTCTATGTCTGCCTCCTTTCGGTGGATCTGCCTACCAGTATACGCATAGCAGTGTGCGTATATGTTTGTACCTGTGTGTGCGCGTGTGTAAGTGTCCGTGTGGTAAATGTCTACCGGTAAACATATGTATATTGTGTAACTGTAAGTGTAGTTGTTTATGATTTTTCAGAAGTTTTCCGTCTTCCCAACCGCAGGAAGTTGTGAGGGGTGTGTTTTTGCGCTGCTTCGCTACGAACCTGCCGCAGACGTTGCGCTGCCCCGCCCGCGCTTATCCGGTGCGTGTGTGATGCGTGCGTATGTTTTTGTGAAGAAGAAGCGCCGCAGAAAAGAGGTACAAGAAGCATTAGAAGTAAAGAGCGCTAGAGACGGATGACGTGGGGCGTAAAGCTGTGCCGCAGATGTGTCACACACTTTTTCCACGGACACAGAAACTCCGGGTCTTTCCGAAAGGCGTCAGAAGACGCAAAAGGAGGAGGAGGAGGAATTTCGAGAGACAGCGCCCCAGTTTGAGTAACACTCGGAAACGGGATTGCTGTTGTCGCTGCCACGACGAAAAAAATCACAACTCTGCATGTCTGCGGTTGAGACAGCTTTGGTTCTTTTTGCTTTCTCTACCTCCCGACTGCTTCGGTTTGGACACAGTCACCTTTTCGTATCCCTTTCGGCTGCGCCTGGGATGCTCCGTCGACATGTAGACCGCCCGCGGGGAGATACACGAAACATGAGTAAAGGAATACAGATCGGCGTGTATGAATTCTGTACACACGTACAGTGAGCGAGGGACGCATAGCGCACCACGTAAATACACGTATACATATATACGCATGCCTACAGAGAAGGGACAGGGAAACTCATCTGCGTACACATATATGTGGTGTGTGAAGAGAGACAATGACAGGTATACACCTATGTATGGGCGGTATGCGGAGGTACAGAAGACGTAAATCGACACTGCGTTGAAGCGTCCACTGTGTTATATACAAGTGTATACATATGTTGGACTGCGGGCTTGTGTAGATGAATTTTTTGTCCTGAGCTCTATTTTCGGTTCTCACGCAAACGTACGTGTGGCACCCTGTTCATGAGACATACTAATGTATGTGGGCGCGTGGATCTCTAGAGGAAAGCGTATCTTTGCACATGCAGGACACTAGAAATATAGATGCGGTGACACTGTTTGAAAAACGTGTGTGTCTCACGAGGCATTCTGAAGTAATGCATACCAACGCGGGACATGTGAACACCTGAAACACATGCACGAGGGGATATACATCTATGTATGTGCACATGTAGGGAGACATAACCACAGGAGTTCGTGTATCTTTGAAAGCATGTGCACGTGTGTACGCTACATTTCCGAAACGCAGGGGTACGCACAGCATTTCAGAGCACGTTGGTGAAATATCGTTGCACCTATTTATATGCAAAGTGTATATACACACGTGTGTAGTACCGCGTACGTGAATTTCTACCTGGTATTTACTGGTGTGTGTTATGTAGAAATACGATGCGTATGGCGGCGTATAGTGCATAGGACCCCCACGTGTGCACTTGTGTTGTATCTGCTTCTACTCATGGGTGCACTTATACATTGTGTAGTCTCTGACCGTACGTGTGTACTCACACGTGTACGTTTATATTACATACACACGCATACACACACAGAGAAGTCTGTGTATGCGGGCACGCGCACAGCTACGACGCACTGTTTATATTTCCTCACTTGTGTACACAGATACATAGGTGTAGAATACAAAGGCAAACTTGTACACATATTGCGTAGAATTCCGCGTAGGGGATGCATACAAGCAGGTGCGGGTCGTACATTTTTATATCAGTGTCCCTGCATCCGTGTGTGTGTGTTTCACAATCGTCTCCATCACACCCCTGCAGGCACATACATTGCGCAGTCAAATACATGTATGCAAGTGTGCTACATGTGCACCAGTTTGTGAACCTCTGTGCTTGTATGACGGCACTGACCAAAGGGCCAATACGACATTGGAGGCATACACACAGAGCACTCAAGAGGCGTGGGATCCGGCGCTCGTGGGAGGATGAATTGGGACACAAAGTTCAACAAAAAGGAAAAGAAAGAAGAAGCGAGGAAATCAAGAGACACCAGCATGTAGGTACTTATTTGTGCTGATTCGTATATGTGTGTGTATGTATATTTCAGTGTGACTTGGCTGTATATACATATGTATGCATACACATGCGTAAATGTATAGTGCTGCGGCGTACATGTGTGCGTATATATGTGTACGTATGAAATCAAGCTCCTCCTTCGCGCCTTCAAACCTGTACAATAGTGGACACTTCGCACACAGCGAGGCACTAAGAAGAGCTGCTGCCAGTGTAAGAAAGGAAGAAATATTACGGGCGTTCTTCAAAAGTCATACTCGAAGATGGTAATTTTGCAGCAAACACTCCAGCTGCAGGTCGACGCTCCTCCACATTCGTGAACTTAGATGTAATAGCAAAGTAGTGTCCCTTTGTAGATCGCAACGTAGAGGTATTTGGTCCACGTTTAATGGGGAGACTGCTTGAATATAGATTGTTATCCCTGTCTGCGCGTAAATCGATCAATCTTCAAACATATACATACATATATACACAACGTGCAGATGTGGGTTATTTCTCTATCAGTGAAACATCACCTTCAGAGGCCGCGGCAGCCCGATGTTTCTAGTATGCGTACACAGACGGAGTAGACTCACGCGCGTGTCGAACGTGTGCATAGAGGGAAATGTGTCTATCTACGTATGTCGCCATAACCAGTGGTATGAACGTATATTAGGAGAGGTGCAAATTATTGTCTCACAATTAGTGCTCTTTCTTGGGTCTTCTCATTCACACGACTGTGGAGATATCTGCGGAAAGTTTGTGCGCGGAGGGACCGCACCGTGTAGCACCCACCTGCGTGCACAGGGCAGTTCGTTTCTCCGTTGGAGCTACGTGCTTTGGGGAAAACGACTGCGCTCGGCTCACCCTGAACAGCTTCGGAGGCAAATATCTGCATGTGTCAATGCGATGAGCAGTCCGACAGATCTTTCTACGTAGGACCGTGATGTGCTGTTAACATTTCTTTCGTGTCTCCCATATATATTCATGTACAGAGGAAGAGGTTTGCGTGTCGACGAGCAGAAGAAGTTCATTATTCTGCGTAGATAGAAAGACAGAGCGAGAGAGAGTTGAACGGCCAAATGACGTGGGAAGAGACAGCGAGCGGAAGAGGTGTCTGCGCACCAACCTCGTCTGTGTCGGACAAATTCTCTCGCTCTGGCTGAATGTCTGCTGGGTTGGCTCGCTCGAGTACACAAAAAATTGGCCCTGCTCGGCCGTGTTGGGGCCGTTGAATCAGAAATCGCTTCTCGAACCTTTCCCGTTGTATACTGTGCTGTCGAACCTTTCCCGTTGTATACTGTGCTGTCTCTCTAGACACCTTCGAGTTGCGTTCAGCGCGGCAGTCTGAAGGTTTTTCTTCTTCTGGGGTAACTTGCGCGCAGCTTCTTACAGATATACAGTAACGCGAGGTCGCGTTATCTTTCTCATGTTCGTCAAGGCAGAAAGAGCGTGCGCACGTTTTTGGCAGCACTCCTGCTGCTGCTGCTCCTGCTGCGACAAGCGGCTGCTGCAGCCGCTGCAGTCTCTGGTCTCTGCTGCCGTGCGTGGACCAAGGATCGAACCGGCTGCAACGTGTCCACGTCTTTTCAACGTCAAGGTCTTCCAAAATTTGCTCACTAGATGGTGTGCACTTTGCTTACAAATGTTGGAAAAATCTCTTCTTTTTGTGATTAGAGCTGGTTTCCTTCAATTCCGCGTACCCTCTTGCTGCGGCGTCCACGAGTGTCTGCGATATTCGTGTCCTGCCTCACGACGACGCTAAGGTCCTTTCTGTGTGCGGGCACCCTCTGTGTGTGTGTGTATACCTACACGTATACATATATATATCTATATATATATACGTAGGTAGATACACATATACATATATATAGCATATATATATATATATACACCAATACGTAAGGTGTAAAGAAGCGTGGGCGCTGCTTCTCGCTTACATGATTTTGGCGCGGGTGTGTTTCGCGAATGTTCAGATATCGTTTTTAGATTTGTGAAGTGCTCCGGAGTAGATTATCTGTTCCTGCACGTGCGCGTGACTACACAGAGTCACGTATCTCTCGCAGACAGAGTCACGCACAACTACCCGCTTCCCACGTACGCGCATATCGTCCTTTGTACATACGAGACAGGTTTCCGTCGTGGGCCGCAAGAAGATTCTGAAGGCTGTCTCTTGCTTTTGGAGAACTCCAGAGAAACGAGTTTCCCGTGGAGACAACAAAACGCCCGGCAGTTTCACTAGCGAAAAAAACCACCTCCCTGGGCTGACGCCTCCGCGCTGGGTGCACGGGATTTTGATCTCGGGAGAGACCGAGAGAAAGATAGCCAGACAGGAACGGAGAAAGACAGACTACAGGATGGCAGAGGGAGACACAACCACGAAGTTTCCGCGAACCTCACACAACACACAAACACACTCTGTTCTTCACTGTGTTGCTCGCGTCAAATTTGACAGCATTGCTTCGTTTAAAGTTGCGCTCGGCTTTTTCGAAGAGAGTCGCTGCATTTGTCGAGCGCAGAAACGGAAGAGAGAAACATGCGGTGTTTCTTGTGCATTCGCCTTTTCAACCCCCCCCCCCCCCCCAACACCCGCTGCACCTCGAAATTCTTGACTCACGCAGAAGCGCTCGCGTCTCTTCACATGTAAAAACAAAGACGAGCGAGTGTACCTAAGCCTACTTACATATACTCACGTGCAAATACACGCGTGCCCGACTACATAAATGTATCTGGGTACGCGAATTCACCCGAGAGGTGGACAAACAGACCCACAGGTACGTTTCTTTTCTTCGACGATGCTCGCGGACTGCTTGAAGCAAACTCCCACGCAGCAGTCCTCCTTACATCAAAAATCATTCCCTCGCGTCTTGTATGTATATTTACGTACATATATGTGTAGATTGGTGTGGTGTACGTACACCCCATTCAGGTGCAAACAAGAGGCTGAATATATTCTTACGTCACGAGAGAGACGTACATACACACAGAGGCAGACACAGAGAGTGACACGCATACGTATACAGAGAGAGAGACACGCACACACACAAAGAGAGAGACAAACAGACAGACACGTACATATACCTACGTATATTTAGAGACAAAAAAACAGCGGTACGTTAGCTTCCTTGTAGCTTCAGGTATAAAGAGACGCGCGCAGGCATCCCAAAAAGTGGCTGCCTGTGAAGAGAGAGACAGACAGGAAAAAAAGAAACACGTGGCCGTCGCACCGCCGGTCTCTCGACTTCTCGGCGAATGCAGACGCAGGGTTCACAAGTATGCACGTACACACAGAGGTACGGCGTAAACCTCTGCATTGCTCTCTTTCTTTTCCATTCTCTGCAGTACTCTTTTATGACTTGTATTTACATGCCTACGCAGAGTATACATACGTGTACACAAACACACACACATACTCACACATACATATACGTAAGAGACACAGGAGAGCAACGCTCTCTCTTTGTTCGTCATCCATCTTCGGTTTTCTTCTTCCGTTTTCCTTCTTCTTCGTGTCTCTTTCCGTTTCCCTTCCTGCTGTTATTCCTTCTGTTCGTTTCTTTCTTCCTCCTTTCCATTTCTCTCCACTTTTCTTTTCTGGTTTTCTTCACCTACGTTCTTCCTCTCTCCCCTTGCTGTCTTTTTCTGTCACGTGTGGAGTGCTGTCGACGCAGGGGGAAAAGAAGTCAACTGCGGTAGCGCAGCAGACGACACCGGCGCGCTTGGCTGCTCTCCCTCTCTCCTTTCTTCTGCGCCTTTCTTTTTTCCTTCGAGAGGCAGCAGAAGAGTCGCGAGTCAACTCGGAGGCGCAGAGCGTGAAGAGGCACACACGCTCTCGCAGAAAACAGAGAGAACGGGAGAAAAACAGCCCCTACGGGTGAGGGCAGGTCACTGCGACTGTGCCAGCAAACAAGAAAAAGAGAGCCGACAAACAGTCTCGAAACTGTCTGCGTCGTGGTCTCACCCGGCAAATATGTATGTACTGTACAACAACATACACGTCTATCTGTACGTATGTATATACAGACAGATATGGATACGGAGATGGGTATGAACACCGATTAATATCTACGTAATACACATACATACACACACAGACACACACAGAGTAAAGTTACTACAAATACACACACTACGTGGGCAATATCTCATATGCGGCATTTATACGCACACACACATATATTTGTGTGTACGTATGTATGCGTGCGAGATATTGATGTATTGATATTGGATGTTAGAAGTCTATGTAACCATCTACTGTACACATCCCCGCCTCACATACACGCGTAAACACATCTCTACCTCTATTCATATATACATGTATATGGGAAAGACAGGTGTGCGTGTGTGTATATACTGTGATACGGGGAACCAGACTGAGAAGAAACTCTGTCTCGTTTGTTCTTCTCTTTCCTGTCTATTTCTTGTAGAGATGAATCTTTACGCGTGCGTCTTCGAGATTGAAGAGGAGACGGCCGACTGCGTTTTTCTGAGCGACCACCGCGTCCCAGTTTCTGTCGCTCTTTGCCTTTCTCTCACTATTATCTCTTCCTTTTTGTCTCAGCAAAACCTCCACACCCGGGCGCAGGAAGGAGAACACCCGCGTTGCACTTCTTCGCTCTGTTTGTGTGTGTGCGTGTCTCTGTGTACGTGTGAGGAAGACTTTTTCGTTTCGATAGAGAGAAGAGACGAGGAAAACAAGAGGCGGAGATCGTTGCCGTGGACGGCCTCTCCACGCAAAGTGCGGCAGAAGCGGCCCTTCGCACCCGCAGTCGAACCTGCGAAGGTGCCGCGGGAAGTTCTTCTTCTTCTTCACTCCCGAGGAAAAAAACTACATACGACCCCGCCACATACAAATATATTCACATACACATACTCATGGATACAAGCAAATATATATACATGTGCATATATATACTCACGTACACGCACACAAGCACACATATATATACACGCATACTCAAACACACAGAAGATGAAGATGAAACATTTCCTTTTCTTTTTTTCTTCGTTGTGTGCTGCAGCAACACCAACGGAGAGACTTCTTCTTCTTTGCTGCAGCAGCAGCCGGCAACCCCACACACACGAGGAAGAAGCGCGCATCTCTCTGTCTCCTCTCTTCCGTCTCGCCCCTTGCTGTCTCGCGCTTCTTTTTTCAAGCAGATTGCTGCGCACTTGGCGTCCCCTGCGTCTCTTTCTTGGTTGCTGTCTCCTTCTCTTCCTCTTCCCCTTCTTCCTCGTCTTCCGGACGGGAGTACAGCCGTATCATTGGCTTCGTCGGGTCCTTCAACAAAACGTATCTGCGAGGCAGGAAAGGAGAATAGAACCAAAGAAAAGGGAAGCGGGGCCGGTTTCGATTTAGGCAGAGGGAAAGGGAGAACAGAGAGAAAGAAAATAATCGACGAAAGCAGAAAGAAGAGAAAAAGGAGAGCACGAAGAGGGAGGAAACCCTTCTAAGAAGAGAGAAGAATGGAACGGATGAGAAATGTAGCCGCAGAGGAACAACTGCAGCCGACTTGGGCGCGCCAGTCTCCGCCAGCGCAGCAGCCGCGAAGCAGCTAGACTTCTCAGACACACACGTACACACACAACAGCAGCAGCAGCAGATATGACGGAGGCGCAGCAGCAGCAGATATGACGGAGGCGCAGCAGCAGCAGAGCAGCGTTCGGGAAGAGTAGCCAAACGAAGAAACGGAAGCGGCGGACGTGAAAAAGCAACCGGCTCCAGTGTAGTACGGAGGAGAGGCTCGTGCAGACTTGCCAGCAGCAGCAGCAGCAACAGCGGCTGCTGGGACAGCGAGGGGAGCAGGACCGCGTAAATGAGCTGCTACAGCACTGCGCGCCAGCAAGCGGCTTCCTCTCTAAGAAACCTAGAGAGAATAGGACACACCGATAAAGAACCCCACGATTAACAGCACGTGGAAAACGGGAACAATGAAGTACAAAGTGAAGAAGGGCCGCTGGAGAGAAGCAGGCGTCGTTGAATCCCGGCCTGACGCAAGAGAGACACAGAGGGAGAGACACCGCTGAGACAGGAAGAACACGACGATTGGACTACTTCTGTAGAAATTTCCGCAAGAGAATACGAAGAGAGACACACAAAGGACCTTCCCACAGCAAGAAATCAGCCTAAAGCACGGCACACACGGAGCGAAGAGGAGAGTTTCGAAAGCGAGAAGTGAGACGACGACGCAAGAGCACGCAAGAGCACGAAGACATATACTCCCGAAGAAGAAGAAAAAGACACAAGAAGAAGAAGGGAAGTTTGACCACTTGAGAAGCCTGGCAGATGAACGGGGAAAGGTGTTCTCTCGAAGAAAGAGGAAACTTTGACTTCTCGAGAAGTGTGTGACTGTCCTACGGTTTCTCAGATGACCGAGGACACTCGTATGGAGAAGAAAGGAACTTCTCATGAATTATTACCGGCCGTCGGGTTTCTCCATAACGAGGTCGACAACCGCGCGGACGATGCCCCACGCGTTCTCTGCCTTCAAGCCGATCTGCAGCCCAAGGTCACGCGTCTGGTAGGACTGCACGCTCAGAACGACGTGGTGTTCTGCAAAAAAGGAGGCGACAAGGCGGAAAAGGAGCGAAGAAAAGGGGGCCCCCATGTGCGAAGTTGACAAGTCTGCTCGAATCGCACGGGAAATGTTGTCGTCGCTCGCGGAATGGCGACCCGCGAAGAGCAACGACGAGACGGAGACACGGAGACGCAGACGCGAGACGGAGACGCCGCGACAGACAGAGACGGCTGCAGCACAGAGTCCCGAGCACTGGTCCTAAACTTGAAAGACGCATGCAGACAGACACACACATTTGTATACGAAGACGGCGGGGAGGAAGAAGAAGAAGAAAAGGGAATTTCTCTACGACTGTGCGTGCGTCTGCGGCCTGCGGGACCGGACGTGGGGCCTTAGACCCCACCACACGTGACACACGCAGACGCCTTTTAATTTCTTCGACAAGAGGGCGAAGAAGAAGGACGGGAAGGCAGCGAGAAGGAACAACGGGAAGCAAATAAAATAAAAAACGAATGGCCGGGCGGGATGCAGCAGACAACAGACAGACGCGGTCGCGGTGGGGTGGCCAGCAGCCACGCCGCTGCACGCGAAGACGCACGCTGCAGATGCAGGACACACAGAGACAGACACACATACCCGTTCTCCCCACATACAAAAATTTACATATATAGGGGATCCCTCGTACAGAGAGACGTACATCATTCATGTGAGTAGACACGTACACACATATATATAATATAAATATACGGCCCCTCTATACAAAGATATATACAGGATAGAAAGGGAGACGGAGAGAAAGCAAACACACACACACACACACATATTCTCTCGTATGTATATATATATATATATATGCATAGACACTCACACGTATATATGAGAGAGAGATACACACACATATATCTTCTCGTATATACAGATACACATATATAGAGAGACTCCACATGTATATACGCAGATAGAAGAGACAGAGGAAGAGAGACGTCCACACAGACCAAGACACGTATTCTCTTGTATATGTCAATAAAGACTGGCGTCTGCATACAGAGACATATTAAAGAGCTACAGACGGAGAGGCGCCTTCCCGTACCTTCAAATACACAGGCACATGTCTATGCATGCACACATGGAAGACAGAAGAGACAAAACGCGAAGAAGACACACACTCTCTCGTACGCATGCACACACACTGTTCCGACTATCAACATCTGCAGGCCACCAAACACCGAAGACGCACTCATCCTTATCCATGCACACATACATACATATATTTGTTCCCCCCCTCGTCTTGTTCATATACACGCGCATGCACTCTCTGCATGCGTCGAGAAAGAGAGACTACACACACATGCAGACGAAAGGAAAGGGCATCTTCCTTTCTGCCGGCGAAGTCATTTCTCCACCAGCGGAACCCCCCCGCGGCCCACGTCTTCACAACACACGAACAGCAGAGGAGGACGGGGAGACGAGACCGGAGAAGGGGGGTGGGGGCGAAGAAGAGGCGGAGGACGCGGAGGGGGGTTATCAAAAAGAGAGCAGCAGGAGAAGGCTGAGAAGAAGTGTACCGTTGTCATTTGTAGATTTTCGTGAGACGAAGCCGAGTTTTAAGTCGTCGCAGCCGGCAATCATCGCCGAAGCAACGAACTTCTTCAACTTGCATGCGTTGTTGCGCACTTCTGTCGCCAGCAGCGCCCCCCGCTGCGTCTCCATTTGCACTCGCCAATTTCGCTGCCCTGCAGAGGTTGAGGAAACGAGTCCAGGCGCCCGCCCACATCTTCATATATCTCATGCAGACATCTACACATCTATGCATGGGGAGATGATATATATGCCCGATGGATACACATATATATATGGGTGGATACATATACCTCGCGCGCACGGGGTGTATCTACCTGCGTACATGTGCACAGACGCACGCGTCGAGGAAACCTTCACCAATAATGTGCCCCTCTGTTGTGTACATATGCATATATATATATATATGTACGTGGAGATATATATGTGTATATATACACATGTATGTAGGAATGGCATGTGTGTAGACGTATGCATGTGCAGGATACAGACAGCGACGCATATACGTATGTATTCATGTACAGATGTATGTATGTATGTGTGTATATATACATATCCATGGGTACGTATGTATATACACGTATGTATATATATACATATGTACACATACACATACGTGTGTATATATATATATAAATATACATATACGTGTCTATGTATGTAGGTAAGTATGTGTGTATATATGGGTATGTATGTGTACGTATGTATATATATACTTATCCGCATGCAATGTGTAGACGTATAAGCATGCGATGTATAGACGTATATACGCGTGCAACGAGATTCTGGTGTGGGAGACCGGAGAGAGACCAGCAGCCGGGACGCATGCAGAGATGGGGGGAGAAAAACGCCCTGCTGTCAAGAAGAAGTACGTGTGGATCAAGACGCAGCGGCAGCAAGCAGAGAGATGGAAAACATCTCCACTTGTAGGACGTTAGAAGCTGCTCCCTCTGTCAGCAGTGTGCCAGTGCTGCATCCCCCGCATATCGACAGCAGCAGCCCTTTCTTCGCAGAAGTAGCCCCGCGCCAACGCGCGGCAGAAACTCTTAGCAGCAGCAGCAGCACTTGCGCAGCCACAGCTGCAGCAGCAGTAAAAAGACTCCTCCATTTTCTCCTCCTCCTGTCGCAGTGTGCGCTTCACACGTACAGACACCAGCTGGCCACACTCAGCAGCAGCAGGACAACGGCACCAGCAACTCTGAGGAGGCAGCAGCAGCTGCAAGCCCCAGGCCGCAGAAGCTCTGAGGCAGCAGCAGCAGCAGCAGCGGGTCTGGGGCACGAGCAGCAGCCGCGGGACTGAGGCAGCAGCAGCAGGGGGACGGGGAGTCCAGCAGCGGCCATAGCAGCGGTAGAGGAAATGGAAACCGCCGCAGGCAGACGAGGGCGGCACCAGGAGCAGCAGCAGCAGCAGCCACGCCGCGTAACAGCCGCAGCAGGAGGGGGAGAAGGACGCAGGATCTAGACACAAAGCTGCTGGGGCAAGAGACTGCCACAGCAGCACATCAGGTGTCAAAAAGGAGAACTTATTTTGCTGTTCGCTGTCTACTTCTGCCGATGTAGACGCTGCAGCAGCAGCAGCAGGAACGGGATCGACCGGCCACATACCCACAGCAAGCGCCCCTGAGACTGCACGGCCCTTCTTATACTGACTTATACACATACATATCCACACACATACATATATATACACCTATGTGTACACAGACATATACATCTCTATATGAAGATGTATAGAGAAAGAAACGTCATATATATCAATATATATGTATATAAATCCTGATATATGCAGATCTATGCATAAGCACCTACATACGCATACATATATACCTGTATATATATGCATACACGTACACCTACATTTATACACATTTATATATGTATATATATGTAGCAAAAGAACTGTCATATCTACATATATCTATATATAAGTACTGATATACAGATGTATACGTGAGTACCTACACGGCCAAGTAATACATCCATATATACATATATATATATATATGTGTAGTGGAAGAGCTGTCACCTCTCTCTATATACGCACATATATCCACATATAAAATGGCATACAGATATATACGTACGCACCTCTCTGGTCATATATATATATATGTAGGAATGTGTATATTCATAGATACATCTAATCACATATATATATATATATGTATATATGTATTGTAGGGGATCTCCTGTATATCATACATGTATATATATATGTATTCTGATATATACACATATATATGCAAGCACCTGGCAAATAAAGAACCATACGGATATATCAATATATACATCTGCACTTACATATACAGTGGAAACCCTGGGATATCTGTATCTCTTCTGTCTCTCTCTCATATATATATATATATATACGTAAGCCCCTGTAGAATGGCGAAGTCTACTGATATACGGAGAGACACGAGGATGGGGTAGAGGAAGGGCTGGCAAACGAGAAAACGCGAACTGGGGGTGTATTGACATAAAACGTTGCAGACTGGCGCGGAACTTTGAACTTTCTACAGATGTAAATCAATACAAAAGTTTGTATACATATATATATGTATATGTATATATATGTACATATGTATGTGTATGTGTACCTTTGATATCGTATTCGTTTAGTGCGCAGATGTAGACGTAGCCGCCTCCGTCCTTTCCGAAAGGATCTGCGTCTTCTTTTTCTCTTCTGCTGCTGCTGCTGCTGCCCTCCTCCTGCTGCGGTGCTGCTGCTGCCGTACCTCCCACCGGTGGAGGCAGCCGCGCGTTAACCTCCGCCCTGCAGTCTCACATACACCACAAACACACATATATACATGCAGCAGCTATCCGTCTTCCTTTCTACATTCACAAACATATATGCATATATATGTGTGTGGATGCCTGCACTTGTGTAAATCTGTGTAGCACCTTTCCTTTCGAACAGAAAGGATCTAATCCTTCCTCACGGACAACAGCAACGGAGAATTTGCTGTACATACACACACGTATATATATATATATTCCTCTAGATTCGTAGAGCACATATATGTATGTATAGCGACTTGCTTGTGGACTTCTGCAGATAGAAATACACACTAATGTCTGTTTTGTTGGCGTAAAAGGATGAATGTATCATCGACGAAATTGCCCAGTGAATATACCCCCCTACACCTATACGTCTACATATATATATAGATGTGTGTGCTTTTCCCTGTATTTATGGTGATTGAACACTGCGGTTTCTTGCTTGGAAGGAAGCAGTTGAGAGCTCCCTTTTTGAGGAAATTTATCAAAGAAATCTTCACCTGGTGAGAATGTTGATCGGCCTTCGGCTGGTCGGGCCGCCTGGGCCGCCCGCGGTCGTCCTCGGAGGGATCGTGAAGATGCGGTACCTGCGAAACGGAGAGCATTCCCTCCACGATATCGATGCATTTCCACGCTGCTAAAAAGCGCGACACATATACGAACATCCACCCATACATACATACATATGTACGCACATATTATACATATACATACGTATACATATATATATATATATATATACATACATACATACATACACATATATATACATATATACGTACCCATACATATATATGTGTGCGTACACATACACATGCACATTCATATACACATACACACACATACACATACACACCCTATACATATACGCATTCGTATATCTATACATATGCACATACACACCTCCATACACATCTACTATATGCGTACCTATACATATATACATACCTATATATACATACATACACGTGCAAAGACGTATCCGCATTCGTATATCTATACATATGTACATACACACCTTCATATAGATCCATATGCGTACCTATACATATATATAGACACCTATATATATATACACGTACATACATATGTACAGAGATACACCTACGTATCCCTCCATATATATATGTATGCATGTGTAAAGGGAGGACCCCTGTGTAGAAGACGCGGGGGAGAAGAAGTTCAAGAAGAAAAGGACGAAGAAGGTACGCACCTGTAAGCAACTGACGCAGGATTGTCTCCCTTTTCGACGAACGGTGCCGGGGGAAATTTGAGCGGCTCTTCTCCCTTCACCAGCAGCTGCTGTCGCAGGTTTTGGTTGACTTTGACTGCCTCGAACCCGAGGGCGGCTGGCCGGTTCAGACGATTCTGTAAAATAAATTGCCCCCGCCCCCCCACGCGCGCGCATGCAGAAAAAAATTTCGGTTTCCCTTCCTCCTTCTCGCTGCTGCATGCATCTCCCTCTGCGCGTGTGTGGGGGTGTCGGTGTGTCTCGCGGTGTGTCTCTTCGCGTCTGTTTTGCGTCTCTCTGCCCGTCTCTCTTGACTTCCACGTCTCCCTACCTCGTCAACACCAATTCGTCTCTTTCTCTAAATTTCTACCTATTTCTACATATACATATGTATATGTGTATATACATGCATATACATACAAACATATGCATACATATACATACAAACATATGCATACATATACATACAAACATATGCATACATATACATATACATACATATATCAATCTCTATCTATTTCTACGTGTGTTTGTGTCTCTCTCTTGTCATATATGTAGTTCTACATATATATATATATCTTGTACATCTCATTCATATTCTACGTATATCTGTCTTCCTCCCCCTCTCTGTGTGTGTGTGTGTCATTTCTCTCTATTTCCACGTCTCTCTATTTATATGTCCCTCTATCATCTCTATCTAATTGTACGTATCCACCAATGTATATGTCATCTCTATCTATTTCTGCGTGTATATCTGTCTATATCTCTGTCTCACCTCTGTCTGATAATTCTGCGTACATTTACTACCCATCTCTCTCTGTGTCACTTTGATCTATTTCTACGCGTGTCTACCTATATCACTACTTTTGTCTACTTTTTTTCTCTCGCCCTCTCTACCTATCTCTATACATATTATATGCTACCTTTTTGTCTCTCTGTGTCTCTCTGTGTCTCCCCACCCACTTGGAGACGAGACAGCACAACAGAGCGACGAGACAGAGGGACGCCCCGAGTACAACCATCTGCAGACGTGTCACGGAGAGAAGATGTGAAGAAGAACCACCCGGTCCTGGTAGACGAGCCGCAGCAAGACGAAAAGAGAGACACACGCAGATACGGAGACACAGCGCGAACTCACACGTATAAATATAGAGAGACAGGAAGAGAGACGGATTTCAGAAGAGAGAGAGTTTGCTGGTGAAAAAGACAGGGAGACCGGCGGAGAAGGAAATACACACACGGAGAGAAGGAGAGGGACACAAGGGAGACGGAGACACGGAGACGAGACGGGAGACGGAGACGGAGACGGGAACGGAGACGGAGACAGGGGAACTTTCTGAGAGGTTGGAATGGCCAGACATATCTATATGGAGAGACGCTGTGCGACAGGAAGAGCAACTTTGAAGAGGAAGAGGAGGAGGAGAAGGTGCTCCGAGAACGAGACACCGAGTGAGAGAACAGCAGCACACCCACTCTGACGTGTTCAGAGGAGTGCAGACGGAGGCCAACACACACACACATAGAGATGGTCCCAGGGACAGAGCCGGAGAGAGAGACGGAAAGTAGAAGACAACCCAAACAGCGACACACAGAGAGATCAATTCGTGAAAGATGAAAACAGAGAGAAAAGATCCCACTGACACAAGGCGCCTGTCTGTCAAGCCGGGGCAGACGCATGCAACAGCAACCCCACCAACCAACACGTAGACGTATTTGCGTATATATATGTGTGTCTCTATTCTGTATGTATACTTTCTACACAAATACACACTCTCTCCCTCGCAGTTTCCTTGTCTCTGTCTCTTTCTCTTTCTCAATATGTATTTGCTTGCATATACACATATATACGTACTTTTCTGCGTACGTGACCACGCCAAGAGTGGTCGGCGCGGTATCTCACCTCAGCGTCCTGCATGGGAGGCTCGCTCGCAGTTTCGTTGACGGTGAGGAGGTCAACTATTGATCCGTTTGCTTTGTCGATGAGAAGCTTTCCTTCGACTTTCGTCAAGTGCAGATGCCACGAGTACTTTCCTTGCGGCGCCGCCATGAGACACGCCAGCACCTGGTCGGTTGCCCCTACGTCGATCGGCTCCTCGCTATTCAACATGTGTTCCTGTGTGTGGGGAGTGCAGCGCCAATAAAAAAGGAGAGGAAGAGCGTTGAAGAGAGGGCGGCACCTCCGCATGCAGAAGTCGCCCACGCGCGCAGAAACGACAAACGCACCGCCGCGACAGAGCGACAAACGGCGGAGGCCAAGGGAAGACGGAGGAAAGCGAAAGACGAAGGAAAGGGAAGGGAAGACGAAAAGAAGGGAGAAGGGGATGAAGAGAAGAAAAAAAAGTGAGAAGGGGACGTCCCCCCGAGAGAAACAGAGGAAGAGAGAGACACACACATATATATACGTTTATGTGTATATATGCATGCATAGACATGTGTAAATGCATGTATACATATATATATATATATATATATATGTATGATAGATATATATGGAGTATATGGAGATATACGTGGGTAACACCCGTCCACTGAAAAGAGACGGGGAGGGACAGTGAGAGACAGGGAGACACATATACGTGTGTGTATATGTAGCGGTTTGTATGTGTGTGTCTATACATATATATATAGGGACATGTGTAGTAGATATGGAGACATTCACATATTGACAGATGACGAATTTATGAGGAGAATGGCAGGCATGGAGGCATCGATAGAGGACAGAAAGAAATCTCTCCCCGGCGACAAATCTACACATGTACACGGACATACATGTAGACTGAGAAATAGATAGTGGTACCGAATATAGGGGCACACCCTTTCATATATATATATATATATGCGAGGGACGGCTACATCGATAATATACGCCAGAGAGATACGTCATTTCCACTAGCTTTACATACATATGTATATATGTATGTAGATACATTTACTTACACGTACACACATATATATATGTACTCACACAGAGAGCAAGAAGGAAAGGCGGGGTATTACAGAAGGAGTGACAATTCGGTGAGCTGCGGAAAATGAAGAGAAATGCAGGAACAGAGCCTGGAAAAGGAGAGACAAACACAAATATACAGAGAAACGAAGACAAAGACACATAGATATATATATGGAGACACAGGGAGATATGGAGGACGCGGGGACAGAGAGAAGATGCAGAGTTTCTCTCGAGGAGACAAAAAGGAAGAAAATAACGCCTCACTCGAATGAGGTCGTCGTCTTGAGTAGAGACCCAGTAATAGTCAAAATTTGATGAAAGATTCTGCAGAGTTGCCGGAAGCTTCGTGCTGATACGGTCTGCTTGTTTGTAATACGTCCGTAGCTCTCCCCTCCACTCCAAGTCCTTCACTTTCACGCGTGCTGCACCAACGCCAACAGCAGCAGCAACAGCAGCAGGACTGGGGAAACAGCAGCTGCAGAAGTGGAGAACGAGCAGCAGCACGAGGGGGGAACGAGCAGCAGCAGAAGTGGAGAACGAGCAGCAGCAGGAGCGGGGAACGAGCAGCAGCAGAAATAGAAAGAAAGCACCAGCAAGAGTAGAAAAAGAGCGGCAGCAAGATTAGCAAAAGAGCACCGGCAGGAGTAGGAAAAGAGCGGCGGCGTGCTGGCAGTGACTGCAGGAAGAGCGCAGTACAACTCGTCGCAGAAGAAGAAGCTGGAGTGCCGCATGCAGGGATGCCGCTATAACAACAGCAGCAGCAACGGCTGAGACGTTGCAGCTGCTGCAGCAGCAGCGCCACCGCCATAAAGGGCAACGGCATCAGCAACAGAGCACAGGAAGGTAGGGAAGATCCACGCCGGCAGCAGTCGAAGTGTACGCGAAGCAGCAGCACTAGAAGCAGCAACAGCAGCAGCTGCAGCAATGGAACTACGCAGCAACAGCAGCGCGCAGGACGCCCTGAGCAGCGCCCAAGAAGAGAGCAGCAGCAGAACGGAGACCGCAGCCACACCGCGAACAAAAGATAATCAGCAGCAGGATGACAGCAGCAGCAGCAGGATGACAGCAGCAGCAGCAGGATGACAGCTGCAGCAGCAGGACGACGGCAGAACGTCTCACTGCTGCAACAGAGACACTTCTTCACCTTTCCTTTTTTTCAAGAACCAGGCGTGCATGCAACACGGCTGAAGGCCACGTGTCAGAGGTTTTGCTGCTGCTGACACTAAAAGGAGAGTCTCACGCCATGGCGCAGCGACTACACACAGAGATAAACACACAGCCGCGCGCACCTTCTCCACGAGACTGCATACATATACGTATATATACATGTATCTACACACACACAAACATAAACGCATGTCATATATACACATACCCACATATCTATCTAAATATATATGTATACATATGTAGATAATCACATATATATATGCGCGAATAGTGTATACATGCACCCACACAAATGTATATATATATATACATATATGGGTAAAGGGAGACACAGGAGACACACATCCATAGAATGATAAACATATCATGTAGACACGCCGATCTCCGTAGGGCACGGGGATGTGTGCGGTGTCTAGACACGCAGGTGGACGAGGTGTGTGAGCCGGCATGGAAAAGAAATGGGTGGGCACTGCAAAACGAGAGAAAACCCGAATTTCATTTTGTCGCATGCAGCGCGGTTCCCCACAAATTCGAAGACAGCGACGCCCGGCCAGCCGCGCAGCAGCACAAGACGCGCGTCTCCGTCTCCCCACACGGGGCAGGCACAACGCGCGTGCGCTGGCGCGGGGTGTACAGACACCGCAACAGCACGCGTGGCAGACAAGCTCGTTTTGACTCCGGCAATGATGCCGGTGGACGAGAAAAGGAAGCCGCGCGGGGCAGCAAAAACGTGGAAGGGGACGAGACAGGAGGAGAAGAAGAGACAGAAGCAGATCACAACGTGAAGGACGAAGAGGAGAGGAAGAAGAGGAAAAGACAGAGAGAAGAGACGAGACAGGAGACGAGACAGGAGACGAGAGAAGAACAAGGAGAAGGGAAATGCAGCCGGCGAAGATACGGAGGAGACACGAAACGATGAACAGGGAAGGTAGCGAAGAAGGAAACGAACACAAAAGCAGCAGCAGCACATCGTCTACGGGAAAAGGAAGAAGAGACATGGAGAACGAACAAAGAAGAAAAGAGAGGAGCATTTCTTGAATGCGACACGACAGGAGCTCACTGCTTTCGATCGCATGCTTGTGGAGCTGCGACAACGGCAGCTCTGCTTCAACGGTCCACTCATTTGTGGGTTGAATGGACCACTCGCTGAACGCCCGGTGTCTCGCGTGGATCCGCGCAAATCTCGCCTGCAGGAGGAAGAAGAAGAAACGAAAGCGCGGGAGGCTCTCCACGTGGAACAGGAGGACCGATTTTTTGAGCAGCAGCAACAGCAGCAGCAGCAGCAAAGCAGCAGGAGCACACACAAAAAGGAAGGGCACGGGGCTACAGAAGACCCTGCAGGGAGGAAAAGGAAAAGGAGGAGGAAGGGGGAAGGTTAACGGAAAGTGGGGAGGAGAAGAAGAGGATCGACACGCGGAAAAGGGAGAGGGAAGGAAGAACCGGCGGAGGAACAGGAAACGACGACGACAAAGGCGGAAGTGGTAAACAGGAGAAGAGACAGCACGGGAATGACAGAGACGAACAAGGCAAAGAAGACCATGGAGAGGAGAAGAAGAGGCGGAGAGGGCTAAAAGAAGAGAAGAAAGCAGGCCGACAACGCGCACGGAAGACAGGCAGAAAGAAGAGCAGCAGCAGCAGCCAGAACAGGCGCTGCAGCAACAGCAGCAGGGACGCAAAAAGGCAGCAGGTGGGACAGAGACACGGAGAGGGAGAGATATATACGTAGATAAGAAGATAGTACTAGACCACGTGTGGGCGTGGAAGCACCTGGAGCAGCAGCACTAAGACGCACAACAGCAGCAGCAAGGACACAGCAGCCGCAGCAGCAGCAGGGATCACGAGGGCACGGGCGACAGCAGCTGCAGCAGCAGCAACACGCTCCGAAGACCAGCAGCAGCATCTCTGCAGCAACTCTCGAAGCAGACGACAAGCACGACGTCGCTCGCCGCAGCTGCGTTCACCGAAGAAGAAGCAGCAGCTGCAACAGTAGCAGCAACGGCAGCAGGAAGGAACGCAGCAGCAAGAGTAGCGGCAACAGCAGCAGCAACGGCAGCAGGAGGAGGGAAAGTGGAGCAGCGGCAGGAGGAGGGTGGTGGCAGAAAAAGGGGGGAACAGCAGCTGCGTGGAAGAGACGGGTCGCTTGTTCTGTCTCTACCTGCTGCTGCTGCTGCTGCTTTTTCTGCTCGCTCTTCCCCTTCTTCCCGAGACGCAGCTCCTCCTCCTCTTTGTTCTTCTCGTTAAACGCAGCAGTCGTCTGCTTGACAGGAGCCCGGCGTCGGTGCAGCCAGCCGCCTGAGGGGAGAGAAAATAAATTCACTCCTACGCAAACACATCTTCGCAGATATAAAACTTCGACTGTCCCTCCGTCTCGAGCAGAAGTCAACAGATCTTGCATAACAACCATCCCACGCAAACGCAGCCGCATCCGTATATCTTGTGTGCCAGCACATATACACATACATATATGGGTGATCGTATCTATGTATTCTTCTGTGCCTCCCTTATAATGGTATATATATATATTGATGATCGTATCTATATGTACCTGTTTGCTCTCCTTACGTAGATGTATTGATATACATATACATACATGTTGGCTCCCTTTATACAGGTATATATATATATATATACTTGTGTGCTGCCCTTACATAGATATATTGACACATGTACATAAACATATATTTATACTGGTGACCGTATCTATATATGTAGTTGTGTACCTCCCTTATATATGTATATATGTATACGTAGGCATACGCGTACAAGGTAACGCGTGCATATAAATTGTCGCAGGCAGAAACACCCCTGTACATCTAACGTGTGTGCGTATATATATATATATAT
>KL647309.1:1825114-1855163 GCA_000727475.1 Sarcocystis neurona
TATATATATATATATTCGTAGTGAGAGCGAGAGATAGACGACCGTGTCCATACCCTTATGTGCCTCCCTAACATATACATATATATGTACATATATATACATATGTAAGCATATACGTGTATACATACGATGATATGCATATACATACGTATCTATATAAATGCAACATATATATACATATATATCTACAAGTCAAGCATATATGCGTATATGTGGTGGTATGCGTATTTACGTACGTCCGTATATAGACGTCGACGACTGTGAGATGGCGCGACGGAAAATCATGCGCTCTTCACCACAGGCACAAATCTTCCCATATATATATATATACGTATGGATAGAAAGAGACGTATATATACATATATGTTTATACGTTCACACACATATATTCATGTGTGTATGAACGTATGCATGTATACACATATATGTCAGACGCATTCACCAATATATATGTATATGTCGCGTACATACACGTAGATACATGTATGTATATATATGTACAGGTGTCTAAGTGACAAATCTCCGAGCACTGGTGAACAGGAGGGGCACCGTGAAGAAGTTTTTGCGCAGCGATTACCTCCGCCTGCTCGTTTGAGAAGTGGGCGACTATCAACCGTTTGAAACTGCTGCTCCTCGTCAAGAAACGCCAGCGGCAGGCCGCGCATGTCACGCGCTTCCCGCTGTCTCTACACACCACAAGTCGACAGCAGCAGCCGCACAGCAACAGCAGATGCAGCAGCAACTACAGCAGCGGCACGGTCCGCCCGACAGGCGTCTTACCCTCCACAGAAGACAGCAGCCGCAGCAGCAGCAGGTAAGGCACTGGCAAACGGCCGCAGCAGCAGTCGCAAGAGCAGCAGCAAGTGGCATCTCTCTCAAAAGAATCAACAGCGACAGCAGCAGCGCGCCGGCCGCAGCGTGTGCTGCAGCAGCAACAAAACCGCAGCAGAAGCATGTGCAGCTGAAAGATGCAATACTCGCACATCGCGGTCCGTCCGTAGCGACAGCAGCAACGCAACGCCCCCACCCAGCACGTGCCGTGCACCGTTCTTAGCGGCTGAAGGAGCAACAGCAGCAGAACTGCGTCCAGATGCAAACGCACCAAGCACTGCAACACCAGCTGCAACAGCAGCAATGCGGACTGTTCCGCGGGCGGCGCGTGAATACGCCCTCGCGACGAAGCAGCAGCAGCTCCACCAATGCAACAGCAGCAGCAGCAGCACTTGAGGCAGCTGCAACAGCAGCACCTGCGGCAGCAGCATCAGCAGCCTTTGAAGCAGCACCCACACCTACACAGCACTGCAGCAGGGCAGCACGGGCGCGGCCACCACATAATATGACGCAGCAGCAGAGGCCGTCAGCAGCAACAGCGAAAACCGAAAACCGTGCCACGTGAGCACCAGTCCACGAAGGACACGCATGGGAGGCAGCAGCAGCAGGAGCCGCAGCGGCGCGTATTCGTCTCTGGGCTCAGCCGTCGTCCCCGTGGCAGCAAAAACTATCAACAGACGACGCTCTTCCCCCGTGGAAACTTCCCCCGTGCCGGTACTCCCGCATCTAAGTTCTCCTTCCTTAACATGCGAGAACACAGCTACAGCAGTTTCCTTGCAAAACATGTGTGGGGTCTATATCTTCTCCCCTCACAAGCATGAACTGCGTGTGACGCCTATTCGTTTTCTTGAGAGACGCGCACACCAAGACGGCAGCAGAAAACCACCCCACACACACAACTACGCACAGACAGAACGAGGCAAGCAAACTGGCGTCCAAGACAGCGAGACAGAGACGCGGCAGGTGGCTTTCAATAATGTGAAGGCTGCCTTACGTATGTGAACACCACTCTCCGCACGTTGCGGTGGCAAGACCCCAAGACACCAGCGAGACGGGGGGGGCTCACGGGAACAGAGAAGGGGAGACGGGGAGACGGAGACACCGGATGACGGGGAGACGGGAAGAAAGGCAGAGAAGAGGAGAAACTCAACGATATCCACAAAAACAGAGAGACCGAGAGCGAGAGAAAAATACGGAGAGGAAGATAGAGGGGACGATTGACAGAGAGATGGCGATAGACACATATGGCGAGAAAGGAAGATAGTGGAAGACAGGACGACAGCAAGACAGGGAGCCGCGCGGATAAACGAGGGAGAGCTGTTGAGAGCGAGGCAGACACACACCCGCGTTATACGACGCTGTCGACGCAGCAGCGGGAATATTTGGCTTGCATGTGACGCATCAGCAAGCGCATGCAAGTGTCTGGAAAATACTACGGAGACACCTATCTGGCTGTCGCCTGCTGCCGTCGCTGCTGAGCAGCAGCACATCCTCCTCTCCCCTCTTGAAACAGATAAGTGTACCTATCTCTATCTCAGTGAAAAAGAAACGTCGCCAGTTCGCAGCGCCCCACCAAAGAGTTCGTATCTCCCGCGCAACTGCCAGCATGACGTGGAAGACAGAGAAATGGGGTGTACGTACACTGCGACTCGCTCAAGTACTCCTCACAACTGGCAGCTGCTCCAGCACCAAAACAGCGTGACGTCACAACTGCGGAACATATACAGACATATATACGTATATGTATTGATGTTGCAAGGGCTGCTACCGCGCAGTGTGGTACGGATTCAACACACACATATATGTGTATATATATGTGCGCACGTAGATTCCTTAAGAAGAAATGGCATAGTTATAGTTGCATGCACCTCCAGATTTCCCACATATGCCTCCTGAAATTACATATATGCAGGGGAATTATCTATCTGTCTACCTCTACATATATGTATACGTCTGGTAAGACTCTACATACATGTGTGCCTGCTAATTTACTAAATATATATGTCAGTTGAGACACTCTACATATACGTATATACACACGTCAAAATTCTCTCTCTCTCCATATATTTATATATATACGTGTAGATAGATCCCTGCTGAGAGTTCCTGTATCATACGTATGTCTGCTAAAGCTCCCTATATATATATATATATGTATTCCTGTGCAGATTTTTCTTTGTCTATTTCGGGAAGGATATATCACAGAATTGGCCGTCGCTCCCGTCGTCACTACTAAGCAGCGGTGAACAACCCTCTCTCTCTGCCTGCATACACGCTATGCGGAATACTAATATATGCACATATATATATATATGTGCAACATGTATATGTGCGTGTATATATATATATATAGTTCGCCTGCACATCCATACGTCCAGACAGGTACCTGCTTCGCCCCACATATACATACGTATGTATATATATATAAAGATATGCAACACTTATATGTGCATACATATATATATATTATTCGCCTGCACATCCATACGTCCAGACAGCTACCTGCTTGCCCTTCACTACAGGCGCGCGCGTAACAACAGCACAAGTATGTGGAACATAAACGGGAGAGCAAGTATATCTCTCTTATGTGTCTCTGCTTCCCCGATATGTATATATATATATATATGAGAGTGATTCGCTAATAGAGAGCTCCCCATACACACATACACATGTACGAATAGCTAATATGTACACGTATGTGAATACCCATAGAAACACGTATATATAGAGATCTATACGAACTTCTAAATTAGCGTAAGCACACGAATATCTATATCAATACCAATACAGACACGCACATATGCCTTTCGTATATTTATTTTAACATGCATTGATAGAGAAAGGTGGCCATGTACGTCGGTAAGACTCTACACGTATACACGGGAAAGAAAGATGTCAGCAGCTAATGTAGCTCTGTCTTTCGAGCGTCACCGCTGCCGTGGGTCATCACCCATGACTATCCCGGTGAGCCGAGCGCCGAACAACAGTGCGACCACCTTCTCGCAGCAGACACCGACGCTGCTTGGCTAGACAAGAAATTTTTCATCTCCACTGCTGTAAAGCTGTCCTATTTATCTTTCTGTCTGCATTCGCAAAGCCTTCCACGAACACGGGTATATCTCAACATACACACGCCCACCTGCGCACCTATACATATCCAGACACACATGCGCGCGGAAGGACATTCACAAGAGTGGAATACGAGACACAGACGGAGACAGAGACACACATAGACACACCAAGATATACAGAGAGATATATGTGTGTGTAGGTACATGTATGTGCATGTACACACGTATAATACATCCAGGGATACACATGTATTTTAGATATGTCCATCACAGTATTTGAACACAGCTCTCCCTGAAGATCTACACATACGCAAGAACAGACATATACACATCACCGTCCATGTAAATATATATTTGGCTGCAACGGTGACGCCGCTCAGGTCGACCAGAATTGCACTTGCGGGGTCGCCCGCCTGACAAGAGGACACTCGGTTGCTCGTGCAAGAAAGTGCGAATATTGCGCGCATATATATATATATATATATTTGTAGAGTGCAATAGTGAGCCCCTATTATATGTGTTGTGCCATATATATCCATATATATTGATGTATGTTCTATGTGTTGCGCAGCATATATGTATGTGGCACTTGTGTGTCGCTGGAAGAGACTCTTATTCACCACGCCTACAAGCGTGCACCATCTACCAGTGCCACGTCGCGCAGGTAGGTGGAGGTGTGAGCAACAACAGATACATGCGCCCAGGCACAAGGAGAGGATGAAGTGTAAATATATATATATATGTACGCGTATATGTCCCGGTCGACAACGTCTGGAGAATGAAACCGAACGAAAGAACGTCGTCACGTCAACGTCGGCAGACAGATGTGCAAACTGCTGACCTCCTGCCCCTGGGTCTCACCTGCGTGAAGAGGAAGGTGAAGTCGCAGGTGCGGAACGGCTGGTGAGAGAAAAGAGAGGGTCGCACACTCGGCTCGAATGGCAGATGTGCTAGCGCAGAAAGACACTCAGAACGGGTGCCGCTGTCACACGTGGACGGTCCCCAGGACGTTTGCTGGGGGTGGCATCGAAAAAGGTTTCCACTTTCGGAGACGCGTTTTTCTTCTTCTCTTGCTCCTCCTTTGCAAGCCTCCTGCTGCTCTTTCGGCTGTTCTCCACCGTTGTGCTGCTGCTCGTGCTGCTGGGGTTGCTCAGTCTTGTGCTGCTGTGAGTCGGCAGCCTCCGGCTGCGACTGGTGCGCTTCCTCTCTTGCGGCCGGGTGGCTGCCCTGCTGCTGCTGCTGTTCGGCCTTTCCCTGCTGCTGCGGCTGTTCAACGCGCTGCTGCGGCTGCTGAGCAGCGTGCTCCTCCGGGTACTCTGCCATGGCGCTGTCGCCGAGGAATCTTGGCGGCGGGTGACGGAGGAGGCAGAGGAAAAGGAGCGGAAGAGGAAGAAGGACGCCGTGGAGGAGTGCGGTGCGCGCTTCAGAAAACACGGACGGGAAAAGGTGGAGAACGCAGGGATACGAAAAATAAACAGAGGAGAGCCTCGATGGAAAATCGGTGAACAAGCGACAGATACGCTAAATCAGGACGTGGGAGAGAGACAAACACATGAAGAGAGGCGGCGGGAACACGGCGCGAAAGACGTCCCTAACAGTGCTGAAAGAAGAGCGAAGAGGAAAGCAGTTACAAATCGTTGAAGTGACAGAGGGGCAAACGAGGAGCAAACGATCCTAAATAGACAAAAGTCGAAACATCTACAGAGGGAGCAGAAACACTTCAGAAAGACAAACAAGGTAGCGACCACACCAGGAGTCAAACACGCGTGGGGATGGCTGCACTGTACGTACACCCCACGTATGAGGAAAAAAATTGGAAAGCACGGGGGGAAAGACGTCTGTTTCAAGAACTGACCCCGTCAGACAGATACTAACAACACTTGTGCGTAAGGAGAGTATCCCATCTAACGAAATGCACAACACAAGAGTGAAGAATGAGCGTGGTAACGCCAAGAAGCCCGACAGCCGCGAGGGGAGGGAGGCGCGAGCACGCATGAAGAGACAGACGCCGCAGGGCAGAGAAATACGAAACTGGAAACACGGGTACATACAGAGACAGCCGAACCGCGGTTACAAGTGAGGAAGTAAGACGTGAAAATGAAAAGGCGATCAGAAACTCCATCCCTCCTGCAGATGCATACGAGAGACCGTCGTCATACAAAGCCGAATACATACCCCACCAGCGGCAGTAGCACCCGCAGGCGTCGACCGACGGGTGGTTTACACAGTGAAGAGCGGGTAGTAAGCGCTTCCGCATGCAGTGTCTCCCAGCACCTTTGAGAGTCTGCAGTGCTAAAATTTCCTTTCCACGTTCTGTAAAAACACCTGTACTGTGCCTCCCTACCTCAGTCTCGGTTTGATATTATCTTCTTATACACAAATTTCCCAACCATGCAGAAGCAGATATCATATGCACTTACGATTTATTCGTATATGTACATACATACATGTGCACCACTTCACACGTATGTATGCATTTATAGATGTGTCTGTACCGACTACTAGCTTGCGACATACTGCGGTGAGGCACAATTTCTGTGCCTCGTTGATGACGTATTTCTACGGAGGTTGCCGTTATATGTAAACATCTTCCTTCTATACGTATATTTGTACATACATGTGAACATATATTGTCGTATACGTGCACGATTTCGCCGCACGCAATATGAATACGTGGGGGTACGCAGAGAAAATCGACGGCCACAATGTTGGTGCGAGTAGCGGTTACATCTAGTCATATATAGAGATACAATCATATGCTGGTTTCGTGCCCTGGGAGCTCTGTACAGGTAGTACAAACACACGAAGGTGGAGATATCTAGTGAAAAAGACACATTCGCGACGCCCGCTTGTGTGGAGCGGGACTCCCCGCCCCGCCGCTTCGCGATATGAACGTATGACGTTGCACGTTCCTACCTAGTGTTACATTTACGTATCCAAGCACTGTCTCCGCTGTGCAATATGTATTGTCGCTGAGCTGCTCTTTATTACGTGTGTTCCTGGTGTACCGTCTTGGTGTAGAAGGATGATATCCACACTGATAAGCGCTCGCTCGTATATGTAACACAAATAAATGTCTATAAACGTGAGGATTGCGCGGCAGTATAGTATACGTGGAGCGGGTAGATTGAACCCTCGACGTGCCAGCACAGCACGAAGGCACTGCTGCTCGTAGGTCTACGCGTGACCACATTAAACCCGTCCTCCCGCTCTGCAATAATATTTCCTGTGACAGATGAGACAGAGCGCGTTAACGATAGGAACGACTGTTGGGAAAAGTACATTACAAATATATAAGTGTGGAGGTATGAGAGAAAAGGTAGTTGTTGTAGAAGTGACTGAGTGTGATGTCTGAGAGGCACTTGTGTGGTGGTAATTATAAGCATGGCAGCTGTTGGTTGAAAGGGTGAAAGCAAGTGTGTGAGGTGACTGTTACTGAAGCGAAAACAGGACCCACATCATCGTATTGTAGTTAGTGAAGGATGAGTGAATGACAACAATAGTAATATGCCCACATGATGAAGAAGCATAATTTGCCTTCACAGAGAATATACGTCAATGCCACACACGCAGCACTACCTCTCTCTCAGACAGAGACGCGCTTTCGTGCATACTAGAGCCCCCAGTTAGGGCCTCGCACAAGACGGGGACGCCTGTCGTGCGTCGACACAGGTGTTATGTCGGTACTACATATCTCCGCATTAGACATGCGTATTTTAGTCTGCTAGCTTACACCTCGGCTACTGTGTGGCTGATTGTCTCCAGGGTTCGAAAACATTGCGCATGAATATGTGTATTGGCTCCTTAAGGGGTAGATCTCTTGTAGAGGTTTCTCAGGTATGGGGCACGTCATGTGTTAGTGTGAATTCTGTCTGTGTCGGTGACGACATCCACTAAACAAGTGGTAGTGATAGCATCACCGACTCGTGAAATCAGCAGTGTTTGTTGTTGGTGTTATATAGCAGTACTAATAACAGTCGTAGTCGTAAGGCGGGTACACGCTGTGAATTCAGCGGTTACTTTCAGGTACACGTGACGACGATCTATGCACACATGTGTACAAATATATGTGTATGTTTCATATGGAACGCAATGCGAAAAGCCCGTGCGAGCCAGTAATCCATGTCAGCCACAGTGTTACTATCAGGCTGCACAGATCCACTGAAGCGTTTGTATTCCAATAGTTGAAAGTAGACAGAGTTGTGCGCAAATGTAAGTTTACATCATTTAAACGTCAGAAGCACTGTTTTTCTTTAGTTCCCACCACAAGTGGTGACTGTGCGGTACGCTGAAGCAGTGAGTCACTGGTAGTATGCAACGTCGGCCTATATGCGGCGCACAGAGATTTGTGGAGAAAAGTGGAACTTTTTTCACCTGGTGCTCTTCCTTACAGCGAACTCCAGTGCTAGACCCTGGGCACTGCGCAATGTCCAAGAAGCCCTGCGCCAAAAGCGGAAGTAGTATTACTTGCTTTCCGCGCTAAGGAATACTCCTGTATGTGCTACATTTGCAACTGCCTTACGAAAAGGCTATCTCCTTGAAAAGAAACCCGTATACTTGTTAGCAGAATAGGCCTTTTAAAGTATGGCACAGTGATTAAAACAAGTTTCCTGATACCCGCCACCTCTCCCGTTGTATCTGATCCTCGTCTCCTACAAAGTAGTCTTACTCGCTGCTTCCTTTTTTTCCCTTTCGCTCCCACAGAAGCACTTCTATATGCGTCCAGTTGGAGTGCGTACAAGATCTGTTGCGCGCGCACGTACAGAACACAAGAATATAACCACAGCCTCCGCGTCCTTTGCGTGTCACCCGGTTACACGGTCACTAACCGATAACTGGACGTCAATTCATATTTTACTGGAAGCAGATACTTTGGAAGTTGATCTGCAGTGTATCAATGAACAGTAACAGATCTTGTACGTCTGATCTTTCTATTCTTCAACTGGCACCAGGACCGAAATCTACTTTAGAATCGCTCGGCTGCAACTAAGTCGAGGACGCAGCACTAGTGCCAGTGTGTGATTAATAGACTAAGAGAATTTCGTGCAACAGTCGCGTGTTCAATACGTAATATGCGTATTTATGCGCATTTGCAATTGTGAGATATTATGTGTTCGCAGCGAACGTTGTAAGTCAAGCGAAACGCGAGAACAAGAACTCCCCTACCAGTGCACAAGTACGCCAGAAAACGGGCATTGTCCTGTATTGCCGACGTGCCTGGACCCGCCTGTGTGCCAAAAGGGTTTGGGTGCGAAGAGTGCTACAAGCTTAGATAGATGCTGCATTTTAAAACCCGGCTTTCGCGGCACGCACACATCAAAGCCACTATGCAAATCAGCTTTCCACTTGCATGTCTCGTCTTTTTTAATCTCGAGACGGGGAGCTTCAGTTCGATTCCTTCAACTCCAATTCCTGGGCAAAGCACTGAGCTCGTCTACTCCGTTGCTCATTTTCTTTCATGGTAAAAACAGCACAACCGTGAGCAAAGCAAATCACAACTGAGCAATCAACTGGGTCGCCACACGCGTAACATTTTACTTAAGTGCCTGTTCTTGAAATCGGATGAGTGGAAATGTGGCAAACGCAGTACGGTCGGCTTCGCGCATGCTTGTCTGCTTGCGCGTGAACGAAAGGGGAGAGAAGTATTCGAACGATGGCCTGTTCACCGCACTGTTTTCGTAGCGGCCTTAGCAATCGGTACTTGAGCACTGCATTGCTCATCAACAGTAGCACTACCCGACGGAAAAGAATTCTGTGGTGATTTCGACAGTAGACACTCTCTAAGTGACAGCACTATTTTCAACAATGCACCTGTGGAGCTACCAGTGGGAAATAAGCAACAATTCGACTTGCAGCAGCATCTGGTCAGCAACAATACTCCACGTGAAAAGGTGTTCCCTCAGTTTCTTCAACTGTTGTTGTTTGGAAACTTTGTAGGTCTGTGCGACATCCCCCTAAGCGCAGAAACACCTCATGCAGAAAGCCCAGCTTTTTTCGCCCACTTCTTCCTTCACCTGTCAAAGCTTTCTTGCCTACTGTATTCATTTGCGCGCTTCTAGACCATCTGTACCCTCGGTATAACAATAATACACACACCCATGTGATTATACGGGCAAGATATTTTTGCCTCGGCCGTCCGCCACATCAATCTCGTATCTCCGCAGTCCTGTTCCCGCGACTCACGTCCACCTGGACGTCTACGCAGGGCACTTTATCTAGCGATTCTGACTGATCAGAAACTGGTCGTCGGGGCGCGTGTAGTGCAGTCTGCAATGCTGCAGACGAAGGTTCTCCTTCGCCGGTACTTCTTCCCCAAAAGAACTTCTACTTTGTCGCCGACTCGCTCGTGTTGCCAGAGTGCTGTGTGTATCATTGCCCTTGCGGAATTGTGAAGTCTGCGCAACCACTCATGTGCCCGCGTATCGTGTTGTACGTGAATTCCTGACTTGCGGGACAGCCACTAGTCACAAGAGTACAATGCTGATTGTAGCAAAGTGCCCAAAACACACTGGGAAAACACTACCGGAAAACCGGATGCTCTTCAGTCTAACGGCGTGGACGGGACGAGACCCGAAGAGAGAGGCAGAACTAGCGAACATGACAAGTACAGGTGTCACACATGGGAGGCAAAGCACGGCAGGAGACACGAAATATCAAGTGTTTCCAGTGCACACGTACGAAAATGCGGCGTAGTCGTGTCCAATCGGCTTGATTTTTGTGAGCGAGAGAAAGCTTCTTCACCGGATTTGTGCTTTTATAATGTTGCCAGCTGGCAACGGCGGGAATCCCAACGAAGGCGGGTGTCTACCTTTGCAGCTGGCACTGTCTGTACACTTGTGATGTGTGTTTTCGTTTCTACAAGCTGTTATCTGTGCGTTGGGTGTGCTGGTCTTGTCCATATGACTTTCAAGAGACTTTTCGTGCTCACGACTATGATGTCAGTGCCTTCATTCGTTACCCTGGGCAAGAATCGAGTAGACTTTTTGCTGCCCGTCTGCGCCACAAGCATGCACCTGGAAAATGGCATCCGCCACCACAACGAAAACCATCACTTGCTCGGAACGTTACCCTGCCACGACGTTCGTTTAAAAAGGCTGTGCCGTACTGTGGGCTCTTCTGCTGTTGCTAATCATGTTTTCAAACACAAGTTGAGTCTAATACGGAAGAAAATGCAACTTCTAGCTGTCCTGGCTTTTGCAATTTGCACTAATCTGTGTTATATGCCCAATGGGTAAAACGCTAAAATCACTGAGGACATATTTCAATTTAATTATGTCTGACAGACGAGACGTCACAGCCTACAGACTACGCGCTAGAAAACCACCATTCGTGGCGGGGGTGGAACGGACTGTCTGAGAAGGGGAAACCTTGTCTTGTGCAGACTGTCGCTTTGTGGCTGCTAAAGAGACATCGACATGTTATGTCATACACCTGTGTGTTTTCTTCATGCACTCAAGTTTATAGGAGCGTATATTTACCACAGTTTGCACACTATGTGTATAGTGACACGCGAAGCACGAAAAACGTGTAGACGTGTGCACGAAGTAGACACTAGCCTACACACTTCTGTAATGCGTGGACAGGTACATCGTAGCGCCACATCTTCAATAGCAAACCACGTACAGATCTTCGGGCAAGCTGTCGTTGTAGTGCGACAATGAGACACTTAACTCCTTCGCACAACTGGAGAACCTACGGGACAAGCGAACTCCTACGGAGTTGTAGCTCTATTTTGATAAATTGGAAACATACTCACTTCCTACGCAGACGTGCACAATTTCAGCGATGCCAGTCCTGCAGTAGTAACCCTAACTCAGTTACACTCACTAACCAAAACTTTCCTCTGTGGCTGCTGAGATTTCTCAGTGTTTCAGTCCCCTCGGACTACCCGACAGAAGACAGGAGATTTTTCAGCTGCAGGACGGGTGCAGAGAAAATGATGCATTCCTCAGAGAGCAAAAGTTTTCCGTCTACAGTACCTAATTTCTCTCCGACGCGACAGTTTGGGAGTGTGGCCGCGGAGAGAAACCTGGAGGAACCAAGTGCGACAAAACAACAGCATAAAATGGACTTTGCCGCGGAAAAGCAGAACCAGTTCATTATCGTCGAAACGGGTGGATCCGTGCCCCCCGGAGTGGCGCTTATAAAGTACGAAGAGGAAATCATAGGAGACGGCATGGAAAAAGAGTACACCTGTCTACGTACGCATGTGGAGAGGCAGCGGTGACTATGGACATGTATAGAATCACGTGCTGGAGTGTGAAAGGTTCCTGTGTAAGCTCGCACACGTATACAAAGATACGTGTGTTCACGCTCAGACAAGGTGCGAATCACTCTGCGTATGCTCGTCAATGCAGACATCGCCATTCTCGATAAAAATTCGCGAGCGTGTGTACAAGTGGACATCTAACAAGCATATACACTGACGTTTGAACAGGATGCTTGCCATTTTCCTTACAAAAAAGTGAACACTGGTATAGAGTTTTGTGTATACGGATGTGTAGAATGTTGTGAGCCAGGTGGGCTTGTCACAAGAGATGCACGTGTATATGTCCTGAGGCGCGTGCTGCAACAAAAACGCACGCTGGCTACAACGTTACCGCTTAAAGAAGGAAGTGCATAGGTAAGCTGCAACCGCTCGATTCTGCGAGAGGCCTCCTACCCCTCATTATTCTCAGTCGATTTTGAGACCGGTGCAGGTGGACGACGTTTGTGCCTTAGTTCAGCAACTACGCAGCACTTTTACACGCAAATTCGTATGAATATATATATCTGTGCATGTTTGTGTGTACACATATGTATACACATCTGTGCAGGATGTGGCCGTAACGCCTGTTAGACGCTTGCACGTGCGGAGCCCCAGGTGTGTAGGTAGCTGGACAACATGTACAACTTCGTATGTACTTGTGCAGTCTGCCTTTGTGCCAATCTGCACAAAGACGGTCACCCCAGCCCTGCGGCTTCAGCTCGCAATTGTTGCGTGAGCATCTTTGTTGACAAAAAGATGTCTACGTGGGTGTGCGTGAATGATGAAATGTAGGTATGCACAAACGTGTATATGTGTGCATGCGCACGGTCACATGTGTCTGCGTAAACATATGTTTGTTTATATATATATATATGTACTTGCGTATAAGTGCGTATACATATATATATATATATTCGAGTAGAAACATAGAGACAGACGCACACGTGTGTGTGCATCTGTGTGCCTTTATAATATATATATATATACATATGTATATGCAGGTCGATCTATAAATACACAGCTACCGGACCCTCCGTGTGTGTATCTGTGAATGTGTAAATACACATATATATATATATATATATATATACATATTTGCACGTGTGTACCTCTATATGCCTGCATACACATGTGGGTGATATGTTGTCGCGCTTTGTCAGGTTGAATAGGCCACACGCAATGAACGCCTTGTGTCTGAAACTCTGCGAAGAGCTGGTGGAAACATTGGAGAAAATCGACGCAGGTCCAGCTTTTTTTATCCGTCGCATCGTAGGGTAGCTTCATGCGAGTTGCATCCCAGCAGAAGAGAAACCGAGACACAACAGGGACAGAACTCCTGAGTAGAGGGCCAGTCATCTTCGTAGGAGTGGATATTGTAGTCACGTCGGTAGAAGTTGTCGCACAGGAGAAGACAATAGTAGTAGAAATAGTAGTGGTCGTGGGAGAGGACTACAAGAAGCGGTAGCAGTTGTGTTAGCAACCCTGCGCGGGGTCCTTACGCTAACAACTGCACTTGTAAGAATTATCTGTCTCTCCAAAGTAGAGAAGCGTGGCAGCAGGAGGTTCGCTAGGCGTACTGGGGGTAGTAGCAGTAGCAGTAGTCGTAGGAGCGATCACAAGAGTTGTAGCAAGAATAAGTTTGTCGATAGCAATAGAAGTGAAATGAGTAGCAGTAAGCGCAGCAGTTGCAAGAACAGTAGTAGTAGTAGTAGTAGTAGTAGTAATAGTAGGAGTGGGCAGAGCAGGAGGGCAGTCCAAGTACAGAGGGACTCGGGGGCCAGCAGCGAAAAGGAGTGATAAAACTGAGAGGACGTTCGCGTCCAGTGTGACAAGGGGAAATCAGGCAAAGACGACTTGCAATAATTCTCGTAACTAGCGGCGACATCTGCGCAGAGTCGAAGCAAGCGTGCACAGGCAGAGGAAGAGAAATAGAAGAAACAAAAAAAAAAGTAGAGTAAGAATAAGATGCAGGAGCAGGAGAAGGAGAGGTTGCAACAGCAGCAGTTACACAGCCGCACCTACACAAGAAAAAGGGGCTGAGAACGAAGAAGAAGAACCGCAAGAAGAAGACGCGAGAGAGGGAGGAGGAGAAGCAGAAGAGGGACAGTCTGCAGCAGCTGCTGCTACCAACCGTAGCAGCAGCAGCGACAGCGGAATCGGCGGTGGTTCGACAAGCAGCGGCAGAAATAGGAAGTGTGTTCGCAGCAGCGAAGAGAGGAGTAGGAAAGTTCTCGTATTCTCTTTTCCTTCCTGCTGACGCAGCGGCTAGAATATTTTTTTCCCTCGCCCCTTTCGACCTCTTCGCGGTACACAAAACAGTGTAAAACTCCGCCTGCTACTTTCTCAAGAGTCAGCGCTTCGGCCTGCACACTACCACCCGCAGCGTCGTTCCTTGGAGACGAGGGGGAGCAGGCGAAGGGCAAGAACATGTTTTTTACTCGCAGAAAACGTGCCTAGAGAAGTTGCTAGTGAACAGCAGTTGGTTTCTGCGAAAAAGTCGCCAAAAGAGACGGGCGGGAAGCGCAAGAGGTTTTGGAAGATCAGAGAGCTTTGTGGGGCAGGAGAGAGGGAGGTGAAGGAGCAGAAGGAGAGAAGGAAGAATAGAGAACGCCAGAATAAGCAGAAACAGCAGCAACAGCAGCGCTCGCTACGGAGGACAAAATTTCTGAGCGGCGAAGGAGGAAAGAAGCCGCATGCACCAGTGGGAAGAGACGAAAGGGGACACGAAACTTTAAAGATTCAGTCAGAGAGAAGATCGCTCGAGTAGCTGACACTCAACTTGTGCAGGAGAAAAAAATGAAGAGGACGTAAAAGAAGAAGCTTGCAAGTCACCAGCGGAAACACTAGCAGCCGCAGTGACAGGAGCGACGTAGTCCAGCAAAAGAAGGTGGCGAACAAGAAGAAGAGCAGGAACAAGAAGGAGAGCCTCGCAAATGGACAGCTGCAATAGTCGTAGTAGCAGCAACAGTGAAGGAAAAGAAGAAGAAGCATGCAAGTCAGCAGTCCCAACAGTAGAAGCAGCGCCGCAGCAGGAGGACGGGTGCGGATATTCTCTCTCTATATATATTTCTCTGACAACAGCTGCAGAGGGAAACTTCCCTTACCGTACCAGGGGGTCACGCGGAGGAAAGTGAAAGAAGAAGATGATGAAGAAATCCATGTTGTTAATGGGAAAGAAGCACCCAGGTGTGATCACTTCCTCGTGTGTCGCCTTCTCTCGAGCAAAGCAGAGAAAAAAGAGCGTTTTCGACGACATGCACGTCGGGAGAAAATTAAAATCTACAAGACAAGAACTCGTCTTTCTCTGTCTCCAGTCCTCCTCACCAGTGGCTTGGTCACTCTGTGTGAAGCGATTTATCTTTCTTTCTCCTTCTCCGGCTGCCCCCCTCTTGTGTGTGTCTCCCCCACTGTCTCTCTATTTTTCTCTCTGTCTCCTTGACGCTGTGTCTCCTTTTTTTTCTCTCTGTGTGTCTCCTCTTTGCGTCGGTGTCCCTTGCTTGCTGTCTCTATGCCTCTCTCTCTTTGGCAGACAAAAGAAGGTCCATTTCACTCCCAGACATTCACATCCAAAGATGAAAGGGTATATGTACACCTGGTAGAGCCTTTGTGAGGAAAGCCAAGATACACAGAGATGAAAGTGTTTCTCGCTTTCTCGCTCTCTCGCAAATCGAAACCGGACAGTGGCGTGCCCAATATCAAAGCTGTTCTCTGTTTTGTACACATACGTAGAGACCTACATACACATATATATATATATGTATACTTATGTATATGTGTGAGTTCCTCTGTTCTCTCTCCTACACACATACGTCAAGACATATGTGTATAAACATATATATATATATGTATACATGTATATATATATGTGAGTTCCTACGAGGAAGAGATGGAATTGCGAAGAATGCAGCTACGTGGGGACTTTTGTAATTGAAAATTCTTTTTTCAAAGCAGAGTGAGAGAAAGAAAGACAAGAAAATCCCGGCCGAGAAAGGAAGTACTTCGGGAGAAAACTAGCAGAAATTGAAAGAAAAACATGCAGAAACGCCGACGTATGAAACATCGGTGCCTCATCTTGCGACCTCGCCACACTTCTTCTTTGCACGCTTTTGCCTCTTCCTTTCTCTCGCCCTGCTCTTTCGTTCTTCTTCGTTTTCGTTTTTCGGTCCCTTTTCCTTTTTTCGGTTTCGCTATCCACCCCCCTCTTCTTCCTCTTATTCATGTCTTTCTTCTTTTTTCCTTTCCCTTGTGCTGTTGCACACTCGGCCGCCCCTTTCTGCCTTTTCCGTCTCTCTTCTTCTTCTCCTTTCCCGCTTCTCCTTTCTTCCCCTCCTTACCCGGCGTCGGAAGCTGCTGGCGTATCAGTTGTGTCGTTTCCTCTTTTTTTTCCCGGCTTTGTCTCCTGGGGCGCGTCTGCTACGCAGCCGAGGAACTAAGGTGCGCAGTGCTAACGGGAGAGGGAAACAAAGCGTTTGCTGCTGGCGCAGACATAAAAGAACTCGCACGGGTCACCTCTTCAGAAGAACTGCAGCAAAAGTTTCTTCGGACGTGGGACAGACTTCGAAATTTCAAGTGAGAAGTCAGAGGAAGTCTTCTTGCTACCTGCTGTCCTTCACTCGCGTTGTTGACATGAAAGCAACGAGCTAAAGAAGAAGAAGAGAAAGAAGCTTGCAAGTCCACAGCTGCAGCAATACTAGCACCAGCGCAGATGTAGCGCAGGAAAAGAATAATAATAAGAGAGAGAAAAAGACGAGGAAAAAGCTTGCAGTTCACCACCTTCAACAAAAGCAGCAGCAGGACAGACCATGTGCAGGAGAAAAGAAAGAAGCAAAACGAGAAGAAGAAGAGGAAGCTTGCAAGTCAACGGATGTAGCAGTAGCAGCAGCACTGCGGGAGCAAGGGTAGGAGCATTCTTTCTCTTTGTGTCTTTGTCTATCTCTCGAGAGGCGATGACTTTTCTCACAAAAGTCGAGAACAACATGGAGAGAGTACGGAAGGAGACTGAAAGCGGAGAAAGTGTTTTCCAGCTATAATCCTTCACAACAAGTCTATTGCTAGTGCACAGATGCACCACACACATGTCTCTCTCCGGATACGTGCAGAGGTCCACAGACAGCGGCCTATGGCTGCTGCGAAGAATCTTCCACACACCCAGAGAAACAGAGACGGAGACACACACAGAAAAAGAGAGAGGGAGAGATTCAGAGAGAAACGGAGGGGAATTTGTACACCGGCTTATACGCATCTACACGGGCACACACGTGGACACGTAAACATCGGTCGAGTTATATGTATGTGGAGATAGATAGAAATGTGTACACAGGTGGGGAAGTCTGCATATATGGAGGCAGAATAATAACTATTTTGAGACATACGTCGGTGGAATTCTACAACAACATGCAGAGAGATCTGTAGAGTGGTAGAAGTGAGAGAGACACACAGAGATAGAAATACACACACATATACATATGTATACGCCGTAGATAGATAGAGAGATAGATAGAGGTGTATGTAAGAGCGTATCCAGAAGAATACATAAGCAGATGTAAATACACATATAGATGTATATGTATAAAGATCTGACTATACAGAGAGATATAGTGGTAGAAGCATAGACAGTGTCTCTTTGTACGTGCGACACAGACGTAGAAATATAAATAAATATATACATAACACACATAGATATGTGTGTATCTCTCAGTGGAGAGATCGTACTATAGACAGATTTGTTGACAAAGAGATAGGTGTAGATATCAGTGGTTGTAGACTGCAGATGTAGAAGTTTATACTGTTGCAGAGAGTTACGCGCCAGAATTTTTGTCGTGGAAGGCGTGCAGGCGGAGAGATGTGTGCGACTCTGCCTTCTCATGGAATGAAAATTCTTGCCGGGTGCTGCCCAGAGAAGGGAGGGAGAGAGATAGAAAAGAGAATAAAAGAAAGAACCCCCTTTTCTGAGGGGCGAAGCGAAGACGAACAGGGGCCTCTCTCAGCGGAGTGGTGGGGCAAGGCGAGGACACTGCTACACAGGCTTTACGCAAGAAAGACAAGAAAAAGTGGAGAAGGCGCCTGTGGCGGAAGGATGCGTTTGCTTCTGCTGCCCATCTCCTTTTCAATCACTTCTGCGAAGAGTAAAGGGAAAAAGTGAGACACAAGGAGAGAAGTGCGACAGAGAAAAACAGGAAGACAGCGAGACAGAGACAGGGCGGGAACAGAGAAGGACAAGGCGGGACAGAGAGACAGAGACAGGGAGGGGAATAGAGGAGGACAGAGGAAGACAGAGAGACAGAGACGGGAAAGGAGAGGGGGAGACAGATGGGGAGGGAGACGGAGAAAGAGAGAGGGAGAGAGATGGGGAGGGAGACAGAGAAAGAGAGAGGGAGACAGGGAGACAGAGACAGGGAGGAATGCAGGTAAAAAGAGAGAAAGAGAAAAAGGGAGACAGCGCCAGGGAAAGGAGACGGAGACAGTCACAGAGAGAGAGAGACAGAGAGAAGCAGAAGGGGGGAGACGGAGAAAAAGACAGACCGGCAAGGGAAGAGACGGAGAGCGAAAAGGAAGACAAAGAGGAGGTAAAAAGGAGAGGAAGAGGCACCGAGAGAAAGGCACGGAGACGGGCAGACAGGGAGACACAGGGAAAGAGCGAGACTGCGAGACAAAGCGAGGGAGACACGCAGACAAAAGAGAGATGTTTTCTCTGTCCGCGTGGAGAGTCGCTTTCGTCTGCAGAAAACCGCTGATCGGCGCTGTGAACGGCCTCGCCCTGGGAGGGGGCTGCGAGCTAGCTTTGCTCTGCGACCTTCTTCTCGCCAGCAGCTCGGTGAGGGAGGCTCCTCCTTCTTCTTCTTCGTATTTCGTTTCTTTCAACAGGAGTTCCGCATCTGTCGAGAGAGAGACACACACGGGTGTAGTTATAGATATGTCTGTGGGGTGTGTGCGTATGTTCGTTTGCATATACGTATATACAAGCACAGGTGCATTGCATGCACACACGCGTGCACAGAGACACGAGGCTGTGTGTAGATACATACTGATGTGTGTGCCGATGTTACGCGTGAGACCGCACTTTTCTCTCGTATATATCTGGGCGGTGTGTATCATATATACGTGTGTATATGATACAGAGAGAGAGACAGGAAGAGAAGCAAAAAGGAGACGCCTGGGTCTACGCATTTGAGTATGAGTAGACTTGCATCTACACAACATTCATTCATGTGTATATATGCCTACAAACCCACGTGTGCACGCACTAGTACATTTAGAGGTGTGTACATATACACACCTATGGCTCTTCCAGTGCACACACATATGTGTGTGTGAATGAATACATATTTATACATGCAGATATATGTACATATACACATCTATGGCTCTACCAATGCACACATATAAATATGTGAATGAACATATATTTACACATGCAGCTATATGTATGTATGCGCATCTATCTCTCTGTATACAACTCCTTGCATTAGGATATCCATCTATATATATATATGTGTGTGCGTGCCTACGTAAGTAGGACATTCAACGCATGCGTCTGTATGTGTGTGTATATGTTGGTATGTATACACATAGCTGTGTGTGTACAAATATTTCCACATAGATATTCGTCCGTGCATGCGTCGAGATATACAGACAGATTCACAGGCGGCAGGAGAGGACAAATTCTCACTGCTCTAATATATATATTTGTTAGGCAAAGCAAACATGCGTAGGTGTTCATCTACGCTGAAACCCAGACCCGTGCTTCCGTGCGTACGTATATCTATATATATCTGTTATGTATATACGCATGTATACATGCATATGTGTGTATACATAAGTGCGTGTACAGAGAAAGTACTTGCATGTATACACGTATATACACTCACATATATATATGTATATGTGGGAGACAGTTGTGTCGGTAGTATCGCTGGCGGAAGCCTTGCTTTGAGGCCGGTACTACGATATGCCAGAAGTATATATATATATACATATATATGTCAGTACACATATATATATACGGGTATACACGTATACACAGGAGAGTACTCTGTCTATACATGCATTCACATACACATATACACATTTACATATATCTACACACATATATACATATATATACATACAGAACTACATATACACATACATATATATAGTTATATATATGCGCATTTAAACGTATCTACGGGAGACTACTTTGTCCGTACATGCATTTACACTTACATATATATATAGAGAGAGAGAAAGAGGGAGAAAATCACATATATATACATATGTGTGGATAATAGATAGCTATAGACGATGGCGTGTGTTATGTCTTAGACTGGAAAGGACTTGTTGTTAGGGAGGCAAACGTTGCCTCGTGGCTACGCGTTGCAGAAAAGAAGTTCTCGTCAAAGAGAAAATAAACGAAAATGCACATGCCTGTTGACAGAACTTCTGTGGCGGGACTCAATATACCTACATAGGAAAAGGGAGATAAAGATGTACACCTATAGATGCTTATAAGCATATGTATACGCTTACATATATACACATTTGTATATGCTGCTGCTTGTTGCAGTGTGACTAGTTCTCCTTCGCGTTGCTGCTGCTTCTTTCTATTTTGCTGCTGTCTCTTCTCCGTTCTGCCGCTGCTTCGGTGTCTCACTGCCGCTGCTGCCTGCTGCTGCCGGGAAAGGAGAGGTCCTTTCCCGACGCAGCGGCTGCTTTTCTTCTTCCTGCTGCTGCTTCCGCCTTTTCTCCTTGCGGCAGCTGCTTCTTGGCCTGTCTGCAGCTTCCTCTGCTTCCTGCTGCAGCACCTGCTACGCAACGGCTGGCACCGGGTGGCAGCCAAGCGCAGCAAGTTCACACACATACCTACATATATATATATATGTATATATTTATGTATGCAGATCGTACATAATATGTATATACGTATATGCATATATACACATACGCACATGCGTATACACATGTATACACTTATATGTATATATATATATATATATATCACACATATATATGTATATACGTACATACATAAATACACACACGTACATACACATACATATATATAAATTTATATGTTTGTAAATATATACATCATACATATACGTATGTATACGTGCACACGTATGCACACATATGTACATATGCATACATGAATAAGTCCACATATAGGTATGCAAATATATATCGTACATATACATATATATACGTATACACGTATATACACATATGTCCACATGTATACATATATATATATACATGTATGCATGTAAATATATATATCATACATATATATGTATATACCTATATACATATATACGCATATGTACATATGTGTACACGTATATACCCATATATATAATACATATATGTGTGTATACGTGTATCCATATGTGCACATGTGTACATATGTATACATATATATGTATACACATATAAGTATGCAAATATTTATATATCATACATGTATACATATATAGATATGTACACATATGTACATACGTGTGCATGTACATACCCATATATATGTATGTCAGAAAGGTTGATTCTTTTTGTTCGCCTCTGCAGGCCACATTTGGGCAGACAGAAGTGTTGATAGGAGTCATCCCTGGTGAGTCTCGCAGCAGCACGTATTCCCCTCCTTCGCCAGGGAACAATTTCCACACACATCTAACAAAAGACGTATAATTATAAACGTTGCTACACTAACATACACACGTACACAGAGACGCACACTCCCCCACAGAAAACTGCTCAAAACGACTACATGCATATATATATATGTGCGTGTTATATGCATATGTAGGCGTTTCCCTACATATATACATATGTGTATTTCTTATATGTACATTTTATATGTAGAAAGAGACACAACCGTCCCCTTACATATATCAACATATACGAACAGATGTGTACTCGCATGGATCGTAGATATACGGGAGAAGAAACATTTCATTTACACGTGTTTGTAGTCGCACCCCGGTGCTCGTGCGAATGTCTAGAAAACCACTTATACGTATATATGCATGTTCATACACATACGTATGACACCCCCCGTTAACATACGTACACGAACATCCGCATGCATATATATATGTCTATGTAGGTAGAACTCTCTATCCCTCTCCCTCTCTACATATATGTATAGGCGTGAATCTCTCCAGCTTTCGTGGGGAAGAAGTGAGAGACGTATGGCAGCGGAAAAAGGGAGTTTTATGGGGAAGAAATATATTCGGGAAATGTGGCAGCGCGCGTGGGCGGAGCAGCAGCGCGCATGCAGTGACACACACACGTCACATCCCTCGACGCAGGACAGCAGCGTGGGAGAGGTTGCAGTCGATTTCCTACACAACAGAGAGGACGGAAAGGAGCCGAAAAGGACGATATAAAGGAGGGCAGCACACGGGAGGCAGAGGGGGAGATATACAGAGCAAGGGACGGGGTCGAAGGGAGAAAATGGAGACGCAGCCAACGGAGACAGCGGAGGAGGGGAAAATGTGGGGAAGACGAAAAGAAAGGGGAACTCCGTCGACCCGAGGCTCCTGGTCGCTTGCAATAAATGGGAGGACGTCGGCGGAAGAGGAGGGGGTGCCGTTCTCTTCCGGACGGGGTGTTCCTCTTCCTTTTGCTGCAGGCAGTCATTTGCGCAGCAGCGTCTCCGTGAATATGCGAAACGGGGAAATTTTCTGCCGTGCAAGTTGGTTGGAAAGTTCCCACACACACACGGAGAGAAACCGGCGTCTTTCATAGAGATATACACACACATATATTTATATGTGCGCGTAGATACCAGAATATGTTAACATATACGCACACATATAGATATGCACTGGCATAGGCACTTGAGTGTACGTACACCGCAGAAGAAAAGGGGGGCCGCGTTCTGTCGCGCTGGGAAGCAGAGCAGGGAAGACTTTTCGGCAATTTCTGATGAGTGCGAGTTTCTACGTTAGCCAGACAGTCCACGAAAATGAGGAGCCGTTTCTCGTATCCACCGGCTGGCTGACGAGAAGTTCGTCCCAGCAACAAACGGTTTCTTCCTGACGCTGTGTACGTCTTTCTTCGTCCGTGCTCTCGCGTTTGAGAGGGAGACGAGAAGAGCCGGGCAAACGTAGTGCACGCGCGCTTCTGGTGTACGTACACCTCAGGAATGGGAGGAACGCAGCGTCTTCCTCGTGTCGTCGGGAAGAGTCTCGCGATGGAAATGATTCTGACGGGGAGGAAAATAACCGCGCGAGAAGCTCTCGAAGCAGGTGAAAGCGAACAGCGGAAATGAGCCACGAAAGTGGGGAAGGACCCTTAGATGGAGCTCCCCCTCACACTCACAGAAAGGGAGAAGTTCTCCTCTTTTCCGCTAATAAAATTGTTCGATTTCCTTATTTGGCCCTCCCTGAATGTGGCTCTTTTCCTTTCTTCTTCACCTTCCATTCCTCTTCGCTCTCTGTGCATTTCTTCTCCTTTTGTGCCCCGTCTTCCCCTCTGCTGCGACCCCTTTTTCATTGCCGTCGCCCCACTTCTTCTTCTTTTTTGCCACGTGCTTCGCTTCTGTCTTCTTCGCCTTCACGTTCTCGAAGCCGCACTTCTTCATCTTCTTCGTTATCTTCCTCCGCTGTCTCTTATTCGATGGCGAGGTCTCTCAGCATCTCCCTTCTGCCGCTCTCTCTCTTCTCGTGTGTACTGAAACACGTGCATGTGTGTCTACCTATGTGTGGTCCACATATACATGTATATACATATGTGCATTTGTATGGCAGCGACGATGTACGCAAGATGTGGGTGTCTCTCTATCTATCTGTCTACATGCACGTAGAGATATATATATGCTCACAGCAACACTTCTGTACACCATACGTGTACACCTGCCTATCTGCATATATATGTATGCATATGCAGAGCTACACTTCTGTACTCAATGTGTGTATAGATGTTTATCTATCTACATATGTATATACGCATGTGTGTGTACGCCTACACAGCTGTACGCAGGAGGTGTGTATCTGTCTATCTATCTATCTCTGTACACATGCGTACACATGTGCATATATATATATATATGTGTGATTGTATGTCCGGCTACACTTCTCTACGCAAAATATATCCGCACCTCTTCGTGTAGACGCATGCGTTCTGCACGTACCGCCACACGTCTTCGCTCGAAACACGACGCACGCCTGTCGAACTCTCGCAAGGGCCTCGGCAGAAGGTGACTCTCTGTCCCCTTTACATATACTTGCGCCTTTCCCGGGTAAAAGAAGTTTGCTGCTGCGACAGAAATTCAACTGCCGCAACTGCCGCGGGGCTACGGGGATACTTCTCCTCCCGCCGTCTGCTCCTCTGCTGCGTCTCTGATGACCGCAGAAGTTGTGCACATCTACACTCCACACGTACTCCCACCTACGCAACAACTCTTTCGATTCATTTTGAGCGACACTACACATGTGTGTGTGTGTGTGATGAACACTTCTATTTATATGCAGGAAAACGCTTCAAAATACATACACATATATACATGCGTTGGTGAATATAGGCGTCCGTGTATAAATATATATATATGTGTATGTATATATACCACCTTTCTCCCTCTTCATCTCTCTGTCCACATGTATGTGATGACAAAAGACATGTACACGTATAAATATGTTGATGGATATAAACGTCTGTATTCATGTGCATATCAGTATGTATGCATTCCATCACAGGTGCAGATACATACGTCCAGGTCTATACATATATATATATATGTACACATATGTGTACACCTATGTGTACACATACGTATCTGTCTACGTATCCGTCTGTCTATCTATCTACATATGTATACATATATCTATCTAGCTGTCTACAGTTATATATATACAAGTTTGTATGATTGTATACTTGAATGGTTGTGAGCCTATATATATCTCTCTCTTTCTGGAGCCATACACACACGGATGGCTTTCAATGCATATATATATATAGACGTATATATGTATATGTGGGTATATAACAAATGAAGTACTGTGTATAGACAGGTACGAAGTGGAGTGTGCCACGTAGACACATTTATATATATATATATACGTCACCTTTCTGTCTCTTCCTCTGTGTCTCTCCATTTATATGTATGTCTAGTTTTATACACGTGGAAGGTTATACGTGTATATATGTATAGCTGCCAAGGTAATTCTGCGTATAAGTATGTCCACGGTAGAGTGCGCGTGAAGTTTTCCTGTCCTGGAAGGCGGTTGTTGAAAATCGTAGAGAGCGGTCGCGCTCTCCTGCTGAGAGTATCCACGTCTGCGTAGACATATCTGCGAGGCCCGCCGTCATTTCTGGGGAACTCGGTGCTGCTGGTGCTGCAGGACTTGTGAGCCGAGTCTTTCCTCCCGAAACGTTGGTTGAGGAGGCTCTCGCAGTCGCGGCAGCCATTGCCCGTTTGAGTCTGCCGTCAAGTGAGCCAAACAGACAGACAGAAGCTGCATGAAAGGGAGGGACCCACCGGTGTACTCGTCGCGTCTCTTCTCCGCATATACAGAGAAGACGAGGAAGGCACGCGTGAGAGAGCCACCTTTGCTGCGCGTAAATTTTAGCGACAGCTCAAAACATATACACAAACAATGTCTATATGTGTGGGCTTGTTGCTCTGTACACGTACAGGCGTGTCCTCCTTCCCGCAGAAGCAGAGTGACGGTTATGCGGAGAAGAAGACATCTCTGTGCACGTTTGGGGCATCTTCTTATTAGAAGCCTAGGCACTCGTAGAAGTCTTTTTCTGCCGTCTTCACAAATCTGCGTCTATTGACGCTACCGCAGGTCTCCACCTGTCTGTGAATTTTTGCGGCGCTCCGTCTGTTGTGGTCCACTTTCTCCTTCTGCATATGTGTGTGTATCTCTCTGCCAACGCCGGGAAGTTGGTCAAAGAGAGACAGAGAGAGACAAATATATATATATATATATATATATGTATATGTATATGTATATATATATATATATGTGTAAAGGGCGCCTTTCGTATGCCGCTTCCTCTACAACTCGCCACACATGTGCACACATGTAAAGGCGTGTACAGCGATATCCACGAATATATTTCTGCGGAAATAGAGGAGTGCAATCCCACAGACATAAATTCCTTGGCACTTCTGCAAATCTACGTAAATCCACAAATGTGTGTGAGGATGTGGACATATATGCATATGCATACGTAAACACATTCATACCGACGTCCACTTTCCTGTGTGTATGTTATATGGATATATATTTGTATACATACACCTCGGTTGGCACGGGCAGTCTATGCACGTCTACACATATGCGTATGCGACACTTTTATATGTACTTGTACATATATACATATATGTGTGTACGTAGACGCAGCTTCACAGGTATGTACTGGTGTAAATATTTATACATATACATGAATACACACTAATATGTACGTGCAGCTACGTATACGTGTGTGTATTACATGTCTATATATACACGTAAAGACATATATATATATATATAGAGAGAGAGAGAGAGACAGAACGACGCAGTTCTACGAGGTTGAACTATTCGTCTCAGTTTTGGCTGCCAAGGAGTGCGTGAAGAAATCTTTCGAGTCTTCTCTGAACGACGGCCTTGAGTTTGAGCGGCAGTTTTTCGTCAAAATCTTCGCCACAGAAGACCGAACCGAAGGCATGCAGGCATTCATGCGAAAAAGGTTGCCCACCTGGAAGCACAGATGAAGCGGCGCATCGTCTTCTTCCCTCCCCTCCTACGTGAAACTCGAGACAAATAAAAGAGAAGTTCTCCTCCCCCCTCTTCCTCATCTTCTCGTATTCTCCCCCTGCGTCTCCCCCCCACGAGAAAAAAACACCTTCTCCCATTTCTTCTTCCTCGTCTTCTCCTCCTCCCCCTGTCCCCGCCTTTCTCTTCCTCTCTTCCCGTTCGTATTTCTTCGTCAATCTCTGTGCAGTGGTGTACCTGCTCGCCGGACGGGCTTCTGACCCAGGAAGAGGACCGCGACCTGCCGCGCGTAGAAAATAACATCTCCCGTACACTCGTACACCCGCGGATACCTCACGCGCAGACGTAAACGTGGAAGGCTCACAAATTTATCGCACGTATGCAGACCCGTGTCAGTTCATATATATCTCTCTTCATACACAGCTGAATATGCAGATGTGCGTGCGTCATAGTACAAACTCTGCCCTCTACACCGAGACACCTCGACGTGCGTCTGGGGTCGCACGCACGTTTATTCTTAAGTAGACACGTACGTACGTATTATATACTCGTTTCAATCTCTACACATGTAAATATATATGTAGATGTCTTCTTATGCTGCATATAGATGTTTGCGCGTAGAGACCCAGCGCACTTGGTTTTAACTGAAGAGGCGCCATCATAGTGAAGTAGACACAGACACGCCTGCTGCCCCGCGTACACTTCCCAACTGTTTTATATTCTATTCCTATATATATGTACATATAAATGTATACATATGTGTATATCTGTAGCTCTACATGCAAACATCCATATGCAGGGACGCACGTATACATATATATATATATATATTAATGTGTACAAACAATTGCACGTATGCAGACATAAATCCATAAATGTATACACGTACGGCTGTGCGTAGTTGTACGTATGCGCTTTTATGACGTTGGCGAGCCTTACACAAGTATGTCAGGCAGATATACATGTATATACATGAATAAATATATATATATATATATATGTATATAATGTGTGTAGAGCAATATACAAGTATGTGGCAAACGTGATGAGGGGACTAGCGTTAAGGGTGAGCTTTTGGAGGTGTCCCAAGGAGAAGGCGATCAGAGCTGCAGAACGGTGGAACACGAGAATCCTTTTTGCAGAAACGCATATATATGGGGGAAGAACCTCTTCTCTTCCGTTTTTACGGAGACCTACTTTGCTGTGTCCGCCAGCTTTTCCTCATGCACCTGCGTTGCTAAGGAAAAGCACTTTTGCGCACTTCTTTCTAGCTGTGCCCGCTTCAAGAGAAAACCCGTCCTGAAGCACACAGAAAAGACTTCTTTCAAGCAGAAGTCTGGAGGAGACTGTTGCTCTTCACTGTTGCAAGCACCAAAAGAATATTGAATAAAGAGACATATATACGGATATATTTGTGTTTACATACATTTATATATGTATATATATATGCACACATAGGCGTACACACACGTGGACAGAAGAGGTGTCTGGTGGCACTTGCCCCAGCAAATATTTGTTGACTAGATATATATACATATATATATGTATATCTATGTGCACACAGGTGCGTACACATACACAAGGAAACCTAGACGTGAAAAAGACCCACACACACTTGTATAAAACGTTTACACACGTGCACGTAAATCCAAGAAAAAAGGTGGAGAGGCGGGTAGAGGATTCGCAACGTCTACTCCACGAGAAAAAGCTGCTGCGTGCGCAGACGGCACACCTCTACGATAGGCGGGTGCATCTGTACAGCCGTCTTGTAGGGCCTTAACGACATACTGTGAATGATATGTAAACGGAAGGGCGAAACGTGGAGGTGGGGAGATCCATAGAACAGTCTGGGGAGTTATTTTAAAATGAAGCCTGAATCTTTGGTCGCATATGTCTCTCCCAAAGAGGTGGAATACAAAACAGTGCCACAAAGAGATCCACGAAAAGACAGAGATTACGAATGAACGTGTTTTACTGAAGAGGCTACACAGACAGAGACACGCGTACTGTGCGTCTCTTGTCGACTGGTGCGCTTCCGGTGTGCAGATATATATGTATATATATAGAGAGATACAATATATACATATATATGTAAGAACTGCTGCATATATGTAGAGAGATTTATTTTCACCGTACGGGCGACTGCCACACAGAGATCGACGAAATGGCAGAGATTACGAAAAGACGTTTACTGGAATAACTGCACAGACAGAGACAGGCGTGTTATGCGTCTCTTCTTGTCGACTGATCCGCGTCAGGTGCGCTGGTATATACATATGTATACAAGTATATATATGAGGCCTGCTGCAAATAGACACACATGTATGTATATGAGGTGTGCTCCATTTATATGCAGATTGAGCTTTTTTCACCACACGGGGGGGTCTACATTAGAATTCACATATGTGAGAGCGGCTGCTATTTGCATACATACATATAGTTGTACGTTTATAGATTACAAAGATGAGCGTTCATATGGTGATCCACGTACGACGGTTCCTAGGGATTTCTATTTTTACATATATCTGGCTACGTACGTACCTTATACATATGAGAGCTGCTGCGTATACACGGAGGTATTCGTGTTTGCGCATGGAGAGGTAGGAGTCACGGGAAGGTGAACTGCTTGAATACATGTACTTGCACACTAGACATGGTGCACACCTGCGTCTCTTTCCACAAAGCTATCGTAGAGGGGGAAATGTGTGCACTCAATGATATGTGTCTTTACAAGATGCTACACGTAGAGTATACACAGATATCTCGCTCTGTCTTTACATACACCTATATATATATAGGATGCGTCTTTAAAGCTGTCGTGCAGGGGTAGATGTACAGAGTGAATATGTATGTTTGAAAGATAGTACACACAGTGGTACAAACACTTCCCTCTGTGTGTGTGTGTATAACTTTGTGTATGTGAGGAGGCGCTTTTAGAAATACCTGTAAGTAAAAATGACAGTGCTTGTGAAAACATTGATAGACAGCAGAAAGGGAATTCAGGGCGTACCTTCGGCAGGGGTAGTGGATTCTCGCATGACGGATGGGAAAGAAAAGTGTTTACGACGATCACTGTACTTCAGAGGCTTTGTTAAAAACATAAGACAGATATGAGTGTGTGTGTGTGTGTACATAACGTGTGTGTGGGTGTACATAACGTGTGTGTGTGTGTGTGTGTATGCAAGAAGAGATACTTTTTCTAAGTAAACGCGCAC
>KL647309.1:1855896-1957331 GCA_000727475.1 Sarcocystis neurona
TCGACAACAGGAGTCACGAGTGAGACTGTGTACACCCGTCCACGTTTGTCCGAAGAAGAAAGAACACAAAGACTTGTACACAGACGTATAAGCTCACTGAAGTTAAATTGATATATGATACATACTCGCGACATTTGGTATTCACCTCACTGTGAGATATGTATACATGTATGCGTAATTGAAACAATACAGGTTGCTTTCTACTTTTATCTCTGTACAAATTTGTGCCCCTATATATATATATATACATATATACCTGCGTACGCACATGAAAATCCATACATTAAAACATGTGTGCGGAGGAAGGAGAGCCGCGTTCAGCGACACTTATCTGCGTCGGCCCTTCGCAGGTGGCCGAGTGCCTTGTAAGACTGAATTCTACGGGATTGAGACAGACGCGTCAGATTAACATCGCTTGTGTAGATGAAGAGTGTGGCGTGACATGTTTCTGATTACAACTTCCACGGGGCTCTAATTTTTGCATGTGTATATTGTAAACGTACCTTGGTACTAAGTCGCGCAACAGCCAGACTACACGTGTATACATTTAGACACGCATGCTTCTCTCGCACAGCCACGCAAGTACGTTGAAAAGAAATGAGGCGTTTCAGAAATGGTGTACGCGTACGTATCTGCAAATGCGCGGACAATCCAAAAATTGTCTGCACGTACTGGCCTGGGTACATACATTGTCTCTGACTCCTGTCCAAACAGAGCACTTCACCCAGAACATGGAAGTCATGGAACTTCTCACACGGGACAGTAGAAGTGGAACGCAAACGGCTGTTGTCCTAGCACGGCTTCGCAGCGAGGCTACAGCTACAACTGCTAACGCAGCAATTATATCAACGTGAGTGAATCCTCCATGGGTGGCACCTACACCAGTCATACAAATAAGAAGCGAATGGTCGGGTCCGTTTAGTCACGCAACAACAGAGCCCTGAAAGTCAGTGAAGTTTCATTAGGCGGACTCCACTTGATCATTTTGCCGGTGTGACACATGAGTGTGTGTCTGCGTCAAGAGATAATAAGATGTAAGTGAGGGTTTAAGCGAAAGAGCGCGACGAAAATTTGAACCACCGTCTCCCCTCCCCGCCCGTATGGCGTGCCTGTCTTCCTACACGTGATACGTACGTCTATGTTTATATATGTGTGGTTCTCCTGTGAAGGGATAATTGCCCCTTTTGTGCATTTTCGATGTGCACGTCCTCGCAAACTCGGAGTGCCCCTGTGTGACTGCCGGCGGTAGAACACTCCACAAGCTCTTAGCGTGGTGGGCTGTAGAGCCTGCAATTGGAGAAGCGAATGAAGACGACACCAAAGTGGCCTTAAGCAACGAAACTGGAGTTGCTTCAGAAACTCGCCGTGGCACATGCTTCGGGAAGATTCACGCTGCAAAATTACGACAAAGTAGCGTTTTCTTGAGGACGACACTGGCGCAGTTTGCGTGGAGCTTTGGTAGCTCTTTGTCTCGCTACATCAGGCGTACAATGGTCACAAGAACCAAAAGCCTTTTGCCTTCTGTTGCATTGCTGTATCGTTCTTCCCATTCTGCGGCTTTTCGTCACACATGTTCACTTCGGCAGTGAAGATAAGTGTTACTTGCTAACCGTACGTCTCTTCGTTTTTCCCCTCCTCGGTAACGCTGGAACCCATGCTTTATCTTTCTTCGCTTGGCGAACGCTGTTATTTGCGATTTCTCCAACGTTGTCTCCCCTGCTTCTCGCTCGCTTGATTACACTGCCTGTTCTGCTCGCCGCAGTCCCGGTACTTGTGCACGTTTGGGTGTTGCTCATATGGTGAGGCTGCAGTTCTGGCGTGCCTATTCTTTGTGACGCTCGATTGATGTTACTGTGACAGGACCGCACCCTGCTCGCTTGCTGCTGTGCCGGAGTTGCCCGGTTTGCCATTTTTTTCTGCTGCACCGGTAACACTGGAACTCGAACTCCTTTCTGCTGGCGCTCTAATACCACTGGCCTTCGTCGAATCTTCTACTTTCTTCGGATGGACAGCGTGCACCAACAGCTCGTTAACTGCTGCTTCACTGAAAGGCTCACAATCTCCGAAGCCGGTGATCGTGTTTGCGTTGGGCACGCACCGCCGCAGAATGGTGCGACGTGCTTCTGCTACAGAAGTGCCTTTCTCGAGGTTCGCTTTCTTCAAGAAACAAAGTTTCTCAGCTGGCAAATGCGTCCACACGTCGCAGTCTTCCGTCTCTTTGCACAAGACGTAGCACTTGTACGCGGCAATCACGCCAGTGTGCTTGTGGATATCGTTGCCGTAGAAGTCTCTGCCCGGATGAACACAATTTTTCTTCGAGGGCGCGGGACACACTCGCCCTCGCGCGCCCTCATATGTAGTGTGTCTCTTAACCAGTCCAATATCTTCTTGAGTTGCAACCGTGGGTGGAGTTTCATCAGGTGCTGGGCAACATCGTGGCGCGCTTGTGTGTCCTTCTATCGCCACCTCGGTAGATATGTTCCACTTCAAATAACACCTCCTCTGGGTTGCTACAAATGTGAAACCTGCGCAGCCATCGAGCCCTTGGCAGAACTCCTGACAAATGTTTATGGTAGGGCAGTTTCGCAGCGAAGCCAGGTCGTAGCCCCAGTAATCCACATTGTTTTTAACGCATTCTGGTGGTTTCTGTGCAGTGTCTGCGGCAGCAACAGTAGACGTCGTCGTCGTAGTAGTCGGATAGTCGCACTCTACAGGCGCAAAGGTGGCCATCAAATACGTGTGCGTGTCACGAACTCCATCTCTGTCCACACTTTTGATATATACGCGGTTTGCTGGCGGCCGATGGAAGCGCCGCAGAGAGCACGAGCCTCGCAAGTGGCGAGGAAGGTACCGAGAAGCAAAGTACAGATAATGTGTACAACCTTTCGTTTGTCTGCACAAAAATTCACACGCTCCTCTGTTGCGCACCCCTGACTCCACAAAAAGAAGCTCCTCGCCGTCCACGTAGTCCACGTTGTACTCGTAACAGGTCAAATCTGAGTACACACACAGATCGATTTAAGACTCACACAGGTATACGTGTACGTAAATATAAATAATGATGGACAGGCATATGAAGCGCACAACATCTGTATGTAGAAGGAGGACACTTGTGGCAAAGGTGTATGGCGCGCTATCTGCTCGTCAACCACGTAGTACGTGTCCGACTCGAAGCACGCAAGTGTCGTCGCGCCCCACATTGGGATGGCGACTTTCAAATATCACCACAAATTTGTACGCAGTTGCACAATTACCACGTCAGCCTACGTATCCGTGTGTACTCAATTTTCCTTTTTTCCGCTCTTCGTTTAAAAGCAGAGAGCATCGCACGCCTGCGTGTCTGTGTATGTGATGTGTAAGAAAGGACAAACTGAGAACACGCAATCCCCGTAATACTGCTGAACGCAAACTAGGGGCATTGAAGGCGATCAGCGTTGCCCAAAAAGAGCTACAGATGAAAAGGTAGATATTTTCCTTTTCACGAAAAAGGAGCTAGAAACACTAATAGCACATCATCGAAACAAAACAACTGTGCAAGCGTACGAAGCTCTGCGCCCTGAAAGAAGTGGAACAAAGTAAATTTTCTGCATGGGCATTCAGCAGTGTACACGTTAGGTGGACAGACAAAGACAGTTGCAGGGGCAAACACACGCGCAGAGAAATACTGACGAACGGATGTAGAAAAGTAGGCAAAAATAGACGTGCGGCCAACGAAATATCGACATGGCAATATCTACAGGTGGAGGTCTGCTTGCCGACAGCGAACCATAGTATGTTAAAAATACAATCTACCGTAAGCACATTGATACACAGACAGAAAACTGCCACCACAGTTCTGTGAACATGACGGGGTTAATTGGAGCAGTCGTCCTTAGCAACCTATATGCAGCTTTTAGATCACACGTATATATGTGTATATCTGTAGGAAGCTAGATAATATGTACATGCACACAGTGACGGCGAGCACACCGGTTTCCCTCCTAACGCAGATAACGTCTGGTGTGCCGTTGCAAGTCAAGAATAAGGGACGAGTTTTTCGACAAATGCAGAGATATGCAAAGAGCAAAGGAGATACACATGCTGGCATCTAGGCGGATATAGACACGCGTACAAGAACAAACGTATGTGTACGCATATGTGTATTCTTTTACAAATGAGTAGATTACGCAGACTTGGAGACAGACATGTGTATTTAGGTCGACAGAGAGGTAGAGGCAGGACAGATGTGTAGATCGAAAGGCCGCTTTGTTCGTATGTACAGAGGAATTTGTGCACAACTAAGCTCAGCGTACCTGGGCAGAGATTATCAGGGGCATTGTTGCAAACCGAGCAACATGGCACACCATTAGCTGGGCTAGCACAGAACCCGCCGCCTTTTCCGTCGCCGCAGAAGGGACTGAAGCGCGCGCCTAGGGGGGAAGGAAGATTCAACTCTTCACATACCGACGGGCTGCTCGGGCATCCTGCGCAGTGATACCGGCAGCAACAACAGCCAGAATCAACAAGATGTTGCACAGGAACGCGAACGGTATACACGCGAAAAACGAGGAGAGTGCAGGATGTCCTGCTGCGCACGTGGTGACAAGGAAGGGGAGAGCAGAAACGCGAAGAAACAGCAGCTGTCAAAAATTAAGACGGGGACAAAGAAGGAAGAAGACGACAGAACAGAGATCAACACGAAAGCCTATTTTCGGACAAGGGCAGACTGCGGAATGATTACGTCTGTTGGTGACTTGCCTGAGTTTACACCGTGCGATGAGACTTAAAGACGAAGAAGCGACACAGAGTGAAGAGACGCTACAAACGAAACAGACAGAAAGTGTTGGCAAAGCAGCGGACAGCAGATCAAAAATGAAATATTCTCTGACGTCTGGGCGCAACCTAAAGATAGAGAGAGACACAGGAGAGATGCAAAAGTGAAGAATACAGGCTTTATGCTATTGACGTCAAGAGTAACGGTGTGTGGCTAAGGATAAAAAGAACAATCAGCAGCACCAGGCAGAAACGGAAGAGTCTCTATGTATCAAAGCACACGAAAGGTAAAAAGGGGACGAGATCTTCCCTCTTGAGCATCGGTGGGAGAAAAAAGACGGGGATGGGCGGCAACACGCGTATCGCCAAACAAAAACTGGGATACGTCTATAACGCACGAAAGAATCCGGCGGAGAGAAGCGCGCTAATTACGAGGTCAGAGGACGAAGTGAGTAAAATTTTATGCACAACAGGACGCAGAAAAACTGGGCAGGAGACTCAGAAGAGAGCGTGCTAACAGTGCAGATGTTAGAAAGCAGCTGAGTCGAGAGAGGGACAGCACTTTCGGCAGACAGCGAGAACAGAAAGAGAGAGACAAAGACGAACCAGCAAAAAAAAGGCAAAGAAAAGGCACATCCATACGCGTCGCTTCTCCGCACTCGTTTGCGTGTACAAGTGCGTAGCTGCCTCGATCCCTGTCTCCCTCCTTCTCTTTGTACACGAGTACACCAATACAGAGACGTGCAGACAACACAGGAAGAAAAAGCAGTCGAAAATGCAAAGAGTGTCGCCTGCGGGCAACTCAGACAGCAGAAAGTGTCGATGCATCAGGCGAGGCAATGCCAACAGGCGCTGCAGCAACGACAGCAGAAACTCTCCTCGCAGCAGCAGCAGCAGCAACAGCGTAGAGCCTGCTGTTGGGATACCCCGCGCGCATGAAGTAGGGGGAGTGGATTATCCCCACCTTGTCTCGCGCGTCACCTATGAGTTCTGGACTCTCCAGACACTAACGCAAAGATTCGCACGTACGCAAACGTGCGTCAAAGAGATGCAGAGGTCCGCAGCAAGCACTTTGAAGAGCGGAAGACAATTACCATCACAGGAGTGCTGCACCACGTAGGGACTCCCTGCAAGAGCACGGCGAGTGTCCGCAGGACTTGAACCGACCTCCACACAAATCGTCTATACGCAGACTCTTTTTAACTCGCATACACATCTATACCAAAACATGCATATATTAAGAAGCATATATAAGTAGACCTAGCCTATATAAAGGCATATATAAGTAGATCTGCTACATACATAGACATATACAAGTAGACCTCCAATATATATAGGCATGCATAAGTAGATCTGCTATATACATAGGCATATATAAGTAGACCTGCTATATATATATAGGCATATGTAAGGTGACATACTGTCTGCACATATAAATAAATATACATTTTTACACCTACGCGCATATATATATATATAGACTTGAACAAACACACATACATATATATACTTGTGTAAACATATGCAGAGAGATATTCATATATGTGTAACCCCAAGTATATGGCTCCTGCATGTCGAGGGACAACATTTTTTGCAGACAGTAAGGAGACGAATATCACTGCCGTCCACGTAGTGACACTCCCAATAACGATTTGACTCGTCTTCTTCGGTGGAGGAGGAAGAGTTTACGCACGTGGCAAGTCGGCTGATACATATATATATAATATATATACTAATTCTAAAGAAAAGCTAGACTGAGTGAGAACTTAGAAGAAGCAGCCCCAGCGCATGAAGCAAGCAGGCACGCACTGCGGGCGAACAAATGAATATTCACGCTTCTCTGCGCACACGTCTCTCACAATCGATTGCCTCGCATGAGGTCCTGATGCAGAGCTTCCCCCCCGCTTATCCACACGTGTGTGCGGAGTCGCGCTACAGGAACCGTTCGTGCAGAAGCATACTTGCACAAGTCCAGTACATACTTGTGGACATCTGGATGGGAGGCGGATTTATAACGGAACGGAGAAGCACAGACAAACACATTACACGAGAAAAGCTGGGAGGCCAATGGGGTTGTCCATTTTTCGGCGAATACTGCTTTCGAGAAGGAGTGACAGAGAGAAACCAACTGCTGCACCCGTCGAAAATGAGTGCTACCGGTCCTCGTAAGCCTGTGCGAACGACTTGCATGGGAACTGAGACGATCGACCTCATGCGGGCGGATGAGCCATTCACACAAGAAGACCTACCAGGACATGCGTAGGCACACTTATATACATATATACCCAGCTACACAGGACAGCGATTCTCTCACACAGCATATACGTGTCTTTGTGACAAGCTTTCGTATATTTATATATATGTAGGAAGGCAGCGCAGCGATTCTCTTACACGAAATGTATGTGTATTCGTATGACGAAACGTGTGTGTATCACATATATGTAGAAGAGGAGTGAATTCGAAGTGTCAGGCCTTCAGGCAGAGCAAGGGTGTCTGCAGGGGAAAACGTGACAATTCGCTCGACAGAGCGAAGCTGCGAGCGACGATCAGCAAAAATGTAACTCACCAGACTGCTTTGCAGACGAGAGATCTAAAGGAAAGTCGTCCTCAGTCGGCGGCGAACACCAGCGAGGCCCAGACATAACTTTGAACGGGCTTTGTGGCTTGACTCGTACACGAGGTTCTTTGTGCGGAAGCAAGAAACACACCCCCTGCGCAGGACAAGCATGGGCGCTGCTCCCAGACATATATACATATATATATGTATATATATACCCATGCGTATATATGTATATATATATATATATACATATGTGTATATGTGTATATATACATATATACATATGTGTATATATGTATATATATGTGTATGTAAGTGTACACGCAGAGAGACGGAGAGGAAGTATCATCTGTGGTTGTACATACATGTTTGAACACGATCAAAAAGCGGATTTTAGAGAGACCAGCAAAAAGACCATCCGCAGCAGACTGCGATACAAAGGACGACATGTGAAACGGTAAAAAGTACTGCGTCGGTCGGTAGAGACGCTCGAAAGAGAGAAACGGATGATATCTACGCAGGGGCAAACGTACACACACTTGCTACGCATCTTCCAAAGTTGTCGTATCCCCCCTCCTGTATCCTGGGCTGCAGTCAACCGCTCTGCACGTTCACATATATTTATTTGTAGACACGTTCACACTAAGACATCTTCGCTGCTGTAGGCTTGTACGAGAAATTCAGAAATGCTGCGGTGAAGGAGAGAAGATGTGAAAATCATGGACCAAGAAAAGATGGCGCCTTCCCGCGGACGTAGAGACGGCGATTCGAATGAGAAGAGTACGCCGTAGAAAAACAGAAGACAAATATATCTTCCCACTTAGTAGGGCGTGTACGGACAGCGAGGTGGTTGGTCCTGGACTGCGAGGCCAGATGCAGCCATAGCTGGGGTCTCGGGAGGAGCTAAAGAGGGGGAAAAAGAGAGGTAGGCACAGACACGCACACGAGCCCACGTATGGAGTGAGACTGCAGCAGCAAATGCTCTAAAGTCGTGCAAAGCTTGCTAGGGGGCATCCCGCTTTGCCGGCGAGAATGAAGCAAGAGTGCGGGACCCCCGCTATTCACCCTGTCCGGACACAGCTTCGAGAGTGTGCGTATGTGAAGGATAGAACGCGTGCGAGCAGTTTTCCGCAGGTGACCCTCTGTATCCGGAAGGAAAAGTAACGACGACGTCTCTGATGGCTGACAGCTGACGCTGGGTGGGAGGAGAGCTGCGTGAATTCTTCCGTGAAAGAAGGGAAGTCACGCCTCTCCTGTCTGAACGCGCGGGCTTCCCTTGCGGCTCTCTCTCTCTTTCTCTCTGCACCTACAGCTTCGCAAAAAGTCGAACACGCTGAAGCGCACTTCGCTAGTACGCACACGTGTGTGTGTTTGTACCCGAGGCGACGCATGCGTTAAAGTCCTCCGTATACTACCCGGTGGGCCAGAGAACTCGTAAACCTACTCTTGCAGACGTTAGTATTACCTTTCTTTGGAAGCTGCAGCAGCTACTACCCACAGGTTGCAAGGGCAAGACAACACATGTACACACGTGCTTGAGCGTCGGTGGTTCATCAAGAACTTTGCCACAAGCGCAGTGTGCGAGAATTTTCCGTCCTCCACTCGACGCTATCAAAACGGTAGACACATGGTGCTTCACCTTCTCGCGCATGCAAACGTGGACCAGACGGTTTCGTATGAACTGGGCAGCTTTGCACGACGCTGCCGCAGCAGCTTGTTCACTAACAGACTCCGCACAGCGTCGATAGTACGGACACACAGCTGCGCGGAGCGCGCCCGTTTCTGCCTCGGCAAATATTTGTGTCTGTGTAGGGTGGAACCGGAAGCGTCTATCGAGAACTTTTCTTTTCTCCTCTCCTTGCTGGTGTGTGCAACCGAACGTCTTCGTTTCAGTGACGCACACGAACGCACCGACGCTTCTGTGTGTGTTTCTTCCTGGCCGAAGTGGGGCTGAGACGCGCACAGACCAAGACACTATTCGTCTACACCCCTCTCCTTCTCTTCGGGATAGGAGAGCCGGACAGAAACGGCTTTTTTTCCAGTCTCTCCTTTATTGTCTGCATCTACCTTTGTCGGCCCCCCTCGCACGCCACGACTGCACCGTCTCGTCTCCTCTCTACATCTCTCCTTCTCTGAAAGTTGGCAGGGGTACAGAAGTTGTCACTTGCTGTCTCTCTCTGTGCGTTCTCTTCCGGCCGGGTGGCTCGTTGACGCGTCTTTCTTCACCTGGTGAGCCAGCGGCAGCAAGTTGCTGCGGACGAAAGTGAAGAATTTGCACGTGGTTCCGGCGAGTCTGCAAAGGACTTGGCAATGCGTCGCTGTGGGAACGCCCCTCCATACTGCGTAGAACTCGCTGCCGGGGCTGTACCGCACGTCTCTTTCAAAGCAAGAATCATCCAGGAAAATCGGCCGCTGCAGCACCGGCGGGCTTTCGCTTTTCGAAAACCAGATCGTCCGCGCGGCAGACGGACGACTTGGGGCCGGTGCGGCTCCTCTACTCCCTGCAGGAGCACGTACGGAAAAAATAACGTACGACTGCGCTCGCAGCACCAACGCCGTGCTGCATGGCGATATGCATATGCATGCGTGTATGCCGTCGAATATATGTGCGTGTACGTGTGTGTGTGTGTGTGAATACATTTATGTACGTTTGTATATGTGGATATAACGTATATATGTACATACACATATGTGCAAGTGTTTACATACATATATGTATGTGTACGCGTGCATACACAAGAATAGATACACACACATATATGAGAATCTGTACTCGTCCACGTACGTGTGCGTATACGTAAGGTGCTGTGCATAGGTCAGCCTGTCTTTCCGTAGCTGGCAGGAACGCTGTACCAGCCCAGTGAACTTACATATAACACTTCAAGAGAAAGAGAGACGCCGAGGTATGTATATACAGCAGACGCCCAAAGAGGTGTCCACACATACACATACACCCATACATGTACACGTACGTATACACACACATGTACTTGCGCATATACGTATACTTATGCATATCCATGTATTCACACACATATCTTCATGTATTTAAGCGGGAAGAGGGCGACAGAAAGAGTGTACATTCGCACGTACAGCTGCACAGGTCTGTATACAGATATACGTGGCCTTGCCTTGAGCGAATACCTCAGTGTACTTCGGCCTGCAGAATCCTACACTCCACCACATATACATTTACATATATACATATATATATATATATAGAGAGAGAGAGAGAGAGATAGACAGATGTATACAGAGTCTTTGCCACCTGTGTATTCTCCCACAGGCCATTTTCTACTGGCTTGATTTTAACCTTTCTACTGTACGGGTCGCCTGTGACTCGCTGTCTGTCTCTTTCTCTCTCTAAAAAGCGCAGACAGATATTTATTGGCCACAGACGCAGAGACGCACACCGGCGGCACCGGAGCTACGGTGGCTGGAGCAAATGCGGATTCTGCGGCCGCTGCGAGTTTTTTCATCGACGTTTCTCCAGCCCCTCTTCACCGTAGGCCGCGCTTCTGCTCTGCATATCTCCTCGAGACCACAAGTGACAGAGTGCGAGTCGTCAAGTTACGCATTGCAACGGTCTTTTTAAAGGCGAAAGGGCACATACAGCAAAGCAGTCACGTTTTTGTTTCATTGTCGTCGGTTTCTCTCCGCAACTTAGGCGAGTAGGCTTCACCGCCTTCTACAACACTTGAGCAAGAAGTAGATTTGCGCTTTCATACACTTCTACGATTGTACGTGGGCGTGGGGGGGAGGCGACCTGCTTACGTAGAGGCGTACGCGAGAACAGAATTGCATGGGTAGTACAAAGAAGTACTCCTTCACCGCTCTCTCCCTCTCACTGGTTTCGTCTATTTCCTAGGTTCCTTTGTTCAATCTTACAGCAGCGCTGCTGTCAAGAGGATCTCTTCGTTTGTTGGCGTTGCTGTGTGTCTCTCAGCGCCTCTGTTTTTATCCCACAATATGACTCTGTGACGTTCGCCCGTCCGGTTTTTTCCCGTCTCTCCACTTTTCTGCTGTCTCCGCCTGCTACAGTACCTCTCTCCGGCCGCCGTTCGAAAGCGCCCTCCCGCTGTCTTCCCACGAGCGCACCGCTGCCTTCGCCTGCTTTCTCCCAGCGAAACTTGCACTCCTCCCTCTCTGTCCTCCCTACTATGCTTCGGCGGTCCCGCTGTTGTCTCCCACCTCCCGTCGAGATGTTTTCGCTCTCCTGTCTCGCGTAGTCTTGCGAGTCCTCCTCCATTTTCTGCTGTCCCTCTCACGTGTAAAACTGTTCGCGCTGCTGTCTCCAAACCACGTGCAACTTCTCTCCTGCTGTGTCCCTGGCGCCCACGTGCTCTCCTTCTGCCACCTGCCTTCTGTCTCCTCAACTGCCTCTCTTGAGCCCCCTTTTTCCTTCCGCTGCTATCTCCCTCCACCTGCGTCCTGTCCCGTCTGTCTCCCTGCCACGCGCTGCAAAATCCCTCACTTGCGCCCACGCCCTTTAACATTCTCCGTCTATATAACCTGTACATTTGTGACCAACAACTTCCCTCCTGTCCGCTGAGTCCTTCGCACATTGTCCTTCTATATGTGTAAAGATGTATACACATTCTTTTTATATACACTGCACCTATACACTTGACACAGCAGCCGTCCTGTTGACGTCTTCTTGCTTACGCTGGACAATGCGAGATATGGCGCGGATAAGACTCTGAAACTCTGCCCAGTCCTCAACGCCTAACCAGTCACTTTTCAGATCTTCATGCGTGGATTGCTCGGTGCGCTGCAGCAGATTTTCAATATCAGCGTCTAAGGCAGTCGACTCCTTCGGCTTCATCGCAGCCGTGCGAGACAGAGCAGACGTGGGAACGAGGAGTCCGTTGGAGTCTTGTCGCTCTCCCCCTGCTTTTCCGGCTGCTGAAGAGGCGCGGCCAGCACCCGCCTTTCCTTTTCGAGCAGTTCTCCACATGCTGTAGTTGGCACGGGTTTTCAGCGTGTCCTTCACCGTTCGTACGCCAGCCTCTGATCCTAGTTTTCCGTTCTCTTGTTCTGCTGCTTCTGCTGCAGCACGAATTTCCGCTCCCTCTTCTTCTTGGTGAGCCAGACCGGCTGCTCTACTTTTACTGGTACGCGTCCCTCCAAGGGCTGCTGTCCCTTTTGTTGCAGCTCTCTCCTCAGGCTCCTGGTCCCTCGCTCTCGCTCCTTCCGCATTTACGCCTTCCTCGCCCGGAGCTTCGGTCTGTTTTTGTCCTTCTCTTCCTCGCTCTCCTTTGTGTCCTTTCACGCCTCCGTCCTGCTCGTTCTCCCTGCCGCTGCTTAGTCCCGCCAACCCTTTGCCAATTCTTTCTTCAACACCTTTCTTCACAAACAAGGCATCACGGATGCGCGTACCCATCTGCTGCTGCCTTCCCAATTCGTCAAAGTGTCGCAGGCTCTTTGGAGCTTGCTGCGTCTCCTGCTGCTGTAGTTTAGTTACTTGTTCTGGTCGCAACTCCTGCCGCTCCTGCTGCTTTCTCAGCTCTTCCTGGAAATGCAGCTGTTGCTCGAAGTGCAGCTCTAGCTGCTTGTTCAATTCTTGCTGTGAATGCGCCCCCTGCTGCTGCTGCAGCGTCTGCTGCTCTTGGAGTCTTTGTTGTAACTCTGGGTCTCGCTGCTGTTGCTGCAGCATCTGCCGCAATTGCTGCAGCATCCGACGCTGCTCTTCCAGCCTCTGCCGTAACTCTGGATCCCGCTGCTGTTGCTGCAGCATCTGCCGCAGGTGAGGCAGCGTCTGTTGTTCTTGGAGCCTTGGTTGTAACTCTGGGTCCCGCTGCTGTTGCTGCAGCATCTGCCGCATTTGCTGCAGCATCCGACGCTGCTGCTGCTGCTCTTGCAGCCGCTGGCGTAACTCTGGGTCCCGCAGCTGTTGCTGCACCATCTGTTGCAGGTGGTGCAGCGTGTGCTGGTCTTGCAGCGTCTGCCGTAACTCTGGGTCCCGCTGCGGTTCGTGCAGCATCTGCCGCAGGTACTGCAGCGTCTGCTGCTCTTGGAGCCTTTGGTGTAACTCTGCGGCCCGCTGTTCTTGCTGTAGCGTCTGCCGCAGTTGCTGCAGCACCGGTCCGTGCTGCTGCTGCAGCGTCTGTTGCTGTCTCAGCTGCTGCTGGTCCTGTTTCGAGCTGTCCCGCACGCGCTCGTGCGTGCCACTGCTGGCCTTTTCTGTGAACTGCGAATAAGGCTGAATCTCTCTTTGCTTCAGGTACGCTTGTGCAGCAGCTGGTGACATACTACGGTTGATTTTATCCGTTAAGAGCGGCAAGGGGGAAGCTCTGTTTTTCTTCTTTTCTGCAGCAGGCGAAACCTTCTTCCGGTACGCATTTCTCTTTTCTTCTCTATTAATCTTCCCCTCCTCGCTTCTCCCCGTGTCCTGCACTGCCGCCTGTGCCACTTGCTTTTTCCCGTTATCTTCGAGCCCGTCGTCCAGCGTGTCCCGATCGCGAGTTACCCGCGCAGTGGGGCCCATGGTGGAGCGCCGCTGCAGCGCCTCGGTCGCCGTCACTGCAAGGCGAGCACGTCTACTCAGGAAGTCGTCTTCTCTCTGCTGTGTCTGCCCATGCTGCTCCTTTCGATTCTTCTTCACCTGATCTCCAGATCTGCTCGCCTCCTCTGAACTTGTGGAAAACGTCTCTTTTGCTATCCGCGGAACGGCTTCTGTCTCCGTTGAATCTTCGCCTGCTCGAATCCATTCTCTCCCGTCGTGTACTGCCGCTTTTCGGTTGTGCAGTTGCGGTCCTTCTTCTGGGCGATAGGAATCCTTCCCTTGGCGTGTCCCGACCTCTTCGTGTGCGGCCGTGCCGGCATCTGCAGCTGTACTCCCCAGCTTAGTCTCCTCGCCGTCTGCAGTGCTCGCAGGAGGCGTCGGTCGTTGTCCTCGTGTAGTAGGGGCGTCCACCCACAGGGTGCCTGGTACTGCGCTGGTGGCTGACGTACCTTTTGTCCCCCTTTTCGCCGTCTTCTTTGCATTCTTCTTTCTCCTGTTCTTCTTCCGTTTCCCCTTCTCTGTCATTCCTTTGTGTCCCCCCTCCTCCTTCTTCGTGTTCTCTCTTGCTGCTGCAGCTCTTCCCAGAGTTGCGGCAGCGCGTGTCTCTGTGGTGTCCACATGCGGTGTCTCTGTCTCTCGCGTCGCCTCACGTGTTGTCTCCCTTGCATACCTTCCTCCTGCCCCCGCTATATGTAAGTCTACAGTCTCTGGCCGTCCGACGCTCACTTGCTCTGTTTTCTCTTCCGGTTTCTGCATTGCCGTCCTCCGCGGTACACCTCGGTACGCTGCGGCGGGTGTGTCTGCCTGCGTCACCTTTACCGTGAGTCCTGGAGCAGTCCCAGTGGCTTTTTCGTCTTCTCCCGGCGTCTCTCTCTGTTTCCTTTCTCTGTCCTTTCTTTCTCCCGCTTCTTGGTTCAGTGCTTGCGCAAACGAGACATCCCTAAACACAGAAGCAGGGAGATCTTCCTCTTGTCCTCCCGACTTTGCAACTTCTCTTTTCTCATTCCCCTTCTTTCCCTGTTCTTCCCCGTCCTTGTCTCCCTTCGCATCATGCTTGTTCCCTCCTGCGGGGGACCTGTCGTTTGCCCCTGCTGCGGCCTCCTGTCTCCTCTGTGTCTCGTCTGCTGCCCGTGTCGCGACGCCAACGGCAGCTCCTTCTTCCGTATGAAGAGCCTCGCCCACGACACCTTGCAGTTTTGCTGATTTGCTGCCCTTCTCTTTCTTCAGCCGCCTCTTTCCTCTTCTCCTTTTCTTCCTGTCTGCCTGTTCTTCCCTATTTGTAGTTCCTGTCTCTGCAGCGTCTGCTGCTGCTCCTGCACTTGGGAGGAGGGCAGTCGTACCTCGCGCCTCGCCGACTAGCGCTTGCGTCTCTTTAGATCTCCTGCCCTTCTTTTTCTTTTTCCGTTCCTTCTTCTTGCGTCTCTTCTTCTTAATCTCCCTTTCTCCTCTGGCTTTTACTCCTGTCTGTGCCACCTCTCCTGCTTCCCCTGCTCCTGGTTGTGCCGGGGCACTTCTACCTCCCACCTCCCCCATCAGCGCTTGCAGTTCTTTGGACCTGCTCCCCTTGTCTTCCTTCGACCGCTTCTTCTTTTTGCTTCTCTTCTTCTTAGTCTCCTTCGGTCCTCCGTTTTTCACTCCTGTCTCTGCCACGTCTGCTGCTGCTCCTGCTCCTCCAGCCAGGGCAGCTGCACGTGGCACCTCGCCCACCAGCGCTCGCTGTTTCTCCGATGTATTTTCCTCCTTTTGCTTCTGCTCCATTGTGTCCCACCCCTTCTCGTCGGCCTTCCCCTTGGGTTTCCATTTTGGGTCTATTTCATCTCCTGCCGTGTCTGCTGCCGCACTGACAGCAGCCGCAAGTACAGTACCAGCATCAGTTGCCAAGTCCTCAGGTTCCACTGAACCGCTGCGTCGCTGTTCCTTGCCTTCGTCCTTCTTCTCTTCGGTTACCAGTTTGCCCCCGTCCCCTTCCTTCAGCCTCTTTGCATTCATTTCAGTACCAGCTGCTCTTTGTCCAGCACGTGCCTTATCAGACTGCCCCTCGTTGTTTGCAGGAGATTCCTCTCTGTGTGGTTCGTACGCGTATGTTCTATTTCCCTTCTCTCGTTCGTTTCTCCCTTCCCCCCTCTCGTCTACATTGCTTGATGCAGCAAGTGCCTCATCGCGTAGTGCGCCGGAGCCAACTTTCTCCATCATTACAATAGGGGTGTCAGCTTTCACCACTGCTGGTCCGCCGGGTGTGCTCACGGAGCTTGCTGATTCTTCTGTTTTTCGGCTTTTCTTCTCCCCTTCCACGTCCTTATTTCCCCTCCTCGCCACACGGGTGACCCCTTCATCAGTTGTTGGTTCTCCACCAACAGTAACAAACCCGCCTGCTGCTGTCACCTCTACCGCTCTCGTCTCTCCACTTTCTGGCTCCTGCTTCCCATTCAAGTTGTCCGACTTTGCTTCCTCTGCCGCTGACATATCCTGTTGGTCGCCTCGTGCTGCGTTCCGCTGCTGCACTGCTGCCGCTCCCCCTGCTGCGGACTTCTCTTGCTGGTCGCCTGATGCTGCGTTCCCCTGCTGTACTGCTGTCGCTTCTGCTGCTGCTGACTTCTCCTGCTGATCGCCTACTGCTGCACTTCCATGCCGCAGCACTGCCACCGTTTCGTCCTGTTTTTTAGCTGCTAAAGCCGTCTCCTGCTGCTCTGGTGCTGCCACACCTACTGCTTCATCTCCGGCACTCGAATTTGAGAGCGTTTTTTCGTTCCGTTCCCCTTTCTTTTCCGTGCTCTCCTGATTCTGTCTGCGGCTTTCGGTTTCCCCGTTCTTCTCCACATCCCTTTTCTTCTTCTTGCCGTTTCCTTTCAGCTTCTTCCATTCCCCTTGCTCTTTCTCCTCTAGATCCCGCTTCACCTTTTTGCGTCTCTTTTGTACTGCATTTCTCTCGTGCCCACGATTCTCCTTTTGCGCCGCCTTCTGGGTCTTCGACTCCCTCTTCACCTCCACTTTCTTGTCGCCTTCCGCATGATCCTTCTCCTCCTGTTCGACTTTCTCTGCTCCTTGCTCTTCTGCGGCTGCACTGTCTTTGACCTGCTTTAGCTGCTGCTCCGTCTCACCCCCTGCAGTCGTTCGCAGCCTTCGTTCTCGGCCATTCTTCAGCTCCAATGGCAGTAAGGTTGCCTTTGGTGATCGCTGCAGCAACGCCACTGGCAAGGATTGTTGTCCCTGCGACCATAGGCCTGTCTCTACTTCTCTTTTAGTGTGCAGTAGCACCGACGGCGCTTTCGGAGGTGGGATTAGTTCTTTCCTTTCCGGTTGCGTATGAAGACTTTCGCTGGGTTGATGCGGCAGCTTCGCTGCTTTCGTGTTCATTTGCTCACGCAACTGCAACAGCTCCATCCCTGGCTTTACTGACTCATGTTCAGCTTTGGTTTCTTGAATCGATGTCTCCAGATGCGCGCCTCGTGCTTTTTTTGCGTTTTCTCTTGCCTCTCGTTCCTGAAGTGGATACTTTCCAAATTCTTTCCTTCCTTCTTCTTCTCCCCATATTGGCCTTCGTTCTTCTTTTCCTCTGCTTTTCCCTTCTACTTCTCCTTCTTCAACTCCGTCTTGTGTCTCTTTCTTTGCACCATTCTCTCCTTTTGTGAACTCTGCTTCTTTCCCTGCTGCCTCACTGGGTCTCCCACATTTTTCTCGACGAACTGCGTATGGATCTGCTGTTGCGGCGTTTCCTACCACAGACGTGCCATGTGCCGCTCTTTGCGTTTCCGTCTCCGCACGCGGGACTCGCTGCACAAGAGCTTGCTCTTCGTGTCGCGGTGTTTTCGCCACCCTGAGTTTCACCTTGTCTTTCCCCTCCCCTTCTTCAACGTCCTCCTTCACACCACCACCACTGCTCCACGCTTGAAACTGCAGAGAAGTTCCCGCTTCCTCCTGTGCAGCAGCGACAGGAATGACAGCAGGAACGCCGTGCTGCTGTCTCTGTCGCTGCTGCAGCGATACGAACAAGAAACAAATAAAACCAATAAATCTAAACAGCGCTGCAGCTGGACACGCATTCCCTACCCGCCCGCATGCGGGACAGCCTATCGACGGCGTTCGGTCAGCAGTGCTTCTTCTGCAGTCAGAAAGTAGCGTCTTCTTCTGGCTGTCGCTTTTACTGCTAACGTTGCTGCTGCCTGCGGCGTTGCTGCTTAGGGCGCTGCAACTGCTGCTGCTGTTGCTCTGGCAACTTGGCCGATACTCTTCTTGCTGTCTTCTGCAGCTCGGTTCTGGCGTGCAATACGCCTCAGCCGTCAGCCGTCGTTGTCCTCGAAGCGCCGTGCAGCTGCTCCTGAGTACAGCGTCAGTTGCTGCCTCAACGTTCGAGATAGCAGTCCTTGCGGCAGTACTAGTATCAGCAAGAACAGGAAGAGTCGGCGTCGGTTCGTTATTGCGTGCAACTTTTGTCGTGCCTGCAAGTGTTGCAGCTGGTTCAGCTGCAACCCGGGTAATGCGCTGCGGATAAGGAAGACGCAAGCGTAGAGCCAACGCACTGCGACAACGGCACGGCTTCCTGCAGAAGCAGATCCTGCAGTCGTTGCAGGTGAAATCACTGCAGCAGCTGCCCCGGCAGCAGCAGCGGTTTGAACTTCTCATTGGTACAACACCTTGACCGCTGTACACCTGCTGGTGTCTCCCAACGAGGTACATACGTACGAAGAGAAGCAGCTACACCGCTTGACAGCGTCAGCGCATCGCTCTTCATAGGGCACATATGTGTACATATCTACAGGCCAGCAAACATGTCAGAAGATGAACGCACACAGAGCGCATCGCACTTACACAGAGAGCTTCTGCCATAGCAGTACAACTGTTGCGGAAATAGTGCTATTTTCTTGCAAGGAAATCAACTGTAACATTCTAGCGACGAAAATAGATTGTTGGGCCTCGACTGCTGCACCGTGTAGTATGCACAAGAAGTATGACAACGCGATTTAGGAAGCGCCGCGACTCTTCGTACAGCTGAACTCTAATCTAATACCTTGCGTGCACCTGCAGACATTGAACACGACGTACCACGTTACCACCAGTCGACTGCTGCCGCAGTTGCTGCAGAGTACCATTACATCTATATAGTAAATGCGTAAGATGACAATAACATACTACCCTGTATACGGCTGCTGCGTATTCGATTAAGTTCCCCAACAAGCAAAGGAAAATCAGCACATCTCGAAAGCGCTGCAGCAATTGTGTCACGGAGCCACGGGCATGAGCAGTCACACTTATCACGGTGGTCAGCGCAACCGTGCTGCAGCCGGTGCAGACGTTTGGGATTGTCAAATACGGGAAGGCCGCCTAGGAAACCAACGTGTGCAACCCTGTCACTGCTTCAAAAAGACACAAAATTTCATCCGAATACGGGTACACACCACAACATGGGCGTTTGCTACTGGCCTTTTAACATCTGCGAACTGATGTATGCCTTTGTTCGTTTTTCAATAAAAAGACGTGCAATTTTGTTTAACACGCTACACGCCTTTCAAGATGCACAAAACTTGTGTACGACTGCACGTGGGAAAAGGCTGAGCACAGCGTAGCAGCAAAGTAGTTGTGTAAGTGTCCCTGTCTTCCCTACGAGTGACAGCTGTCTCCTCTCATGTGTGTCTGGAACTCGGCTTTGCGCACTACATAGATGTTTCCCCCTGTGGAAGCAGATGGTGTTGTATCACGCACCTACACACAAACAGGCCCTCAGTATTCTACACACGTACTTTTCTAAACTCACTTGTGTGTGCGTGTGTGTGTACGCGTACGTCTGTATGAGGATGCCCTTTTCTTTGCACACATTTGCGTATGAGTGTGTGTGTACGCTGGTGTTGCATCACAGACGACGGGTGCAGATGTCTTCGCCCGCTAGAATTGTAGGGGGCTGGACGAAGAAAAGCAAATACTACCGTCGACGGCTGCACGTTTTTATTCGCTGCAGCGCCGTGGTTGTTGCATTTTTCCGTCTTCAGCCGTACACATGCAGCACGTAAGAAATACAAACCTATAATCCCACCACTATACACACGGATGCGTATCTACCTCTGTAGACACCTAGAAGCACATAGAGTTACCAAGCCGTAGGCAGGCTGTCCGTTACCTCAGGCAGGCATACGCAGATTCGTACAGATAAACGGACAAGGATGCTCGTGGTTTCTGCGTCAATTGTGTGGGACAAAAAAAAAACATTTGAGCTGAGGCTGTAAAGCCTAGCACAAGGTGTTAGGGGCCGCAACAGTGTAGTCCACTGCTGCTGCTGCTGCTGTTGCACGAGCCGAGGGCGGCGATCTGTACGTCGAAAAAATGCCTAACGAGACAGCAGGGATTTCGGACTAAGGGAGAGGCGGAAGATGCCGAGAGAGGAGACCCGTAGGTCAGGCGAATCCACATTGTGGGACGTGCTAGGGCAGCAAAGGCTTCAAAGTGATATTCCGAAAAGCAATTAAACAGTTGTCGCCTTGTGCAAAACTGGCCGCAACCTGCTTTGTGTAGGTGTGGCCGCAGCACAAAAGCGGCAGAGAGACAGGGTAAGGGCGAGGGCGCAGCCGACACGTGCTTTCCACTCTGCTTTTCTCGGAACGAGACAGCGTGAATGCTTCGTGAAACCCGCTTACGTAGGTTCACTTTGGCGGTTGACGTAAGTCCTCCCGTGTGTCCGGTCGGCCTCTCTGTATTCTTCTCCTCAAGCCAAAACATTATCACGACACTTCCCTCTCGCTGAAGGGACCTCGGGTAGCGCTGTGTCGGTGCTGCCGTGGCTGCTGTTCCATCTACTGTTGTCGCTTTCGCGATTGGTGTTACTGCGGCTGTTGCTGCTGTTGCTCCGGCGTCCGCAAGTTTCGGACCTTCTATCGTTGCACCTGCCGGAGTCTGTGTGAATGCAGTAGAGCAGCCGTTGCCACAGCAGAAGCCCAGCGTGTGTGCGACGCAGCAAGCGATCTAGTGTACGTAGCAGAAGCTCCGCATCACTGCAAGATCAAACAAGTACGCAAGAGTTTGAACCAGTATATCGCCTTGGCAGCGTCAAAGAGGAGGCGGAAGGATGCTGGTGTATCAGTATGCCGCTGGCGCGGCCTCAAGGGAAAAACGAGATACATACAGCATTGCGAGTTACAGCGTGTCGACAAGGTGAATCACAGCAAAGGCCGATGCGGCTGACTCATCGATATGGAGAGCGTGTAGTCCAATTTGCTGTAGTTGCAAAGAGCTTCGCGGTGTGCGTCCCACATTCTAGCAGCAGCAGCATCGCAAGGGAGTCGAGCCGGTGCTCAGCGGTGTCACGTAGTCTGTTTCTCCTAATGCGGCTTACGAACGTACGCGCCGTGTCCTGGTCCTGTGCGACTGATGCGTTCCAGTGCTTCCGTCGTGTCTCCTCGGTTGACTGCTAGTACTGCGACTGTTGCTGCTGCGGCTGCCGGGGCCGTGCCGCCGAGGTCGACGATCCCTTGCGTGCCGATCGTGGCAGCGTAATAGCTGATTCTACTTCGTTGCTGCCGCTGCTGCTGCAGGCCTTGCTGCCGGGGGACGAGCTCCGCCACTACGGCTGCGACCGCCCCTGCTGCTGTGACTTCTACTGCTGTCCCGCCGCTGCTGCTGCTTCCGCTGTTCGAGGCACCCTTCTGCTGCCACTGCTGGGGCCGCCGTTGTTGCATTAACAGTCTGCGCCACATTGTCCCGCTTGCTATCTATCGTGCTCCGTTGTTGCTGACGCCCCAGATGGTGTGCTAACTCTGTCACTGGTTATGGGACGGCCCCCCCGCCGCTGCCACGCCACTCTTTTCCGCGTTTGCTCATTTTTTCGCGGGCCTTGTGCTGCCGGTGCTGCTCGGACAGGCCCTCGTGCTGCCGGTGGTACAGCCGTTCACAGAAGCACTGCCGCCATGGCTCCTGCATATCCGCATGGCCCTTAGCGGTCGCAGTGTGCCTACCTAGACTCTTCCATTGAGGAACGGTGCTGGCGTTCCCCAAATTGCTTCGTAGGTGCCACATTCATCATGTCGTACTCTGCGCCGGAGCCCATTTACAGGTGATGCTATTCCGTGTAAGCTACAGCATGCAGAACCCGCGCACTGCTCTGTGCCACGTCGCAGCAGCAGCGGCAGCTACACCTGCATAGAGATTTGGGAAATTGTGAGGAGGAATCAGTGAGCCCGCACACGACGCTCTACATCCAGACGCCCCCTTTCCGGAAGGTGCTGCAGTGTGGCAACCAGAACCACGCGTCAAAAGAAAAAATCCGACGCACCAGTTTGGAAGGAGGGCGCATCCGTGTGGTTCCAGTGTTGCGTTGTTTGTTCGCTACTGTTGCCAAAGTATTGCCCCCAGTTGCCGTCAGCATAAGCCTTTCCGCGCTCCAGTCATTCTCTATGCGGTGGGTTCAATGATTACACCTGATTCTGTTGCAGGCATGTAGATCGACTCTTGCAGCCAGATAACGAATCTCTGGTGGAATGCCGTGTACAATCCTAGTATCTCGCCTTCGCTACCCATTCGTAACTTCATCCCTTCCAGTAGTACACCAGCTGGCTCAGACCACGCACACTGATGCTGTCTCTTGTGCCGTGCACTGGGTCTACAGGTGTTGGACGCTGGCACCCGTGCTTGCTGTTTGATGTGCTTTGAACTGTCGTATGTAATTGTTATGTATACAGCGTTATCATGTGCCTGTGCTGCAGTGGTGTGCTCCATCGTCCACCTGGAAGTAGAAGTGGTAATTAGTCGGACAAGCAGTAGAAGCAGGAGGAATACAGATTGCCGTCAAACAGATAGACGCTAAGCGGTTGACTTGATTGATACGTGCGCATATGCATGTAGACATACAGTATACATCTTTTGTGACTGAATGTGCCACTGCCGCCGCTACAGTTTTACAACAGCTGCTGGTGCTCACGCGTGCCGATGCTGCTCCACTGCTCTTCTTAGTCTGCACACTCGTGTCGTGTGTGTACTCGTGTGGCTGCTTGTACCCCTTGCTACTTTTTCCTTCGCAGCAGGTACGCTGATAAACAAATAGTGGCTCACGACTTTGGTGGCATTACATTCAATGCTCCCTCCTAGTGACCGGAGGTTACGTGCACCGGGGAACTAGAAAATATTTCCACATCAATCCTCACGGCCGCAGACACTTTGCTCCGCGCTGCGTTCAGGGAAGAGTAACCGCGTTTGAGAACAGAAGCAGAAAGCTACAATAACACAAGGCGTTCCACAACACGCATAATATCCCCGCTTGCAATTACACGGATCACTTACGCGCGCATATATATATATATATGTATATAGATAGATAGATATATATATATACATAGATACACATATATAGCTATATATATATACATGTGAATGGCTGGGTTAACGGCTGCGGCTCCCACAGCTCTGCAACTGGTGCTTGACTCACGTCGTAAGAGAATGCTTGCTTTTAGTGTGAGCTTTCGCTCGACTGACAAAAACAGTACACGTGAAGAGGGAATCACGACTCACCATCTTCGCGTACACCAGTACATATCTGAATATATATGCGCAGCGCTCCTCGGGATTTTCATGCCTGTCGTACGACGATTGAAGCCGTTTTCAAATGACGGATGTAGGGGCAGAAATGGAGCTCTCTTGAGAGCAGCAGGTACTACTGCTGTAGCTGTTGGTGGCAGTGAAACTGGTCGCAGGTAGGACTTCTGTTGCAGTACCCGCTTTACAGATCAACTACTCTACTTCAGTTGTTAAGAATTTTGAACCTGTACGGGTTTTGGCAATGTAGGCACATAAATTTTTCACGGTGTGTATAGGCAATATCTCGTGTGTGTTTTGCTGTACCTCTTCTGAGGGAAACACTGTATGGACGTCCGCAACAGAAACAGTGTACAATACGTATATACAGTGGAGTACCGGCAACTCAGTGTGGTAATGTGAAGTAAGCGACAGGCATCCAGAGCCAGGAGGAGCGCTGCGCAAAAATACTCAGACGTGTTCTGGTGTACACGTGATGATAAGTCATGGTCGCCTGAAAAAAAGAGAAAACTATTCATCTCTAAGCATACATTACCACCAATATTAAAACCCAGGGAGTGCTATGCAAAGCATTTACACGCTACTTACATAAACTAAACGGTTCAAAGTTTTTCAGAGATACGCAGAATTGAAAGAACTGCCTCAAAGTACGAGCGTTGCCAGAGTGTCTCCCGGTTCACGCAGCTTTAAGCAGTGGAGCTGACAGGATCAGCTTCACTGCGACTGTCCAACAAGCGAATCCTGTCGCTTCTAGAAGCACTACCCACACCGTGGTCCTGCCACGCCAAACATTAAAGTTTACGGCGCTGATCTACACAGCGGGTCCTCAACATGTATCAGTGTGTATCGGCTCCGCCTAAAATGTCAACTTTTGCCAGTATCCGCTTCACCTTCCAGAATTACACGCGTGCTGCTGCATTCACTCTCTCTACCACCCATTCTAAACCGTCTGCGGATGTTGTCCTTCAGCTGGAGTATTCCGCTGCAGAAGTGGTGCAACGAGGGGCGGCTGCCTTCTGAGCTTTTTTAGCCCTTCGTTAGACAAACGACTTACCACGTCAGATGTCTCAAGCTTTCTAGTCTGATCCGTATTATTATTACTATCATCCGTTACTGCACTATCATTGACGTCAAACTGCGACGCAGGTGTAATCATTGTATTCCAAGCTATAGGGGACTTCTGGATGATACGCGGTGTTTGTACTGCTATCCTAAACTCAATCGAAGGTCGGGAGCACTGTGGGATCTCCGCAGTCCCGCTGGCCCCTGCGGCCCCTGTGTTTACACTGGCGACTGCATAAACGGCTGAAATACTCAATCGAACGTCGGAATCACTGTGCGATCTCCGCAGTCCCGCTGGCCCCTGCGGCCCCTGTGTTTACACTGGCGACTGCATAAACGGCTGAAATACCATTACTCTCTGCTTCGCAGGAACACTGTCGAGCAGTATACGCATATCTATACATATATATATATACAGGGAGAGAGAGGGAGTATATGCCTACGAACAGCAGCCCGGCGTAGGTACACTGTGACAAGGTCATATATCCATCCATATATACGTACATACGTTCAGACCCATGAATGCACACACTTACGTAGACACAGATATGCATGCACATATACAATCATACATGCATATGCAATGGCGTATACAAGTGTTTACAGCTGCACATATACTAGAGGATCGCTGACTTAGATTCACACACTGGCACATAAAGATGCGCAGCGACAAACACGCGTTCGCAGCCGCGAATATACGCAAAAGTGCCAGATTCCTAACTCTCCCTCTTAACGACTGCCACCGGAATGTCTACCAAATGCTTTACGAATAAGTCGTAGTCCACGCGCCCGTGGATCGACAACTGTCGTCGTAGATAGTCTTCCAGCTGTAACAACTGACGTTCTAGGTCGCACCGCCTCATACGTACATTTACATGTATATACAAATGTACACCACCGCCACCTCACACAACATCCTCAATGGGCCCTACTCCTTCGTAAGCAGACCGTCAGAGCCATTGGAACAACGTACGTATACACATTCTACAGAAAACAGTGCTTGCGTATGCAAATTTCCGTACGTAGATACATAGGTATGTACCAGGAGTTCTTATCTTCAAAAGAACTCCTTTACAGCAATCGTAACAGCTGACTGGTGACCCAGCATCTTCGTACATCCCTCGCACGGCCAACTAAATTACTACCATGGATGCCCAGGCCGCCATCAAGCTTGGGGATGTACGCGTTTCTCTTAGCCTGTATCCAGTCGAGTGAACAAACGTTGCACCGCTAACAACGATAGCACGTACCACAGATCTCGTGTATGTATATATGTACGTATATAGACACACAGTTGAAGAGAGTGTCAGCTGCGGCAGGGGAGCAAGAAGCTGCTGCTCTTTTACTACCACGTGTCCACGGCCTAATTGTCATACCCTAGTGTCAGAATGCTTGCACTGTTAATATTCGCAGCCGTCGTGATGTAGCACGCCGAACCCTGTAACACTCGGCGCCGGTGTGCAGAACGCGCCCAATTTTACGCAAGATTGTACGCGTAACACACACGTATATGTGCATTTCCAATAGTGAATGATGTACACACACTGGGAATGATGTATTCTTTTTTCCCCCTTTTTCGTCGTAGTGGGTACAGCGACGGACAGCCAGTAGTACAGTGCGTACTTCACAGTACCAGAATCCCTGCCATTCTTTGTAACACTCAAACGCCGTCGCTTTGCTTCCATGGCTGACGCAGCCTACCACTACAACTGCTTCTTTTGCCACCGACCTCAGACCTACAGCTAGAGCTACCCATGCTAATATGAATACTACTGCTTTAATGAAAAAAGTACCCCGAATGCTACTACTACCCTTCCGACCACCTCTAGTAGTATCAGTGCCATTTCTGCCACTACTAATACTGCAACAAGTTCTACTAGTACTACTGCTACGCCTCCTGCTGCTCAAACTAGTGCAGTTACTGCTAGTGCTACTAGGGTCGCGCTCTATCCTACTCGAACGACGACTGCGATTACTATACCTTTCCCACCTGCAAGCCATACGACGCTTAGGACTTTTGCGACAACTGAGAAAGCTGTTGCTTCTTCGGCAACTCCGATTGCTTGCATTACCGGCGACAAAAGTAGTATTATCGTGCGGGCTGCGGGAGGGGCGACAAGCATGGTACGATCGGTCACGTTGAGTACATCCTACAATATATGTGCAAATAAAACTTTTGTATCAAGGAAGCAGGGACAGACTCTCCAGGAGCGCAGCTACATTTGTTACGTACGAAAGAGATTCTAAAAAACGCCATAAAATCTTTCAGAGATGGTCCCGGTACTATGACGTGCAAACTACTCAGACTGTGTCGTGTGTGTCATTGTCACTCGTGCGAAAACTGTGCAGAGAGGAGGCATTAGCCGCAAAACCCGCCGTTTACACCGGGAGATCAAAGATCCTTCACACATACTTGCAGTTTCTTCCTTCAGGGCATCCAGCTAAATAGATATATTATTTGCACCATCCACTAAGCAGTGCTGGCGTGGAACATTCCTGCATATATACACAGATTTACACCTCTACGTGGGAATTTATGTAAGTCTCTACGTATTTGCGTGTGCCTATATATATATAATGTATGTACGTATGCCGGGTACGAAATGTGAATACACGTGGAAGTAAATACAAACGTATGTGTGCGTACACCCGTATCACGCGGATACAAGTAAGGACGACTTCCTCTCGACTTGCGTACACACTGTATCCCTACGCATCCTCTGGTATACTGCAGCATATTGCTTGTTCCTGGCGAATTCTGTCAGAGGTCACTGCGTATACGTGGTACTGTAGGGCACGCCAACTATTTGCTCTTGACAGTGATGAACCGCTGCGAAGCGCATGTCACACGCAGACAAGGACTACTCAAGTGTTTCACGCCTCCCATTTATTCAATTGAATAAGTTGTCGATCTTTACACGTGACAATACTTCTGATTTAGTGTTATTCGCTTGGTTGCGTACAGTTGCCTGCTGCAGCACGTAAACAAATGGTTCTTCCACGTGTACGGACGTTTACTTACGTACGTGAACAAAGCCAGGCTTTCACGTCTCAGGCTTCTCCCCTCTGTGGACCGACCGTTGTTTGATCCCCCAGATCACTCGGTTGATGGTGACTAAAACTCACAATCAATCTTGAGGAGTCTTACCGTTAACCGCTATATCAGAACCCTCTGCGACCGGCTAAACACGACCTTGTATCAGTCGGCGAGCTCAAGCTGTCGCTAGAAACGACCACACCATATTACGGAGAATTCATATCAAGTATCTGAGTTATTAGTGAAATGCAGAAGGATTCACACTTTGGTAACTACATGTGAAGAATGAACTTGTTAGCTACAGATGACTTCCTTGGTGAGTGAGAAGAGGCCTTTAGCTCACAAGCAATGGGATGACGACCCCGTTGGACTTGTACTTGACTACACACACTACTATAGAACAAGAGGCCTCACCCCTTGCTGAAATTGTCCGTTGCCACGCAGCGACCCCTTTCGTCCATGCAACGGCATACCTCCTTATGACCGCCACGTCGATAATTTTACCGAGCACTACCAAGCAGGATAACAGCTGCGATCTCCTCCTGCACACGCTGATTGTGACATTGATCTTCTCGGCACGTTTCAAGCAAATTACTTCATTCGCATGTGTGCGTCGTATTTCCGTCGTGAACACGTCGCTGAAACTGATTAAGCTGTGCTTCCCCCGGACAGTAGGTGGTCGGGCGCATAGGGTTCTACACTATCTACCTATACAATTTTCTGGTGTGAGTCGTGATGGAGCAAAAGTTGAAAATGGACGCCGTCCATAAAAAGAAGAGATGTCATTCCATGTATGAGTGAGAGATGACTGTGATACCTCATGAAAGCAATTGCTTTGCTTGAACGCTGAAGTGGTCGAAGAAGGCAGAGGCGGCACGAAAAAAAAAGACGCACCGAAAGCTTCTTAGCACACTGCTTTTGTTGTTGTTGAGGTATTACGTATGACTATCGTGTAATACCTCTCACGTATTTCAACATCCTTTGCCGTCACTGTGCGGTGGCTGTTCTCGGTCGCGTGGAGCCGCGGGCGCTCGAGCAGACGCAGCAGACGGTGGGCCACAAGGGTGACGCAACAGGCAGCTCCAAAGCAATATCGCGGTATTTCCTCCAGGCTAAATCTTCAACACCGCAAGAGTTCAGTTGTGTATTCATGTATTTTGTAACACTCAGAGCATCGCGGTAGTTGTCTTTTCAGCGCTGAAGGATCACCGTAGTGGCAGTACCGCGCTGGCTGCCGTTGCGGCGTCGGAGGTGGTAGCGGCTGTGTGGAGGCGGCTCAGCCCGCCGCCACCTTCACGGATCAGCCTAGTTGCGGTCACTGCTGTTGTCGGCCCGTGGATGCTTGCGTTCGACGAACTGGGCGGTACGTCTCTGAACAGTGCTTTCTGCGTATAGTGGACCCCAGTCACCAGCAGTAACGATGACAGGGGGTTCTCGTCGCAACCTTGACCCACCGCATCCAGCTCCACATACGGTAACTGTCTGCGTCTTGACTGATTTGAAGAAATTTACTTCACCACATTTACCTACAGGTTCTATTATTTATCAGGTGCATCCCTGTCACTCCTAACGATGTAGGTAGGCGTTTCATCAAAGGTCAGACCCCTACACTACGGCTTTCATTCTTCCTGTTGCTATCATTGTACTTTCTTTTACACCTGTAGCCAGCTGTGTATGTTGCGGCTGGCGCAGGTGCTGCGGCTGCTGCTGCGGCTCCTGCTGCATGGTTCCGCTTCTCCAGCTCTTGCGGGCGCGTTAAGGTGTAAATTAGCGGCAGCAGTTCGCCCCTGGTTCGGCGCGCGATCGTCTCAGGGACTTGCAGGCGTGTAAAGCTAAGTATCACTGCAGGTCGCGTGCTTCGCTGATGCAGGTGATGCTGGTGTTTATTAATCTTTCTGGATGAGGCTGTCTGGAGTGCGGCGTCAGGCGGACTTGTTTTTCCGAACCTTCTCCCTCCCTCATGGCAAGCACCACACGTAAAGAGGTTGCTCCCGCTGACGAACTGCAGCAGGAAACACACTACACGATAGATGCCTGTGATTATCAGCTGCCACCGGTTGTTGCAGGAAAGCACACCCGCTCAGAAGCCGACGATTACGTACCCCCGGTACCGTCCACCGTTGCTGCATTTTCCGCAGTAGATCTCGCCCGTACTGCTAGTGACCTGGCTCTCGTTGCTTCCTCGGCCGATGCCACTGACGCTGACACTGCTATACCCCATTCTTTCCCCGCTGCTGCTGATGGCGGGAAGCGACAGCTGCACCAGTCGGATGTCGATGCACCTACAGCAGAGGTCTCCAAAGGTGGTGGATCTGCGGCAACTGCAGCAGCAGGGCTGCAGGAACACACTTTAAGGCAGGGCAACGTGTATTCCCGCTCAACAAGCATCGAAAGCGACAAGTGCAACCGCTTGGTATCTGCGAGCAACAGCGGCGAAACCAGCAACGTAATGCCTTCAAGATGGAGGAGCAAGCCAGAAAGCAGCAGTAGCCGCATTGACAGCAGCCCACTTGAGAGCACCAACGGCTGCAGCACGGACAGCATGCCTGAAGGTAGCACCAGCCGCCAGAATAGCCGCCCGTGTGAAATAAGCAGCAGCCCCTGCAACAGCATTCGCAGCAGCAATTCCAACACCCGCAGCAGTTCCTGCACGGCAGGTGGCAGAGGGAAGAGATATGTAGTGGTAAGCAGACCGGCAAGTGGCAGGCAGCACCAGCGGCAGCCGCTGCGCCAGGACATCCACGTTCTGTGCCGCAACGGCATCAACGACAGCGGCGCAAGACCAGTCAACTTCGTAGAGCCGAAGTATGTTGCCGGGAATACTGTATACAAGGTTGGTTTCTCCAGCAGCTACAGCAGCAGGAACACCGGTAGTAGCACTATCCAATCTCTCCCGATTGTGTGCACAGCCACCCGCAGCCGCCGCCCGCAATTCGATGATGATGAGGGACATTTTGTCGTTGGAACAGCAGTGGCGGCACCACCACCACCACCGACAGATCCACGGGGAGCAATAAGAGAAGAAGCGTCAGTGGGAAGTAACAGACAAGAAAACTCAACAGGTAATGAGGCAGTAGGTACACCAGTGAGCGGAGAATGTGCGTCACAGACGACGCGGGGTACCACTGGCATTGAACGTAGCAGCATCAAGAGCCCGAAGCATAATCTTTGGTTTGCTCGGTATTTTGCCGCTTCTCTCTCTTCGTCGGTGGGACCCAAGGGCGCCGTTCCCGCCGGCGCAACCACCAATTTTGTAACATCAGTTTCGCATCCGCAGCTGGTGCAGAAGCCGGGAGACTCGCAGCAGGACGCCAGCAGAGATGCTGAAGCAAGATTAGATGAGGATGAAGACGTCGTTCGTAAGAAATCTTCGTATCTAAATGTGAGTTTGAATTCTATTTCTGATGAGCTGACTATCATTTCGTATAATATCCAAATGCTTGTGGACTGCTGCTCGCTCAATGTGAACTGGTGGAGCCGGGAACAGCAGCTTGTGCAGTACGTCCGGAAAATAGCACGGGAAAGAAATGCAGATATGGTTGTATTTCAGGAGTGCTGGTCAGGGACGTCTCACCGCTTGATTCGGTCGCTCGCAACGGGTGAAGATGGCGTTGCTTTTCCTTTTCAAACACGTGTCCTCGGTGCAGATAGTGGCCCCCCGTACTACAGACGTGCGTGGGGTGATTGCTATTGCACTATGGCAGAGTGTGGTCGCGACTGCTGCTCTCAGTCGCAAGAAGACGAAGAAGGCAGGCGTTGCCTGTGCTGCGGACCGTGCTGCGGTTGCTGCTGTTTCGCGCCCCTGTTTGCTGCGCGCGGCTCGAAGAGCACCAAAGCTGTGCAGCAGCAGCAGCAGGACCAGCAGAAAAAGGAGGCAGACACGCGGTGGACGAGTGTCAGGGGAGCGTTTAGCCGGTTGCGACGGAACGGTGGGGTTTTAATTGTTTCAAAGTGGCCACTAGTGGAGAGACATGCGTATGTATTTAAAAACGGGGCTCTTCCTGACTGTCTCGAAAACAAAGGAGCCGTGCTTGTACGCGTGAACAAATGTGGAAGAGTCTTCAACGTGGTTGGCACCCACTTGCAATCGGGGTATTCGAACAACCACGTGCGGCTTGCTCAGTTTAAAGAGCTAGCTGCGTGGCTCCGTTCGGGCATGGAGGCGTGTGAACAGGAGTTCTTCTCTGTTGAAGCTGACGACGCAGTAACAGCACCGCCGGCCGCAGCAGGCCTCCCGTCTTCGCGAGCAACGGAAGCACCAGACAACCAGCAGGCCGCTGCCGGAGCAAGAACAGCAGCAGCATCCTCGACAGCAGCAGCAGGGAAAGGTGGAGGAGGATCAGGAAGAGGAGCAACGGAGGGAGGCGCAGGGACACCAGCAGCAGCGCAAGAAGAAAAAGGTGTAACAGAAGGAAAACAAGGGCTGCCACGCGATCTCATCAAGGCCAGTGAGCCGCTGATCATTTGCGGAGATTTGAATACTCGCCTTCTAGAAGATCGAGACACTCTGATGGAGGCTTTGCGTGCGGACTGCCTCAACTGCAGACTCTGTTTCCCGGACTTCGACCATGCAAGTACTACGTACGACACGCAGCTCAACAGTACATGCGCCGCCAGTAAGCATCGTTTCGTCAACAGAAACTCAAGCAGCTTCAGAAGCGAAAACGAGAAACAGACACGTAGGGAGCATCATGCAGCTGCAGTAGCAGGAGCAGCAGCAGAAACGAGGGACATCAGCTGTACCAGCACAAGGTTCCTCCTTTCCACGTGTCGACACCCGAGACGGTCCCTCCACAAGGATGTGTTGTCCATTATAAAGATTTGAACAGTCAGTGCTGTGTGTGCTATCTACATCGTATTACAGACGGTGCTGTTCATCTCCGCAGATCTGATTATGCTTTATATATGCGCTGATTTGATCAAGAGGAAATTATCCGGTCACGTGAAAATCACCAATCAACAATGTGCAGTGGACCCAGGTGTAGTACACACGGATACGTTTGCGCGCGTACGTACACAAAGGGGAAGAGTTCTGTATGTGTTTTTGGCGCAAACAATATTTGTAGATGCATCCAGATCGATCTAGACGTACGCGTGTACGCCCGGTAATATTGTGTATACATACGTCTGCATGTGTACACGTAAAAATTTATATGCATGCTTAAAGTGTTGTGTATATGTCGCTGTATTCCTGCGTCGGTATGCTGCATGGTTGTTTTGGAGTGTGCCTTCGGTGCTGCTAAAGGCGATGCATGTCACGCGATCCAGCGGTGCACCAGTAGCTGATGCAGTGTCCGGTGCAAAGCGCTACTTTGCCAATGTGTCGGGGTGCATGCTGGTAATGCTACGCGTCGTGCGCGTCTCGCTGGCGCTTCTGTGTATTTTTTCTCTCGTGCTGGCTTCTCGAATCGCTTGCTAATGCTCCTGTGTACCGTACGTGTGCTGGGTGATTTCTGGTGCTGCTCCTCTGCCCCGTCCTGCTGCTGTTGCTATGCTGTAGAGGCTGGCCGTGTGTCAGTTCCGCGCCGTTTGGCAAGAGCTGCTGCTGTATAGTTCTTGCCGCCGCGGGTACCTGCGGACAGAGGGTCCTCTTCGTCTGCTGCTGGTGCAGTTTGTTTGCGCTGTTGATGCTGCTCTTTTATTTTGCTGCTGTTGACACTGCTGCCCCGCCGCTGATTCTGTTCTTGACTCGTTGATACCGATGCCGTCGTCTATCTAGCTGTTGCTGCTACTGTGCTTTTGATGCTGCATCTACTGTGTAGCGGTTGCTGCTTTTGCACCGATGCTCCTGCTGCACATCTTTTGCTGCAGGGCTTGGACCACCTGCTGTGCTCCGTACGTGGTGCAGTTGCTGCTGTATAGCTGCTGCTATTGTCGGTGCTTTTCAGGTATTATTGTGAGTGCTGTAGAATTGGTGGTGCTGCTGCTTGGGGTGCATGTTGCTGTTCTTGTGCTGGCGTTCTTTGTGGATGTGGCACGCAGATTGTAGATCCCGGAAAAAGCCTGTACGAGAGCTCCTGGATTATTTTCTTCTTTCAAACGACCACGGTGGCAGCATCGCACGTTGGCAAGAGACTATTACCGAACCAGCAGAGTGCCCTTTGCGCTTCAGACACTTCAGATGCTTATGCGTTCCTCTCTGGGGCACAGAAACCGTTCACCACTGCTCGGACCACCTTCCTGTTTGTGTAACCATCAGACACTCGGGACAGAACGACTAAAGGAAAAAGCACAGCAGTAAGAAGGGAAAAGACACTTGTGGAAAGCCACATAGTTGTAGCCCCGTCTGGCGTGCAACGAGTTCTGCATGTGGGATTGCACAGCAGCCCGGGAGCAGGACGCTGAGGACAGCGGGAGGACTGTTCTTCCGGTGTATGGTTCTCCGGGCGGCGTTCGCGCGGCGTGTACACACCGCAGTCGTCTGCGCGTAGGCAGGTCTGTTTTCTGAGTCGAATGACGCTGCTTCTCAGAGAGAAAGCAGCCGTTTCCGCAGCAAGAGAGACGTTATTACTCCGCATCTGTGTCTATGCAGATAACGTTGTGGCTGCATATAGGCAGCTGTGAGCCACAGGCAGCTATTGTGATCGCCTTGTGGAAACGATGAAGGAAAAGTTGCAGGCCACAGAGTTTTCCACTCGACGTACATAGTAGTATTGTCGGGCGGACAAACGTAGCACTGGTGTAGAAGGAACGCGTCTGTAGGTATCCTTGTTCATCGGTTCACAGTGAATAGGTTATACTCAGGTTCGTACGTAGTCCGGATTTCTTTACATATCAAGAACCTTAGGGCAATATAATCCATCTACATGAATGGCAACAAACGTATACGTAGTTACGTCTGCGTAGATGTACGTAGGTTAGCAGGTCTTGGTTACGACAAACCAGGAGAGACATGTGGTTCGCATATGTGGAGCCGTGAAGACATGGGGAATGGGCGCGTGACACGCATTGTGGCCGGCAGCAGAATGAATACGAGCCACAGCAGTAGCAGTAGCAGTAACAGCCAGAGCAGCAGGTACGGCACTCTTTTGCAGGTTTTCAAGCCGCAGTATGAAATAATCTCGTGCAATTTCGGGCAGAGAAAATAGACATCAAATCTGTTTTTACAAAAAAGGACGTTCTCGTCGTACAGGTCCCACACACAGATGTAAAGGAGGAACGTACTGGATGATGTATCTCTGGGGCTGCAGAAGCACTCGCGTCGTCGTAGACGTCGTTTGTAGCGGTCAAACAAGGAAAAAAGCAGAGCTCTGCTGCATCCTCGATGTATGTAGAAGTGACGCACGTGCTTGTGTGCTTCTCGTAGTAGTCAAGGTTCTGGGATGCCCAAGAGTAAGTGGCGTACACGCCATGCAGTGGACAACGCTGTGTCATAATTTGTCGGCAGCAAGACGAGAGGTGTTACAGACATTCAGCGAATAGAGTGGTCGAGAGCACTTGATCTGCGACTCTCCCGTGTTTCCATGGAGAGACGGACACGAAGCAGGAATTCCGCACGTCGTAGCAGAGCGGCTGGCTGACGCTTGCTGCTCGGCACGCGTGTTTGCCGACGTTGCTTCTGAGTGTTTCCATTTGTTCTGCACTTGTTTAGACTCGTGTTTCTCTGCACGCAAGTCAGGTACCAGACACACTGTTCGTTTCCAACAGTCTCCTGAGAAACTGTCATGTACCGTGAAATAACAGGAGGTGTATGTTTATTGGCAAAGATGCCTTCCGGAACCCTTGTTCCTCAATACGTGTGTCCTTCGTATTCTGGAGTGTAAACGTGCGCAATGCGTATGTACAGTTGTGTGTAACTACGTTGTTTAGATAGAGTGATTGGTGTTTAGAGCTGCTGCTGTCCTGGTTTCCTCACGGGGACCTTAAATGTACCGTACCAACATTCAAAAGCATGAAAGGTTTGTCTGCAGAGGTGGTAGAGAGGCGCCTAAGTATTGACGTGCCTTGTGTCTTTTTCCGTCAGTTCGTAGCTGTCTCTCGATTTGCCGTCGAACACGCAGGAGACCGCTAGTTGAGAGGAAAGGGTAGACAGGCGTGCAATAGCAGCCGCGTACTGCTCTTACAGTCTGCTTGATGAAATCGTATGTGCTAGACACGCCGTGCTGCTCAGTATAGAAGAGTAAGCGCTTACAGATTGGTGATGTGTTTTGGAATGATGGACGAACACTTTACAAAGTATTGATAGTGTTAAATGATTATTTCAGGTGTTGGCTTTTACGGCGCACAGGTGCTCTGAAAATGCGTGTGACCTTTTTCCCTCTTGGATTTCCACTCTGGGGAGAAGGAAAGGTCTAGCAGGCACATTTTCATGGTTGCAGCAAGAGGCACGTATTACGCACTTGTGTGAATCTACCCGTGCTACGGTACGCGCGGACACGTTTGCCTATGCGTGCTACATGTATGAATACACGGTTGTAGATATTTATCGACCTGTGCACACATACGAGGAGATTAGTAAAACTGTTGTCGGGCTGAATGGGAGAGTAGTGCTGTTGACTATGGAAAGGATATGGTGTGTGGAAATAACGAAGGTGCTCGACATGGGCCTAGTAGTGTTAGTAGTAGTAGTAGTAGTAGTAGTAGTAGTAGACGGTAAGGTGGTAAAGTATAAGGGCGTCTCATAGTTACCGGCGAGGTGTCAGGAAGCAAGTCGCGAAGAGTCGCTGTTGCACGCAGGCCATATTTGTGCGTGAAAGTTTGAAGAAGACATGTACTCCGTGAAGGGATATACATCGTTGAAAATGATGGTCCATAATTTCCGTGTATAGAGTGAGTTGTCTGTGCTAGGGGCACACACTCAGAAGCATACCTGCATGTAGACGTCTACAAAAACGAATAGATGCAGGTGGATGTGATTGATAAGGCAGAGGAATACTTTTGTTCAGAGACAGCCGCTGCCGCGTGGGATTGCCGGTATGACTTCGTAGCTTCGATACAGTTATTTTTCAAACTGTGAACAGCAGAAGGCCTTTAGTAGCCTCTGATTTGTGGAAGTGGAGTCCGCTATCGCCGGCTTTTTTAAAGTGGTGCGGGGTTGTACACAGACACCGAGACAATGCCGCGACCCTCTGCCGCCACACTCGCTTGACGTCGGAGGAGTGGAGGGCTCTGAGACGAGCTGACCGCCCAAAAAGATAGCATCATATGACGCAGGAAACTGTATAGTGTAAACGTGTTTGAATACGGGCAAACGCCCATTAGGGCTGGTCAGCGAAAATGTAGGGACGTTTACATATGTGTGTGTATGTACACGCGCATAGGGGGGAATATGCATGAAGAACTCCACTCTCTGCATATATATACGTGTATATATGTGGCTATCATAGTTTGTGGGCGTAGGTCTACTAATGCTAAAATACGTGTCGAAAATTTGACTACTATCAACGAGCGTATGAATCACGTTAAGGTCTTTATTACAATTTCAGTTTGCTCCACACGAACAAGAGGCAAGTTCTTTGTGTGTCAATAAATAATGAATTGTCCAGTGCACGGGTGAACCTGACTGACTCATCCACAGCAGCAGATGAGTGTTTTTATTCAGCAGCTATAAAAAAGGGATTTTCGAATGTGCTGAGTATAAGAAACAGGCGTCTTTGTGTGTCTGCACAGTAGACATCAAATGCAGATTTTTGACTGCAGCGAGACCACGTTTGCTCCAGTCCTGTAGCATCGAAGAGTAAATTCCGGACGTAGCCGGTGGCACTGCATTAGGGGGTAAAAAAAGCCAGGCACAGAGTTGAGGCGAAAATTAGATTTTTTACGTCCTCCAGGCTTAAGCTGTCTTTGCCACCTTAAGTGAGCAAATAGCGAAGCTCACGGCTGGCCGTCAGTCAGAAGCAGATGTGTCAAACCATACACGCTGAACTCACCAAGGGTTTGTACAGAGACTCTCGTTTGAAATAACTCATTCTCGATAGTGTATGCTTCTGGACGACGCCGTGAGGGAGGCCGCCATTCGAGTTGCAAAACGAGGTGATTGTGCCAATGGTTAACAACGAGATAAACAAAAAGGAAGCCAAACAGCGGAGAATGTCCTGGTTTGGTTTCAGTGGGGAGAACTCCTAACAGCCATTCAAAGACGTTCACATCCGTGTGCACACGCCGGGGCTGGTCAGGTCGGGGAGCGATACACGCGCAGGGCGAGGACATCGCAAGTTGTTGTAAATACGTCGTAGTCTGCAGTCATCTATGCACCCATACTGAGGTTACTACGCACTTACCACATGCACGTGTCACATCCATATGCGCGCACGTGTGTTCACGGAAATGCCTTTTCCTACACATGCGTCGATTTATATTACCGTTCAAACCTGCACGGGTGCGTGTAGAATTTCCGCGTACTGGTACACCTAGGAATATGCGTTAGCGTTTAGGCACACGTTTTTCTAGCTGCAGAAGCACGAGCACGTGTGAAAGGTGGTGGGTGATACGTAATAGACATTATAGATAGAGAGAACTGAGGAAAGTAGCATTCAGAGGAATCAATTCTCTGGCGTTGTAATACTGTCGTCAAAACACTTTCGATGTTTGGTGGATCTCTGTGAAGGGAGAAGCACGAGCAAACGCATCTTCGTCAAACAGCTGCAGAAGAGTGTATTTTTGGCACTATCTACTGAGACAAGGGGTCACATTGCCGCTATAATTTCGCTTTTCTTATGTTGACCTACCATCTATTCTAATGTAAAAAAGTGCAAAAGCACAGAAGTACTTCGTTTTGCTGTGGCCATGTCAAATTTTTGCTTCTTCGTTGCCACAGGTTTCTTCTCCCCTGTTGCCCCTATCAAGAAAAGAATTCCACGCATCATCCACATGGTATCTGTGCACACCCTACTAGAAAGCGAAACGTGCGTCGTCTCTTTTTTCATGGCAGTCATGACCACGAAGCAGGGAAAAGTTGCTTTGGGGGCGCCTGCGTCAAAGTCAGCCCTCCTTCAGCTTTTTCCTGGGCAGGGACGTTTTTCGAAATTGGTACCAGTAGGTGTATGGGGGGCGCACGCCTTTTTTTGTAGACCAACGAAAGTTTTAATGCATGTTTCTTGGTGTTTGTGTGGAGTTCCACCGACGTATGTTACGAGTCACTTGGCGTGCGAACAGCTGAGGATGAGCCAGTGCCACCTGCGCCGCTGCTGAATTATGAGTTTTTTTTCCTTCCCATGTTCGAGCTGTCACCCTTTCTGTTGACACGCAGGCCTAGCCCGGGCTGTAACCTCGCTGTTGCTGCTGACAGCAGTGTGACTCAGACTTGACCGCGGCACAGAACCGTTGCACAAAAGTGCGAGCTAATAATACTAAGACACACACAAATTAGTAATAACGTCTGATGCAGGTGACGCTACCTGTTACATGAATCTAAAGAGAGTACCACGGCAACGTGGCTCTCTGCACACGTGTAAATCTACGTGTGTGCATGATAGTACTCTTGACCCATTCTTGATCCACATATTTGTGTGTCAGTATATGATATATTTTACATACGTAGCAGGTAGCGAGCTTCTACTGCCCGCCGTCTCCCTCTCTTTCTCTACACATGTGTATATATCTGTCGTACTAATAGCAGCCTCTACGTCTCTCTCTCTATATATATGTATATATAAATTAGTATGTGTCCTCTTCGTAGTAGGTTGTCTCAGTTTCCCTTTCTCGACTTGTATGTATCAACCTTTGTCCGCCCTACCACTAGTGATGCGCACCTTTTTCACCCTGTCTCTCTACTATCTGTCATTATCTCTGTCTTCCGAAAGTAGTAGTAGTAGTAGCAACAAGTAAATGACCGGCTGCAGCAGGAAGACGTGAAGTACGGGTAGCAGTCGTAGGATACGTCACAGTTGTTGGCCGACGTCGACGGGTCTTCGCCGTGCTGGCTCTTGAAGTGTAGCTCTGGCCTTATGAATTGCAACTTCTGTTTCTGCATTTGATGTGTCTCACTGCTTCTGCTGTGGATATACATACAAACACCTAGACGTGAATGTAGTCAGGCACTCGTCCGTATATACGAGCGCACACTTCTTCTGCATTTGTGTATATATATGTGTGTATATGTAAATCTGGTGTGTCTCCTCCGGAACCCCGGCACCAGAATTCTCTTGGTGCACGCAGCTTCGTCAACTCTCTTCGTTTTTTGTTTTCCTTTTCTTCTCCTCTCTGTCTCTCAAAAAAGCTTCGCAAGAGAGGTGCCTCTGCCGGCAACCACCGACCATAGCCACAGACACACACGAAAATATACATATATATATATATAGGGATATATACAGGTATCCATACGTATATCCGTATGTGCATATATATATATATATATTCTCTATAAAGGCATATCAAAAAAGTATATATATATATATATATACATATATGTAGAGAGAGGGAGAGATATGTATGTGTCAGAGTGATGGAAGACGTGGCTCGTCTGTGGGTGGGCTGCAGAGACATGGGGATAAATGCGCATCCTTTCTCTCGTACGTAGCAGCGCTTTCCTTTGCGAAAAAGAAGTAAGAAAGAGGGTAGACCCCTTCTGTCAACTTCCAGACTCTGGAGAGAAAGATTCTCTCTTTGCTGTACGTTGAGGTAGGTCTGCAGCACTGCAGTATACACCTACATATATCTACATATATACATACATATATATATATATATATGTACGCATATATTAACACACTCCAGTACATGTGTTGATTCACGAACACTATGCGAGAATATAAATATATACATATGCATGTACCCAAGTAATGTGTATTTGTTCATACGTCCTGTATGGGTTCCTCTATGTATGTCTGTATCTCACATATATATATATATGCATACGGATACACCTATTCAAACACATAGATCTATATGTATGCACATGTTGCATATTTGCACATGTATCCTGCTTCTCCTTATGTACGTATGCAGCTCGGCTTTACTGATGCATGCGGCACATGCATGTGACTAAGCGCATGCCTGGGAATGACGAGGGGGCAGTGCTAGAAGAAGTTCAGCCTGATGGTCCGCACGTCCGCTGCTGCACTCCCACAGACAGATGTACACATTTCCCTCTACTTTGGTTTCCTCTAAGCTTAAGCCTCTACGCGTGGGAATGCCCCAACATATATATATATATATATATGAGTGTGGACCTGTGTATACAAGCACACGCATGCACAATACGTGGGCACATACAAGCGAGTGCATGCGTATATGTGCGTATATATAGATACTGTTGGAAGTATATATATGTATATATTTGTTGATTTAACTATACCTGTGCATGCCTACTATATACACGTCCACATGCATAGATACACACGCACACCCATACGTACATATATCCATACGTACATACATACAAACTCATACGCACTTATACATACATACGTAGATATGCACGCTTAGATATATACATATATATCTCTATATGAATATGCATACGTCTACACGTACACGAATACAAACACATCCGCGTATATGTGTATATATATATATACTTATAAACAGGTAGACGTGTGCATCTGTAGATATATATATATATATATATGTAGACGCATATGTATACAAAGATGAATACGAACACGTAGGCAGGTACATGCTTTTTCTGCCCTCAAATAAGAGCGCTCCAAGAGGCGCTCTCAACGGTCCACAGACACATCTTGCCCAGGCCAACGCATGCGTTTGGTCGCTAGTTCAAAAGAAATCTTGCGCCGTGAAGACAAAAATTCTGCAGCACACGCGAAGAAGGGAAGGGAAGGGGTGCTCTTGCTGCTGCTGTTGCCGCTTTTGCTGCTGCTCCTGTTCGTCAATTCTGCTCCTGTTGCCGCTGCGCTTACGGCTGTTGCTTTTGTCGCTGCCGCGTCTCCGGTCGCTGCCGCTTCTTCGGTCGCTGCTGCTGCTGCCGTTGTCACTGCTGCTGTTGCTGGTCATGTGTCGCTGCTGCTGCTGCCGTCGCTGGTGCGGCGCTGTTACCGCTGCTTTTGCAGTTCGTGTTGCTGCTGCTGTCCGGGCGCCGCGATGCAGCTGCAGCGCCTACATGGGCGGCAGTGCAGTGCCCTGGCACGACGGTCGGCAGCGGAGTAAAAATGACGTTGTAGATATTCCTTGGGCAGAGGCGAACGCCGATCAATGGCGCGATCCCTGCTGCTCCTGACGTTGCTGCTCGTGTTGCTCCTGGTGGTGCTGCTGCTCGTGCTGTTGTTATTGATCATGTTGCTGCCGGTGGTGCTGCTGCCGGTGCTGCTGCTCCTGCTCTTGTTGCTGCTGTTGCCGGTGCTCTGCTGTTGTTCTTGCTGCTGTCGCTGCTCCTGCTGTTGTCGCTGTTCGTGTTGCTGGTGCAGTGGTAGCTGCTCGTGTTTTTACTGCTGGCGCTGTTGTTCCTTCTGTTGTTGCTGCTGGTGTTATTGCCGCTTGTAATGCTGCTAGTTTTACTTCCGCTGCTGCTGCTGTCGCTGTTGCTGGGCCGTGCAGTCCGCTGTGGGGAGGGGAGGGGCCGCAGGAGCCGGAAGCTCGCTCCTGCAGCAGCTGCTGGCTGAGTCAACGTCCTGCTCGTGCTGCATTCAACTTCTTCCACTTCTACTGGGCTTATCTATCGACTCGTCTATCGACCTTTTCTAGCTATGTTCCCGTTTCTCTCTTTCTGTGTCTACATATACACATATATGTATATATCCATATGTATACCAACACATATATATATCCGTATGTATTCCGATATATATTACTAGAAATGCATGTACAGGGGTATGTGAATAGTGCTGCATACGTTTGAGTGAGAGAAGGGAAGTGCGGCTGTGATTTAGAGGATAAACGTGTGCTGCTTTTGTTGGCAGCTGCAGCGTTGCTGCGGCTGTGTGTGTGTCTTCTTGCTCTTCTATTACATTTGTTGGAGTTGACTGCAGCAGCACTACTTCTCTTGACTTGAACTCCGGGTTTGCTGCTAGTGCTGCTTTTGTTTCTGCTGCCTTTGCAGCTGGCTAGCTCCTGCATGCGCGCGCAGCAGCACCGACCCCCCTGCAGGAGGACGCGTCGTACTTTTGCTGTGAATGTTGCTTCTTACGAGGCTGCTGCTTTTGATGACGCTGCTGCTGCTGCTTTTCGCTGCGACGCCCTGCGCTGCTGCTGCCGCTGCCTCTTGACTGCTCCTCTCCCTTCTTCCTTCTCTGCTGCTGCAGCACGAGGCGACGACCGACTCTCTGCCGCTGCAGTCACGTGCTAGCGTAACGCCACTCCCGAACGAGCTGCTGCGGCTGCCTGCGGCTGCTGCAGCTGCTGCCGCTGCGCCCCGTCCACACGTGCTGCTCAGACTGCTGCAGCCTCCGCCGTGCACAAACGTGCTGCTACTGCAGCTGCTGCTTCGGCTTTGCATGCGCAAGCTGCTGCTGCTATTGGAACTCTCGAAACGTATGGTAGGAGTGCTGCTGCTTTTCCGCGGACTCTGCTGACGCGTCTTCTTCGCACTCGACGCAGCCTCCCGCGAGTTGCTGCTGCTGCTGACGCTGCTGCTGCTGACGCTGCTGGTTGCCTGCAAGTGCTTGCTCCCAGCGGTGCTGGGGAGTTGAGACCCCGTCGCGGTCCTGTTGCTGAATTTGCTTTTGCTTGTCGCTCGACTGCTGCAGTTGCTGCTGCTGTTGCTGCTGCTGCTCATCAGTCTGTTGCTGCTGCTGTTCGTCAGTTCGCTGCTGCTGCTGTGGCTGAATGCCCCGCCCGTGCCACCTGATACTCTGCGGCTGCTGCTGCTGCTGCCCATTCCGCCGCTGCTGCTGCTGACTGCTCTGCTGCTGCTGCTGCCCGAGTCTCGCCTGCTGCTCGCTTCGTAAAGTCTCGCTGGCCCGTTGAGCGAAAGGAGCCGCTGCTGCTGTGCAGCACCTCGCAGCTCTCTCCCCACGGCCGCAGCAATAGCTTTGCCGGTACTCGCACCAGGATTTGCCGCAGGAGAAAAAGAGATTCTTGTGTGCGCAGCAGCAGATGAAGCGGCAGAAGGAGCAAAGACCTTGCCGCTTCGTATAGCTCTTGCAACTGCCGCGGCAGCCGATATTCGAACGCCGGGACAGGACGCCATGAATCCCGTTGTTATCATATTCTCCTGTTTGGCTAATACATTTATATGCTTCTGTGTTAGCTGGAGACTGTGGGGTGCTGCTGCTGTTTCTGCTGCGACGGCTACTTTAGCTGCTGCTCTTCTCACGCCTGAGTCTGCTGCTGCTGCTGTTCCTGCGTCTGGTTCTGCTGCTGCTGCTGTTCCTGCATCTGGTTCTGCTGCTGCCGCTGCGTCTACTGGACTTGCTGCTGTCCCTTCTGCTGCCTTCTCAGCAGGCGAAGGTATGCAGCAACGGTGCAGTCGCTTATGCGAGTTGCTGCTGCTGCAGCTGGTGGTTGACTTTTTTTCGCCCCCCCTCCTGCTGCTTTCCACAGGAGCATCTGCTGCTGCTGTCTCAACTATTACGGTCGCTACTACCTCTTCAAAGAAGCCGCGGCCGCTGCTGCTGCCACACGTGCGGCTGCTGTCGCTGCTGTCGCCGGGGGTGTTGCTGCTGCTGCTGTTGCCCGTGCTGCTGCATACAGGCCTTGTGCAGGAGTCACTCTCAAATTTCCTCAGGCTGCTGCTGGTGAAGAAGCAACCAGTGCCGCTGCGCTCCCCCCCCGCGCCACTGCTGCTTATTCTGCCGCTTTTGCTGCTGCATCTTCCTGTGCTGCTGCTGCTCCGTCGTCTTCTTCGCTTCCGGTCTTGCTGCTGCCACTCGGCCCGACCAGGCGTCACACACTCCCCCTCAACAGCAGCAGCAGCAGCAAAGCAGCCTTCCCGTCTTGCTGCTGCTGCCGCATGCTCCTGCTGCTGTCCCTGCGCCTCCCACTCCGGATCATTGCTGCTGCTGCTGTTGCACCAACTGCTGCCGCTGCTGCAGACGATTCGGCTGCTGCGGCACACTCCCACAATCTCCCGCGTCGTGCCTCCTTCTGCTGCAGCAGCTGCTGCGCCACGTCTGCGGTTGCTGTTGCTGCTGCCGCTGTCACCCAAAAGCGAAGAAAGCGAACGCGTGCTCCCTGTTGCACAATCTTCTTTCTTCCATTTGCTATCGCCCTGCTGCTCGGTTTCCTGCTGCTCGGCCTCCGCCTGTTGCTCCCTTTCCTCCTGCTGCTGCTCCACATGGCTCCCAACTGCAGTGCTTGCCGTGCTCCTGCGGGTGTCGCCCCTTCGGCGACTCCTGCTGCTTTTTCTGCTGCTCTTCTCGCTGCTGCTGTCCATGTTACTGCTGCTGGTGCTGCTGGCCACGCTACTGCTGCTCCTGGCCATGCTACTGCTGCTGCTGCTGGCTACGCTACTGCTGCTGCTGCTGCAGCCTTCAGGCACGTTGCCTTGTGCGAGATGCGCTGGCGTGGGTGCAGCAGCTGCTGGAGCAGCAGCAGCATTGTATGCAATCCCAGCAGCAGCAGAGTTCGCAGAGGCAGCCCCGTCTTCACCAGCACCTGAGACGGCAGCATTGCTACTGTCGCTCCTTCCTGCAGCAGCACATGCAAAACTCTCTGCAGGACTAGCATCTCCTCAACAACACCACCAAGGCATGCGGCAACAACAGCAGTACCACTGGCGACAGCAGCTAAATTACTCGCAGGGTTAATAGAAGCAGCAGCAGCGGCGGCAGCAGCAGTCCAGGACAGCAGCTGTTGCCCCACGCGTAGAGACGGCCGCAGCGGCGTTTTCTCCCAGCTGCAGCAACACTGCACCGCGAAGCAGCAGCAGCAGCGACGCAGAAATAAAGCAGCGACGCAGTAGCAGGAGAGTAACAGCAGGAGAAACAGAGCGGCAGCAAACGCTTGGTAGGCAGTCACTGGTGCAAGGAAGGGCTTATTGGGCACGCACAAAATTTGTAGGAGAGCGACGACATCGCAGCAGAGTATTTCTCGACAGCAGCAGCGGCTGCTTCCTCAGCAGTGACAGCAGTATTACCTCAGCGGAAGCAGCGACAGCAGCCGCAGCAGTCTCAGCTGTCCCCAGAGTCTACTCAGCAGGAGCAGCAGTACTACCCTTCAGCGGCAGCGGGGACAGCAGCCGCAGCAGCAGCAGCCGTACCAGGAGTTTGCTCACTCCAGCAGCGTTACCGCAGCAACAGTAGCGACAGGAGCGACAGCAGCCTCAGCAACACCAACAACACGCGTATGCGCTCGTAGCAGCAGCAGCAGCAGCGGCACTGACGCAGCTGCCGCGCAGCAGCAGCAGCAAGAATTTTGCAGCACGCGTAGCACAGCAGGGAGGAGCAGTGATGACAGCCGAGTTGACCTCAGAAGAGCACCAGGAGCAGCGGATCCTTCAGCAGCAGCAGCAGCTCTGCAAAGCAATTCGTACACATGCAAGCGTAGTAACTCTACTTTTTCGAAAGCAACTTCTTCTCATCGTTATCCTACGCCTTCTCACCAGCTGCTGTTGCTGCGTATGAAATGTCTTTCTCTTGCTGCTGCTGCTGCTGTTGTGGCTTCAGTATCTGCTGTTGCTGCGTCGCCTTGTCGGAGATTCTTGCCTCCTCCAAATGCTGCTGCGCAAGCTGCTTGGCTTCCAGTCGAGCAGCAACTTCTGCTGCCTGTGCTTTTGCATGCCCCGGCGTCGCTGCTGCGCCCGTTGCTGCTGCGGTGGCTGTTGCTGCGGCGGCTGCTGCTGCAGGACTTCTCGGCAGCAGTGTGCTGCGCCGCTGTTGCTGTTGTGGGGTCAGCGGACGACTGGCTGCTGCTGCTGCTGCTCCGGCCTGCCGCTGCAGAGCAGCGGCTCCTAACAAGGAGAAGCGCTGCTGCTGCTGCTGATTCCACAAATGCGCCGCAGAAGGGGCCTCATATGCCCGAGAGAAATTCACTCCTTCGTCAAAGTCAGCTGCAGTGCACCTGCGTGCGGTGGCCGGACAAAGCGCCGCTGGGGCAGCCGCAGAAGACGCTACCGGCCCGACGTAGCTGTGTGCAGCAGCAGGAGCAGGAGCAGCAGCAGCACCGCAGCAGCAGTCGTCGGCAGCAGCAGCAGTGGCGTCGGACCAGCAGCAATGACGCCTCTGCCTGCACAAGGCGCTGTGCCTCTGGGCAGTGGACAGACTCGGCTGCTGTCCTGCTGCTGCCGCTGCTACGTTGGACGAGTCTGCTACTGCTGCTGGTTTCTGCGAGGCAGTTGCTGCCGCTTCTGCTGCGGATCTGCACATCGACGTTGCTGCTGCTGCTGCCTCCCTTCCGCTGCTGCTGCGGCAACGAACATTCCTCTGAGACGCAGGTGTCGCTGTTGCTGCTGCGGCTGCACTTCTTCTCCTGGACCGGATGAGCCGTTCTGAACAGCTCTGCGTCTTTGCTGAAAAGTTGCTGCTCCGCGGGCTGCTGCGGGACTCCTTCCGCCTTCTGAAGCAGCAGCTGCTGCTCCTCGTACGCCTCTCTCCCACCTCCTGCCGTTGCTTTTTTCGCTCGACCGGCGTAGTTGCTGCTGCTGCAGTCCTTCCTCCTGCTGCATCAGCAGTTGCCTCTGCCCGGACGCGTGCTGCTGCTCCACCTTTGCCTCCTGCGTTCCATGCCCCTCTCCTCCTTTCTGCTGCTCCTGAGGCGGTTTCTTCTGCCGCTGCCGTTATCGCTGCTGCTCCTGACGCTCCGACCCCCCTGCCTCTTTGCGCTTCCGTCCGAAATGCTGCCGCTTCCTCTTCTGCTGCCGCGGGCGCTGCTGCACCTGCCGCTGCTGCTGCTGCAGCGGAAAGACGGAGAGGGGGTCTGTGACCGGGGGGGGGAGCGCAGCAGCAACAAAGCAAACTCGAGAGTGGCGGACGACGTGCAGCAGCAGGAAGAGCAGCTAGTCGTTCGGATCTACGGAGAGACGAGGAAACGGAGTTGGCTGTCGAAGAAGGAGAGCGCAACGGCGAACAAAATCCAGCAGCACGAGAAGAAGATGCACTACCATCTCCGTCCCCGCTGCGCCCCCTTCGCCCTTCGTCTTCTTCTCCCGCTTCTCCTTCTCTTCCCTCTACAATCGCCTCCTCGTCCACTTCCTGCTGCTGCATGCGCTTCCCCTGGGGCGACGGCCGGGTGCGTCGCTCCTGCGGTGTGGACTCTGCCACCCAGAGGCAGGTCGATATGTTCTTCTCTCTCTTCAAACGTAGAGGCATATCCTTTTGCTGCTCCTCATTGAAACGCTGCTGCTTTTCCTCCTCCTGTTCCTGCTGCTGCTGCTGGTGGTGCTGTTCCTGCTGCTGCTGCTGCTCCTGCTGCCAGGGTTGCAGCACGTTCGACTCGAAGAGAGGAGAGCGGACTGCGGCCGCAGAGGGAGCAGCAGACGAATCGGCAGCAGCGGCGAAGGCAGCGGCACGCGGAGACGGAGGGACAGGGGAACGTGCAGAAGCACCCGCGGCAGCAAGTGTTGTTTCTGAAGAAGAAGTCGCAGAATGGAGGGGAAAAGAGAAAACATCGCCCACAGCAGCAGCAGCAGCAGCACGAGGAGAAGAAGACGAACCGACGGTGAGGAGTTGCATTGAAGGAACTTCATCCCGCCCGCTCGTAGACGAGAAGCAGCCGCCGCTGCTGCTGCTGCTGCGTCGACTGCTGTGTGGCTGTTGCAGTAACAAATGGGAAGAACACGAGGGAGCGGCACCATCAGCGTGGGAGCGCGTGCTAGTTGCTTCTGAAGGTGGGCTTTGCAGAGGAGAAGCAGCGAGTTCTGCTTTTGCTGATCCTACTGCAGCAATGAAACTGCAGCTCTCCTCCTCTTTTTCACCTTTCCGCCGTTGCTTCTGCGTAGCAACCTGCTGCTGTGGCACAACCTGCTGCTGTGTAGCACTTGCCCCGCAGTATTCATCCTCGGCCTTGCCCGCAACAAACATTCCTGGATCCTCCCTGCTGCTGCTTTCCTCCCTTCCGCAAGTCGCTGCTGCAGCAGCAGCAGCACCAGACACCGCAGCAGCAGCAGCAGCGCCAGACATCACAGCAAGAGCAGCAACACAAGGCACCGCTGCAGCAGGCTCGGCAGCAGCAGCAGCAGGACCAGGCATCGGAGCAGCAGCAACAGACATCGCAGTAGCCCCACGCTCCGTAGGAACAATGACACCAGGCACCGCAGGAGCGGCAGTCCCAGGGACCGGAGCAACAGTGACCCCAGGCATAGGAGCAGCAGAAGCCCCAGACACCGCAGCAGCAGCAGGTGGCGGTGGAAATGCTGGTGGTTGGGCAGCGGGGAGCAGTACAGCAGCACCGGGAGACTTTGCTGCAGGAGCAGCAGGCCTAGTTGTAGTGTAGGTATCAGCAGCGAGAGAGCAGCCAGCAGGGGCCCGACGTTCCTGCTGTTGCGTCAGGCCAACCAATAGTGAAACAGAAGCATGCGTAGCTGCGTGAGCTGCTGCTTTCTTTATTCGCGTGAAGAAGCCGGAGAGCGGCGGCCGCGGGACCCTGCTGCTGGTGCTCGAGTCAACTGGCAGCGTACTACCACCCTGTCGCTGCTGTTCTTCCCCGCCTTCCCGCTCTCCGTCGTCGCAATGCTGCTGCTGTTGCTGCAGTCCCTCCTGCTGCCGTTCTTCTTGCTGAAGGCATGCTGCTTCACGCAGCTCTTGCTGCTGTTGTCGCCGCTGTTGCTTGGCCTGCTGAGGCTGTCGAACTTTTGAGTCTTGCGTTTCCTGTCGGTGCTGTTGCTTCTCCTCGCTATCCTTCTCGTTTCCCTCGTCTTCTTCTTCTTCTTTTTCTGTGCGCTGCTGCTGCTTCCCTTTCTGCTGGTTGCTCTGGTGCCCTTGCACTTCCTGCTGCTCCTGTTGCTGCAGTGCCGCCTGCTCCTCTTGCTGTCGCTGCTGCTGCAGCTGCTCGACACGGGCGCGCAGCAGCACCTGCTCCTGCTTCTCCTGCTGCACCTGCTGCTGCAGACGGCGAATGAGCTGCTCTTGTTCAAACAGCAGCTGCAGCAGCCGGGCACGGCTGCGCGTTCCTTCTCCTTCTCCTCCCCCTCCGCTGCTGCTGTCTCCCGCGTCGCCTCCATCTGCTGCTGCTGCAGCCCTCAGCGCCTGAGGATTTACTCGTATATTCTTCGCTCGGTTCGCATACTTCAACGTGTTGCTGCTCTCTAATATAATGTCACGCACACCAGCAACAACAGCATAGCCTACTCAACGTAATACACGCATATGTATATACACGTACGAATACACATACCGCTTCTATATACGTATATATATATATATACACATACATGTATGAATACACATACCAACTACATGTGTGTATATATATATACAAGTGAACACACATACGATTACATATATATATATATGAATACAGATACCAACTACATATATGTATATATATGTATATGTACGGTGCAGCAGGTACTCTCCCAGCACCAGCACAACTCAATGTACATACTGCAGCCGAATACAATCATATACATATACACATATATATACGTATATATTATAGAATACATACAGTATATATATTATATGTAAATATATGTGTATATATATATACATAGGTACATATATATATACACGTAGGTGGGTAGATACATAATTATATGTATTATACGCACACAAGTCGGTGTATGGATGTATATATATATATGTATTGATTTGTAGTTCTACAGTCTTGGCAAATCTACGTCGATCTACGTAGGTGCGTCATGGTTTGGGGAGTGGGACAACGGAGGCAGCAGCAACCGGACAGCAGAACGCATGTGACACATGCAGAGCAGCAACAGCAGCACACCAAGAACAGCAGCACCATCATACCAGCAGCAGCAGCAACGTACACCAGCAGCAGCAGCGTAGGAAGTTACGCAGACGCACCCGAGTGCGTAAAGGCACCCTCGTCCATGGAGACATGACTGAATTTTGATTCCCCCCACACACGTAGATTCGTATATGTGTATGTTCCTCCATATATTTACACATAAACTACCATTAACATCCACATATATATACGTGTGAGACCTTCAGCATACATATATATGTGTGTGCTATTATGTAGATACATACACACATGCATACGTCTACATATACATATATATGAAAGTTCCTCTCTTTCTCTCTCTATATATACGTGTAGTATTATCTATATGTACATATATACATATATATTTATCTGTAAGTGTGTCTGTCATTTTCTCTCTGTATATATATTTGTGTATTCGTCTGCGGAGAAATAGAGAGGGAGGGGGATATACACGTAGGGCGACTGCGACGTTTTTATCGAAGTGGCGCGAGTTTCAACCACCAAGCGAGTCGTCAGCTGCTCGCCCCCTCCGTGCTGATGCAGCGCATGCCATGCGATGGAGGGCAAATTTGTAGCTGCGTGGACCAGCAGCGTCTACCCCCCTTTTCAGACATCACTGCACATTTGTGGCCCTCTTTCTGTGTGAAGGAGGGCTGGAGAGGCGCGGACGAACCCCAATACATTAAATCTTCCCTGCTGTGTCTACGGGCGTTCCCAATAGTATGTTGACAGCCAGACGCATGCATACATGTATATTGCCCCTGCACACAAACCATACATATATATATTGTCCGTCTTTCTCTGTCTCACTATATACATATATTGCACCTGTGTACATCACCGGAATTACAGGGGCTGGCCCACGGGCGATCATTGCTCATGTGTTGGGGTGGACACATATGTATGTATCGACAGATATATGAGCAGACGACCACGTATATATATACTGCAAGGACATACACAGACAGACAGACAGACACATACCAGAAGACAGGTGTATATATACATAGATATAGATATATAGATATATGCGGGTCTTTTTCTTATATATAGATATATATGGGAAAAGAGGGTGTGGCCTGCGCACAAGTGCATACGTGTGTGTCTGGAGACATGCGCATGCACACACGTATTCAAAAATCTTCCACGCCCAAAATTGCCCGTAGACAATCACGCAGAAAGATGAAACGGAGAGAAAGGACGAGACACACATACAAATGTGTATATAAATATGTGTAGAGGCACCACACAAAGAGAGACCAAAAGAGATCTATTTGTATATATATAAATAGACAAAGTGAAAGACAAATATATGGAGACTGAGACATATAGAGAGAGAGAGAGAGACGTGTATAGACACATATACATATATGTGTACAAATATAGATATAGAGAAAGAGACTTGTGTAGACACATATATACATATATGTGTACATATATATATTATATAGAGAGAGAGAGACGTGTATACACATATATACATATATGTGTACATATAGATATATATATGTATATATTATATAGATAGAGAGACGCGTATACGCATATACACATATATGTGGACGTATATATATTATATAGAGAGACGTGTATACGCGCATATACATATATGTGTACATATATGTATTATATATAGAGAGAGACGTGTATAGACACATATACATATATGTGTACATATATATATATATCATAGAGAGAGAGAGACGTGTATACACATATATACATATATGTGTACATATATATATATTATTTATAGAGACGCGTATACACATATATACATATATGTGGACGTGTGTACATATACAGAGAGAGAGACAAACACACATACGTAGACACGGAGACGGGCACATCTGTACAAGTATATGTATGTGTAGACATATGTGGATATAGAGAGAGTACGCACGGGACGCAGAGAGGCCGCACGTGTGTGTAGCTACAGACATAAATATATAGATACACATACGCATGCGTGTATAGATATACGGGCCTGTCTGCAGTGGGGAAGAGCTGCGCGTAGGGGCAGCGCAAGAGGAGGCCCAGCAGCAGAGCGGCAAGCAGGAAGAGCAGCGGCCCGAGTGGCAGCCGCGCGCAGTCAAAGCAGCCAGCACAAAGTAAGCAGCAGCAGCAGCCCAGCAATGGTTGAAGAAGCAGCAGCAGCGCCGGACGGCAGCAGCAGCGACGTTTCGGAGAAACAAGACGCACCAGCTCTGCTGCAGTCACGGCAGCAGCAGCCGGAGGCGGGTAACTCCCAAGATAGCGGCAGCAGCAGCATCAGTTGCGGAAACTGTAGCAGCAGCAGCAGGAGAAAATCGGTGCATCGCAGCAGCACGTGCGTGTGGATCTCTGCACGCGTGTGGGTATGTGTGTGGCCCCACGTCTGTCCTGCCGCTGGTAGAGGCGTGCAGTCCACCACAAACGTAGATATATATGCGTGCGATTGTACGGCTACATAATATAGATAACCAGACACACAGAGAGAGGTATAGCAGGACTGGTGTGAATATCTACAAAATGACGGAACAAAGATGCCACAGAGAGATATACAGAGAGACTAGCATGTATAACTGCCACAGCCATATACAGAAAGACGCAACAGAGAGACATACGAAGACTGGCATATGTGTCTACCAAGTGGGATAACAAGGGGACATAGAAAGACTCCTATAAGTATATATATGTATGCAAAGTGACGCAACAGAGATGTGTAGGGAGGCGCAGCAGAGAGATATAGAGACACTGGCATGTATCTCTACAAAGTGGGATAACAAAGGGACACAGAAAGTTTTATATATATATATATATCTATGAAATGAGGCAGCACAGAGAGATATGTAGACACGTGTATATAATTTACAGGGTAACGCTACACGGGAGCTCGATATGAGAGGATCATCGGCAGCAACGTCAGTACACCAGTCCGGAAGGGTGGCTATGCCTGTGCAGTGATCCCTCTCAATATAGACATATATACATAAATATATGCATACAATAAGAGATACGTATGTCAGACGAATATATATGTATATACTGAACTCCACGTGAAACTATACGTGGATAGAGATGTAGATATCTCTATCCTTATGTATATATATATGTGTAGGAGACAGGTGTGTCCTGCGCCGGTATATATGTTGTTCTCCGCGTAAAACTATACGCACGGAGGCATATGTATATATATGTGTATGAGTGCGAGGCTGCAAGAAATGAGTCCCCAAGTTTGCACTGATGGAGAGGAGGAGAAATATCAGAAGCTGAAGAGTCGTCTGCTGCATGCGCACCAGCCTGGCCAGAGGCCCACCAAGACCAGAGAGAAGGGCAAATACGCGGAAGCGAGGACGAGAGAAGTGCGCAGACAGAGAGGGGAAGAAGAGAGACACATACGGAGAGAAGAGAAGGGGGGCAGAAAGCGAGACGGGACGAAATACAGAGAGAAGGGCACGCGTGCAACGCGAGAAAAGGAGAGGCCAAGCAGCAGCGTGGACGAGGGCGAGCGAGAGACGCGCGAGGAGCGGCAGCAGCAACGAGAAGAAGGAGAAGCTCGAGGATACCTGCAAAAGCAGCAGCAGTGGGATGGACGTTCGCGATCATGACGACGGAACAGCGGCCTTCCAGCGACGGCTTCAATAAATGCGTGAGTTTACTATTTCTGTAGTTGACGAAGACTCCTCCTCCTGCAGCCGCTGCACCACCACCGCCCTGTGCTTCTGCTGCTGTTGCTGCTCCTCCTCTTTCTCCTCCTGAACAACCCGCGCCCGCGCGCGCACACGTACGCATGCAAGACGCAGGTCCACGCAGACACACGCAGCAGCAGAGAGACGTTGGAGACGCGGCGAGGCGTGGGTCCTCAGCAGACACGCGTGCTGCTGCTGCAAGACGAGACACACGGCGAGACACGCACGAATTCTTTGGCCGGCTTCTGCATCTCCCACACTGGCGAGACTAGGCAAAGCAGCTCTCCAGCGTCAGCGCCACACGTGTCTTCGTCACGTCTTCCACGAAGTCCCGCCCACCCTCGCCTTGCGCGCCGCCGTTGAACGTGTGTGTGTGGAAAAGTAGACACGAAAAGTAGACACGGGTGTCTACTTTTGGGGACCCGACGGGAAGAAGGGGGGGACACAGGCAGTCACCCGCGGGGACACACCCCCACTCCTACCCGCGTCCACACAAAGAGAAGAAAACAGTAATTTCTTTACTGTGAGACACACTCACGAACCTACAAGTTCACAGACGCATGCACATATGTATACGAATATAGGAAGAGACCGAGAAGAGAGTGGTACACAGGGATAGATAGGTATGTATAAATACAGGTAGACACAGATTAAGATATACACTCAAAGGCTCACACACATATACACATCTGTTAAGTTTTGTATCCGAAGAGAGGAGTGCCCGCGTCTGTGTGTGTCCTGGGGATAACCGAGGGCAGAGAGCAGCTATCTATTCATTAGTCTCGCGATACTCTCGCATAAAGGGAAAAAAAGAACAGAGGTCGATATATCTGCGTAGGAGAGGGCCGGGACAGAAAGACATGCCACCGCCGTCTGTCGCTCGTATGTGTGGGGCTGCTGCTGCACGGGAATGTGTGTAACGGTGGTGCCTACGCAGCAGCTCTGCACGCCTGTGTACTCGGCTGTCTTGCATTGAAGAGGACAGGCTGCAGATGTGTGGGGCGAGTTCTACTGTCCAAAGAAATGGCCGGTTCTGCCGCCAGGCAGGGCACCACCACGTGTGTGGAGTACTTCATGAAGAGGGAGGCGCACCCACCCGCGCCGACCAACAGGCTCGCTGTGTCTGCACCAAAATTCCCGGCCACACACACCCTGCCGCTTTAATATCGATCCCTTTCTGGAATTTTTCTTCTCTCCGTCTTCGGCTCCTTCTTCCTCCTTTTCTACCCGTCTCTTTCACTTCCCCTATACGTTTGTACACGTGGAAAGCCGGCATTTACATGAGTCCCACACTTGCAGGCCGATGCGACACCAGCAGGATCAGCAGCAGCAGCAGCACCGGAGCGTCCCCAGCAGCAGCAGCACGTAGGGACAGGAGAACAGCAGCAGCGGCAGGGAGGAGGAGAACCGAACCAACAGCAGCAGTGCAAACAAACGAAGCAGCAGCAGCAGCAGTGAAACAGACAATCCTGCTAGTCCCGCAGAAGAACGAGGTCTGCAGCAGGACAAACTGGCGCGCCTTAGCGGAAGCGAGAGAGTAGAGGGAGACGCAGCAAGAAGAGGGGCCGACGGAGCAGCCGGACGAGTGGGACGTGCAGCACCAAGGGAGAAGCAGTTGCAGCAAGATCTGACGGTCCGACGTGAGATACACACAGGGGCAGCAGCAGCAAAAGAACGTGTACAAGCACGGGCAGGTGCTCCTGCAGCAGCAGTGGAGACCGCCTAGAAGCAAAACATCTTCCTGGGGAGCTTTTCTGTATTTCTTCTCGGACTCCCACCTGAGGACTCAGAAGCAGGACGACGACGCTTTGCTGTTGCTCCTTCTGCATGTATTTTGCTTCTTGTCCTCGCGGGGGGTCGGAGAAGACTCGGCACCCGCGCTGCAGCCGCTCCTCCGTCCTCTGCTGCTGCTGCCGACTCGCCGGCGGGGAGGTGCGTCGCAGCGGACGCGTGGGACCCAGCAGCTGCAGCAGGCGCAGCAGCAACTTCTTGCAGCTGCTGTCGCAGATGCAGTGCGTTAATGCAGTTAGCCAGGGCCAACAGCGACTGGTTGATACAGCAGCCTTCCTTGAGACGCATGCCCCTGTTGGCTGTTGCAGAGGCCCGTTCGGACCCAGCCAAGTCGATAAGCGAAAGTTTTGCTTCTCTTCTTGAGAAACTTCCTTTGACTTTCCGCAGCCACTCCGTTTGTACAGCTAGCTAAAAAAAGAAGGAAACAGCAGGCACAGATGCCAATGTCGGCAGCAACGTCCGCACCAGCAGCGGCACTGGCACGCCAGGATCACGCATCACACGCGCACTCGACGTGCAGCCGCAGAAGCAAAGCCGCCAGCCCGAAGTAGCTCCTCACCCGAGGCAGCACCACCAGCAGCGAGGGAGCAGCAGCAAGGGAGTAGCAGCAAGGGAGCAGCAGCAGCACATCACTCGAGAGAGCAGCAGCAGCACATCACCCAAGAGAGCAGCAGCAGCAGCACATCATTCAAGAGAGCAGCAGCAGCAGCATATCACCCGAGACAGTAGGAGCAGCACATCATTCGAGGTTGCAGCAGCAGCAACAGCACATCACCTGAGAGTGCAGCAGGAGCAGCAGCGCATCACCCGAGAGAGCAGCAGCAGCACACTACCACCAGGAGCAAAACGCCAGAACGCAGCAGCAGCCGCACAAAAGACGACAGCAGACATAGAACAACGGAGACGCACTTGCGTATGCATGCCTCCTGGCCCTACTGCTTCTGGCACTACCTACCTACACAAACACACATACGTATACGCACACGTCAATATACAGAGGTCGTCGCACGTACGCATGTACTTGCCCACTTCTCCGCAGTTCTTTGTGCGTCTACCCCACAAGGCGACAGAGAAGAAAAGCCAGCGGCAGGGGCATGCCGCTGTCGAGCAGCTCCTGCAGCGGCAAGGTTGCTATTTGTTCAGAAAGAGACAACAGCGAGAACCTGTCGAACTTTTGCTGAGGTGTACGTGCGTGTATTCACGGTAGCTGCTGCAGGCGTGTATCAACGACAGAATGGACGGGCGGGGCAACAAGAAGAATAACGTCTGTGCATGCGCATATACATATATAGAGGCGGATGAAAGTTTGGGAATTCTGCGTGTGTGCCCAGACGCGCATGCGGAACAGCAAATGGCTCAGCAGTGTGGTACCCCAGTATTCCCTTGGGGTGAGCAGGGAGGTGTCTGCAGCCAGCCATTCTGCAGAGAAGCAGAGGGGAGACGAAAAAGAAGAGAAACCGAAACGAGGAAGTGGTGTGTGCGGCGGAAAGTCGTACAGAGAGCAGTCACCCACAATTTTATGGGGACCCTCCCTGACATCCAAAAACGCATGCATGCGAATTTTCTCCCCCTATAACCACATACTCACATCTACACATATCTACAATATATATATAAATGTACATGTATGTCCGCGTCTCTCCATCTATCACACACATGTCCACAAAACATATATACGGACACGTGTTGCCCTCTTTATCTCTCTCGCCCTCCGTCTCCACATATATATATGTATATGTTTTGCATATCTATATCGCTCTGCGTATACGTATATATGGAAGAAGTGAGACGCATGCACAGATATGTATGTAGAATGTCTCTTGAAATTTGACGAGCTTTCAGGCTTGAACAACTTTTGACTTCTTCAAAGAGACGCATTTCATCTTTCCGGCGTCGTTTTTGCTGCAGCTGAGATCAGTTTTGCACGTCAGTCTTCCTCTACTCTTCGGTGCAGCACGAGACGGACGCCCTCCCAACGTTTGTTGCATGCGCCGTTCCTTTGCATGTCGCAACGAATGTCTTTTCCTCCTCCCCATTTGCTCTTCCCTGTATGCGTGCGCTGTTTTTGTCGTCCTTCCGTCTCGAAATTCTCGCGTCTACACAAGCTCTCCATACTCGCACACAACATATTCGTTTCCCTCCTTTCTGTACGAGCCACTGTTTCCCTCGGCTCGTCCTTTTTCTCGCATGCAGTCTAATTAATTCGGCTACTCTGTCTCGCTCTCCATCTCCTCTCTCTGCAAGTGTCGTATTCACGTCGTTATCCTCTTCCTGTGTGTGGCCCGCTTCTCTCTGCAGCAGGAAGAACGGGTCGCGCTTCCTTTTTCTTTTCTGTAGGCCTCTTCCTGCGCGGGGAGTTCTACTTGCGAGAAGGTGGCCCTACCCACCTGGAAAATTGCATGCGATCGGCTGCTGGTGGAATTGGCCGCGGTGGTGGCGCAGCAGCGAACGCGGTTGCCTTTTTCGAGAAGCTGCAGCACCTCTTCAGGTGTACGTACACCGTGCTCAGAGAGGTTACAGACTCGCACTTTCCCCTTCGCGTCCTCCTGTACATCCAAATGTTTCCTCGACGGATCCAGCAGATCTTTTATTTTCTCATTATAAACTTCTAAGTAGGAAACTCTCACTACGGAGCCTTGGTACAGGGCACATTTGCTGCAACCATCGCAGCAGCTGCTGCCTCTCCCGCTGCACCACCACCCTCCCGCTGCTGCTGCTGCAGCGCCCTCTGTGTCACTCTTTCTTTCGCCTCCTTCTGCTTTCTCTCCTCTCCCTGCAGCGGCGGGTTCGACAAGTCGCGGAGGAGAAGAAGCAGCAACACCTCTCTCACGACGTTGTCGCGCAGAACAGCAACTTGCGCTTTCTGCTGCTTCTCCTGTTGCTGCTGCGGTTGCTTCTTCAGCTGCTGCTGTCGTTGCTGCCGGCGCGGGGGCGGCACTGCTCTCGTCTTTGACGGCAGAGAAACCAGCAGCAGCGCATGGGGACTCAGCAGCGGCACAGCAAGCAGAAGTCTCCTCGGGCCACCGCTGCTGCTGCTCCTGTTCCAGCTGCTGCAACAGCAAAAACAGATCTTCCACTGCTCGCTTAATTATCCCAGGCTGCTCTGCTGTCCCGATCATCGTATGGGTCTTTCCTGCTCCTGTTGCGCCGTATGCAAACACCGTCCCTACAAATCGTAAGAAACGCGGCAACAGCAGCAGCAGCAGAAGCGTCCCCATACGTCCACAGATGTGACACCGGCAGCCACAGCAGCCTTTGCACGGAGGGCGGACGTGGAAACGGACAACAGAAAAAAAAGTGGGGATACAGCTGCGCTTCTGCGTCCATCATTAAAGACTTGAAAATCAAATTCTCATGCCTCCTGTACACAACAAATATATATGTGTGCATGCGCAGATGTGTGGAGCCCAAGACAAACAGGACAAAGGAAATGCGTATGCCGGTGGGCGACAATATCTATTTATTCTCGCAGAAAATTTGGAGCGCCCAAGAAACGGACAAGGACTTCTCTTCTCCTATTGATACGAACGTATAAACAGATAAACAAACGCGGATTTTATGTGAAGACTCATGACTCCAGTCTCGTCGCATATGCACACACACACACACACACCCAGACACACATGCATATATATATATACACATAGATATTTGTAGACATGTACGCGTGTGGACGTATACCTATTTCTGTCTGTATGTATGCGTGTGAACATCTATTTCTGTTATACACATAGACGTATACGTGTATATACTCACGTATACATGTACAGACACATACGGGTGCGTATATATATGTATATATCTATAAACGTGTACGTGTGCGTGTATATATAAATACTTCTACTCCTATATAGACACACATATCCATTTATATTTACAGACATGCACGTATGCCTGTAGATATTCACTCCTCTCTTTCTCTACAGATACGTGCATACGCGTATATGGACGTATGTGGTGGAAGTTAGTGGAGCGCGGGTCTTCGCACCGTTGGGAGCGCCGTTAGAACTTGACTGCCGTTCTTTGCCTATGAATGTCCGTACACATCAATCTGGCTACATTACCATGTATACGCATAGAAACGCAGGGAGGAATCTATATCTATATGTATATATATACATATGTCCACATCTACAAACATGTACACTATCTTGTATGGGCATGTGTGAAATCGCCTGTATATCGTCTACGTCCGCATATATACGTGTATGTGTGTACGTGTGTATGAATGCGTACGTGTATATCGTCGCACACACGCAAGTGCAGAGCAGCGGGATGTGCGAGTCTGTGGGCCTCCACGTTTTTGAGAAAGCTGGTGATGCCTACAGAACTCGCCTCAAGAAAAATTTGAGTAGGTCGCTGCAATTCTAGCGAAGGAGGCGTGACTCGTTGAACGGTGGTCCTCTTCGCATTTGTTTGGCTCGTGCTACGGACGCAGCACGTGGTGCGTTCGGAGGAGGACTGCTGCACGCGGATATTTACGATTTTATTAAGGAGCCCCCCCACGAATGCACATGCACATACAGACATGGCAGCACCACAAACACACACACACATACGCACAACATAAATAAAGAATTAGAGAGAGACGCGTGCGGTGGCTGACGACAGTGAGAAAGATCCTTCAGCAGGATGCAGACAGGCACAGGCGACCAGGGAAGAAAGTAAGGATCCAGAGCAGGAGACATGTACTGTATGTCTCCATAAATGAATTCGTCCACTAAGAGACAGAGAGATGCAGACGAGTACACTTCGAAGAATGCGGCTACTTTTATACTTGTGATGGGGAGTGAAAAAAAAAGTATGCATATATATATAGGGGGACACACGGGTGTACAAACACTGCGTTCGAGGTAGTTGTTTGAGGTATCCAGAGAGTGCCGGGGGCTAGCGGCGACGCTCACCCGGAATGCCGTGAAAGACGAGACGCGGAAGCAGGAACTTGGTGGAGTGTTCGTACACCTCCTCCTGCGTCGCGTCGGGCCCGAAGACGCGGTCGAAGGAAAATTCCTGGCTCCAGCCTTTCTGCGAAGAAAGATACACACACGCAGGCGTCGCTGCCACAGCAGCAGCAGCGGCGCAGAAGCTTCCCGAGGCCTCTGCACGGCCTGCTGCAGCTGCTGCGGCGGCTGCTGCTGCCACTGTCGAGAAGCAGGAAGGACGTGTTATCTGCAGGGTATCTCTGTTGAGTGCCCGCAGTATGATAGGAGGCTGTGGGGTCCCTGCAGCAGCCAAAGCTGTCTTCTCCTCCTCTGAGTTCCCTCGGATACGCACTGCAGCCGTTGCACAAACAGAAACAGCAGGAAAAGTAGCAATCCAGCATCGGCAGCAGCAGCAGTCATGAGGTGGAGAAAGAGAAAGACAAAACTGTAGGGAAATAGATGCCTTCAGGCGCATGTACACGTATGAAGGAGCAAGACGTTTTGAAGTCTCGCATATACAGCTGTAATCTCCGTACTAGTACGCCTACCTGTCTCATACGTAGACTACGCGTATATATATATATATATATATGTATATATATGCAAACGATAGATGTTGTATAGCTTGCACTGTGTTATCTGTAGCACTGTACCCACAAATTTTACCTATATATATACATGTATATATATTTATTTATTCATTTGCATATGGTAGACAGTGTACTTTTTCATACCTGTACAACACAGCATACGCAGAGATATCTGTGTGCGTCCAAAGAGACATATATAAGTAAAAATTATTACACACACGCCTGTATATGTATGTGGTCACACCGCTATATCCATACAGCTGACACATGCTGTCCTACCCCTTCCGCACGATATATATATATGTGTAAAAATGCACCAAAATATTCACCCCTATATATATACACATATATGTGTGTAGCGGTGTGTACGGACGCACAGAGAGTTGGATAGACATGTGAGTTTATAGCTGGGCATTTCCTCTCCTTATTTGTACTTCCGAATCGACGTGTGTGCCCTTGGGAGCACACACACCCGCTCGATATTTTTTACCTGCTACACGCACGCGAGAAGGGCCTGCAGCTGCTGCGCTTTCTGCTTCTTGTGCGGAATCAGCAGAGGAGAACGAAGCCTGCTGCTGCAAGCAAATGCGTCCTCCTCCTTTCGACCCTGCGGGTGTGGATGCTGCCGCACTTGTCGCTGTTGCTGATAATGATGATGCTGCAGGTGCACCTGCTCCTGTCGATGTTGCAGCTCCGCAGCGCGCAGGAAAAGGCGAAAGCCGACGCTGTGGCACATTTCTGCCGTTGCTGCTGCTGGACAACATCGGTGAGTCCCGGAGAGACACAGCTGCTGCAGGACTTGCTGCAGCAGCTGCACGTGCAGCTGCCTGCTGCCCTCTCAGACTTTGACGCTGCTCCTTCTGCTGCGTGTGTTGTCGCTGCTTCTGCCGTCCAAGGTCGTGAGAATGATCCGCATGTGGCTGCTGCAGCGCCTGTCTGCGCTGCTGTGGACGCCGCACCATCGCGTGCTGCTGCTGCTGTTGTTGCCGTAAGTTCTGACGGACCCCTAGCAGCTGCGGGTGCTGCAGCACCGCTGCTGCCATTGACGAAGAGAAGAAGAAACTTCTCTACCCAAACGTCAAGAGCAGCAGAAAGCGGCACAAGTTTGTGCGTTGTAACTGTATATTGCGGGCGATTGGACGTACGTTCATGGAATCTCACGACATTATAAGCCAATACGATACACGTCTACACTTGCATGTCCTCATTATATGTCATGTAGGAATTCCATACGAACAATGCTGGGATACGCACTAGTACCTGCATTAGCTTAGGATACATAGGAGTAGAGATGAGCCCACGTAGGAAACCACCCCAGGTGACAATACACACGTGCGCACTACGGACAACGCCAGCAGGATACACTTGCATTTCTCTGCGTCCACAGACAGCGAACGAGGTACGCGTGCAATACATGTGCGTATAGGAGTTTGCAACTGTAGCGGGTGAGAACAACCGTTAGCTGCCAGCACACTAAAATTATACAGAAGACAAGGCAGGCAAAATGCTGCTGATCAAATCTGCTCTACCTCGTTTATTTCAATACGAGTGACTGCAACAGACACCATTGTACAAATGTGGGTGCTACATGCCAATGCAGCATTATGTCCCAGTAGGTCGGCACTGGTCTCCGAAGTGGATATACACTGTGTGATGCGACGCTAGTTGTTGGGTCATTGTCACATATGTTTACCTTAGTTTGTAACCAGGCTGCATCCGCGCGTGTAGGTAGGTGCAGCGACTGCGTGTTCCGTCTTGACCAGAACGTGAAGGGGCGATGAAAAAAAAAACAAGCCTCGACGTGCAATGTGTTCGTTTCAACGTGCATGGTACGAATGTTTTCGGCTTTACTTATGAAGAGGAGAGAAGAGAACCATACTTGACACGAAAAGCACTCGTCGAAGAGACGCAAAGGATAGTGGCTCCAGCGCACGATGGAAGTTCACGGAAGTGAGGCACTGTATAGCCAGCAAAATACAAGTCCGCGTATATCAGTACGTATCGGAGGAAGAAGTGCACGGATTGTATTCACAGACAGTCGTTCACCGACGCGTAAGCGTAGCTGTTATCTGTGCACAAAAATGCGGTGTTCTTGCACTGGTGTGTACACACATAGACGACGCAATCTGCTAGAAATGCCCTTGTGGTTTTTTGCCCTGGCTGGCTCGTTATCAGTTTTCCAGCATGCTGAAGGCATAAATACGCACAGACGCGTGTACGTCTCCTTTCAGACATATGAATACGTATGCATTGACGTGTAGAAGCATAGAGCTCTTCGCATGTTGTGCATGTCTACGTGCACACGCGTAGTGGTACCCTAACAAGACAAGGCTACTTCGGCGTACGCCTTGCGCACACTTGCAAAGCGAGCTGAGCACGTTTGAAATAGTGGGAAGGAGTACAAGTTATACGTACGCGTGTTAAGGTAATGATAGACAACAGGGGTTTCCTTCTTGGAGCGTCGTTGTCGGAATTTCAGAAGACAAGAGGGTAGCGTCGACCACACTGAGGGTGCAGGCTTGCGCGAGGTAAAAGTAGCGAAGAGGAAGGCGAAACAGATGGAAACATTTACCCGAAAAGTTGAGAATTCGCTGGCGTTGCGGATGAAGGGAATAGGGAGATATTGTGTAAGGCACCTGCGGTTTCCAAGACTGGGGGCGGAGCCGGGCCCGACGGGAGGGAGGTTGGGTGGTACTGAGGGCTCCGCATGGGGTGGGTAGTTCCCTGGTGGACTGTCTTGCCAGGATGCCGGCAAAATTCAACAATGTCGCCAGATGCCGGCGAGAATACCTTGTGTGTAGTAGGGAAAGAGAGAGTCTTATGTGAAGCGTGACTCATTTTACTATGTGAAAGGCGGGTTTCACCTTTTGTGGCATCTCCCTTATTCATTGAAGAGCCGCAGGGGGGACGCGAGAACTCTGGGGGTGTATGTACATCGTGTCCGCGCGTCTTGACAGCTAGCCAACATCCGTTGCGCAAAGCAGGAAAAGGGTCGCGTCTCGGCATCACGTTGGAAAGGATTAAAGAAAAAATTAGTAGTTTCTGTGCAAGCGAACGAGCGCAGTACGCAGGACGGAAAGGTGAACAGCATCCATGACTTCTGAGACGCTTAGACGAGTTGAAAGTGGTCTGAGGGAACCAACATGTGGACTTACTTCGCGAATTACACATAGTAGAAGAGCGGACTTTAGAGGCCCTTTCTAGCAAAAGGGTAAAGCTGCAGTACGTATGGAGGGTAACTCTGCATGATACACCTTTCACGAGAGTCAGCTAGTTTTGTGACTTTAGAGGGAATTCTGAAGTAGAAAGGGTGGAAGGGCGAATAGACTGGGGAGAAACTCACGCGAGTGACAAGGGAGCACGTCATGCTCAAAAGGGACACACAGAATGCAATCTTAAAACAAGACAAGGAATGCGCTAACAACCTCCAAATAGGTTTGTGTGTGTATGCGGACCGTGTTTAACTGGATGCATGTGTTGTTCTTTGACCACAAAGGCGAGGAAAGCTAGCGAAGTTATCTCCACTTTTGTCCTGTGTACATTTCACTCTTTTGGCAGTGGCCATAAACGTCAACAGCCACGCAAACGGAGGTTCACTTACGAAGATTTTGGAAGCGGGAACGCTCGACTTCGTGCACACGGAATAAATACTACTCACTTTGAAGTTTTCGTACACAAAGGGGCACGGGCAGGCACGAGGCGAACGATCCCTCTTATGTTATCTAGTCACTAATTGTCATCAATGCTGAAAAGCGATGACGACCGTGAGTACGCACGAACGATCACTCTTATGTTATGTGGTCACTAGTTGTCATCAATGCTGAAAAGCGATGACGACCGTGAGTACGCAAAGGAAGACGTACATGCAGGTGAAGGGGGGACACTGGGCTGCACCATCGCTCGCACGCCCCTCTTTGGTAGTAATGGTTAGCATGATTTGAGAGAAGGAGAGTGTGCAGGCGTAAAAAGCAGCACCAACAGCTGCAATGGCGGCAGGAGCGGCACCAACAGCAGTTCCTTCAGGGCCTGCTGTTGCAGAATTGCTTTATGGGGTTTCGGTGATCCGAACGAAAAGAAACGGCTCATCTACTCGTAGGCAGTTTCAAACAAACTAGAGGCGATCGCGCTTTAGGTAAACAAACAAAACGTATTCAGCCGTGCAGTTCGTTGCAATGTTTCCACAACAATCGTTTAAGACGGGAGGCGTTGCCCTCAACAGTTCTAATCCCACAATACGCGGACGATACGGAAGTCTCTTACTTCAGCTAGCCGGGCATACTCATGCATATCAGCGTGTGCTTCTACGTAGAGATTGTAGGTTTATAAAAAATGTCGATATCTCGAATACCCGAGCTGCAAGTGTCACGACCACATACAAGGTATTACGTATAGTTTTGTCTTGCCAACACGATAGTACTTACCTGGGCAGAATACAGTAGTTTACGTTCAAGGACGAATTCATTTGACGATTCACAAGCAAAACAACGATGTCGAGACTAACGCGATCTGTCTACGAGGTACTGTTTTCTCGCCTAAACTGACTATAGTGAAGAGTTGACCACAGTGCACCCGTGGAAGGACCAGCTGCGGGGGAAGCCCGACGTCTTAACGGCATTTCAGAAACAACAGGCACATTGATTTTGTGCAAATGAGAACAGCTGCCTCCAGCGTCTCTACGTAAACGGTCACACATTACATGTGATTACACAAAAAGAGAAATACACTACCATATATCTATATACATATATACGCATACGAGGACGTGCAAACGTGCACCGTCTACATTTACACATACCTGGTAATGAGCCTCTGCACACGCTAATGTAGGCGGGTGGATCATTAAGTGCACAACTACCCCTGTCTGCCTCGTCTTCAAGGTATCAAGACGTGTACGTGTAGAAAGGCGTACACGTTGGAGAGAACAATTACTGACGTTCTTATGGTGGGAGTGCCTAGCGTCAAAGGAGCAAGTGTTCCGCAAACCGGCGAATCCCCTAATTGACCTTCACACATATAAATATATGTGCCTGTTTGTCACACGCGTAAAACTGGGCATACGTTTGTTGACGCAAAGAAATACCAACAATTTATGCACAGTTAATTATATATATCCCGGCAGCAATTCTTCAATCCTTCATTAGATGACACTTCATGCTATTTAGCTTAAGTCTTCCCCTGTACCTGAGAGACAACGACAGTTGTAAAAGACGCAAAGCTTCTCGGGCGCACGTTGTTTCAGGCGGGACACGCCTACAACGCTGTTCACCACCGCGTGCACGCAACGTGTACGCCAGTTTGCTGATTTTCTTACCTTCTGTATCCCGTTGAGCTGCTCTACGACCTCACCGACTCAGCATTCGGATTGAAGACCACAGATCAGGAAGATTTCTTCAGGCTAGCTACAGAGAATTATGCAATGTACATAAGCGTTTCGATTACTTTGGAACGATAATCAGTACATACCGTGGAGCGCAACACTGAGGCGCCACCCTTTGTAACGTGTGCTTGTCGGCAATCCTGCTGGAACACACACGCAACAGACTGTTCCTGCTTCCCTTTTTGCTGGATCGCCTATTCAGTTGATGCTCCTCCCAGACGAAGAGATCTGAAGTATGAGCCGGCGTCACTTAGTCTCCAGCAGCGGGTCTATGCTCCTTTTTAACAAGTAGCCACTTATTTTTGCGCTGGTTCATCATGGCAGGTGCCCCGTGGTCCGCTTCCCTCTTGTTCAGGACATTGTAGGGATGATTTCATGCTGTTATTCGATCCCCGTAACTTAAGCGGTGGACGCTGCCTCATCTTCAACGTATCAAGGTGGGCACGTGTAGAAAGGCATACGCGTTGGAGAGAACAATTACCGACATTCTTATGGTAGGAGCGCGTAGCGTCAAAGAAGCAAGTATTCCGCGAACCGGCGAATCCCCTACTTAACCTTCACACATATAAATACATGTGCCTGTTTGTCACACGCGTAAAACTGGACATACGTTTGCTGACGCAAAGATATACCGACAATTTATGTACAGGTAGTTATCTTCGGATACACACATATGTGCGTAAAAGTCCGCGTTGTGCGGGTTCTAATACAAATACTTCCACACGGGCACGTTATAGACAAACGCCTCCGTGTATCGTCATAGGTGTGCTTCGTCTGTGGACATTTGAACACACATGTCTACGCACGTCTGTTGAGACACGTGTAAGCTCGTCATTGCTTCAAGTGTTGTCTTCGTTTAGTTAATAATTTCGGGACGAGCGCATGTGTGCGCAAAACACACGTCAGCACTCGTGGTCACAAGTTTACGTAAACAGTTGCTGCACATCCGTATGTATACTCATGTCGTGCAAGTATATCATATCTATCAATCATACCTATCAATCAATCTTCCCCGCCTCCTTATTTGGGAGACGCCGTATGAACAGGAAGAAGTCTACACATACATAAAATCGACAGCGTGCGTATATATCGACGTGCGTCGAATGTATGCCAGCTGAATCACAAACGCCTGGTGTGGACACGTACATACATAGGTACACGTGAGTAGACACACTCTTCAGTGTTTTGGTGTATGTAGACACCTATGTACACACAGTTTTAAGTTGACCGCCCAGGAGATAAATCACTTCTACTCAATTATCGTACGGAAATAGATCCTCTGTCGATATGTTCACATGTTCAGTCATTCACGACCATTCTATCTATTAGATACGTAAATATATATATATATGTATACTTGTGTAGAGGGCTGCGACTGGGTACGCCGGACCCCTGCACCGAGGTGTAACATACATGTATGGAGAGACAAAACTAAGGTACTCAAGTTGCATCTGCGCGTATGTATATATATATATATATATACACGAGTGATCAACAACTCGTATGAAGTTACCTATAGTAGGTCGTGACTTGTTTCTAACCAGAATACTAGTCGTGCATGCAGTGGCTACGCGCGTCCTCTGCAAGAAGGCCCGACAAACCAAATCTGAGGTTTACAACGGGCATGCCTACGGCCGGAGTGATAACGCGTAAAAGATGAAGAAAGTAGAAAAGGGTGGAAAATCGAATCGTGGCAGTTGCGAATGCTATGCCGTCAGTAAGAGTCCGCCGGGATGACAGTGGCCGTCCGTCTACGAGCGTCGTTTTTCCTCGGTGAATCTCTTGTCTCCGTTGTTGATAAAACAACAGAAAGTACGAGTAAGACATTTTTGTGTCAGAAGTGCGTATTTGTGCCTTCCATTTCGTTATCAGGAGTTTACATCTGCAAGCTCGCTTCCCGACACTAGAACCAGTGCCTAGGCGGTGACCAAGAAGAACGGTCTACAAAAACGAGGAATAACGGCAACCGCGCAGATGCAAAGTTGACATCACCGAACTCTTCTTCCTCTCTACCGTCGAAAGCGAAAAAGTTCTAGCAGGGCCGCGCAGAAAGTTGTGAACGTGTCACTTGTGGAATTTTTCTCTCTTCTATTGTAACCGCGTGTCATTTTGCGGGTCCAAATATATTCGTCCCGACACCACTGAAGAAAACATCGGCGTTCGCGAGCCTTCTTCTCCCGCCTCACTTGGTATATTCTCACGGACTTCTCGCGCGTCGTCTTCTTCTCCCGTCTCCTCGTTGTTTCTTTTTTCTCGCAAGTTGTCCCTCCCTTTATTCGCCGGCTCCTCCTACTCTATATTGCCCCTTCTACATATCCACTGCATTTGTTTTCAGGCTGAGGGCGAGACTTAATCAACTCCCTCAGACCAAGCGCCCAACATTGAGCAGCAGCAGCATTCGGGCAGCACCCGTCCGTTCCACGGCAAGAGCAGCTGCTGCAACTTCTCAGCAGCGTCGGCCACAGCAACTACGCAGAAACTGTCCAAGCGCGCTGCCGCACCAGGAGCAGCAACAACATCAGCAGCAGCCTCTCGGCACCTGCAGCAGCGTGTGGGCTGCAACGGCGGCAGCGAGGGTGACAACGTGTCAAAAGAAGCAGCAGCAACATCTCCAGAACAGGAGGAACATCAACTGCAGAAGCTTCTCACTGCCAAGATAGCAGAACAGACGCCGCCACGGTAGCAGAAGTCTCCGAACAGCAACGACGGCAACAACAGCAGGGACTGGACAGCAGCAGCAAGAGCTATTCCGCAGTCGTAGCAACCCGGTGGGCGTGACAGCTGCTGCAAGGGGATTTCTCCGCAGCAGCACCGGCAGCAGCAGCGGCGTCAGCATCCGCAAGGGGGGGGGCAGAATGGGTGGAGAAGACGTACGGGAGGAGTGCAGGGACCGCCTGCCTCAGCCTGCGTCTTTCGCTTTTTGGGAAGCTACTTATGCGAAGGAGTTCGAGCTGCTGCTGCTGCGGGTGGGCGGGGAGCGCCAACGGCGCAGCAGCAAACAGCAGAGCCGGCACCTCGCTGGGCAGCAGACGCAGCAGACGCCGCAGCAGGAGGAGGGACGGGAAGGCAGCGACCATGGGGAACAGACACAAAACGCACAGAAGGAAAGACAGGAAAGCGACAACAACAAGAAGCGGCCGGGCACGCAGCAGCCACAGCAGCAGGAGAGCGAGGGGCTAGCTGCAGAGTGTACATACAGCGCACACGCAGTAATACAGACATCACGGGAATCAGCTGAAGATGAAGAAGAGGATGAAGAAGATGAAGAAGAAGGAGAAAATGGAACTGATATCACTCGGCGCGTACTAGATGATCTAGAGGAATGGTTTGCGCCGCAGAGCGACGCTATCGCTGACTGGCTTGTTGATGTTCTGCGCACGAGAAGCAAGATGCTGCCGGTAGGAGCTGCAGCAGCTGGTGCTCCTGCGTCGCTTTCTGCTAGTGCTGCTGCGCCTGTGAACACGTGGAGAAATACACCTCATGCCGCTGCTGCTCTTGTGGCTGCGGACGACAGGTTGCCGGCTGCTGCTGCAGTCTCACTCCCTCCACCACCGCCTGCTGCTGCTGCGACTCTCGGGGAGACACGTGCTGCTGCTGCTGCGAAGAAGACTGCCGGGGAGGCGGACGAGGACGCAGGTCGTTCGTGCCGGCGAGGCCCAGCAGTTGTCCCTGCGTCGCCTCGGCGCAGCGGCGCCAGCAGCACGATGCTGCGCAGCAGCAACAGCAGCAGCAGCAACACGGGGAGCAGCAGCAGCGGTCAGACGGCTTGCAACAGCAGCAGTAAAGAAGGCGCAAGTGGCCTCATCCCAATTTTGGATGTGGGGTGCGGTAACGGTTTGTTTTTGCTGCGGCTGCTGCGACGGGGCTGCCGCCGACTCGCCGGAGTTGACTACAGCGCAGACGCTGTACGCATAGCCCAGCGTCTTCTCACTGCAACGCTGCAGCAGCAGCAGCAGGACAGGCAGCAGCAGCAGCAACAGGAACAACAGCACAGGCGAGGCGGGCACCAGAGGCAGCAGCAGCAACAACGGCACATGCTACAACGACGCGAGCAGCGGCAAGAGCAACAGCAGCAGGTGAGAGAGGAAGAGAACGAAAGATGCGGCGTGCATGTGTGTCTCGCAGTAGTAGATCTGCGTAAGGCAGAGCCCTGTGTGGAGGGATGTGGGGTGGACACTGTCGCTATTCTACCCGCAGCAGCACGAGAAGCAGCGGCACTTGGAAGAGAAGGACAAGAAGAAGAAACAACAGCAGCAACAGCAGCTGACGCAGTTGCTGAAACAACGGCAGAGCGGCAGACGGCGAGGCGGGCAGGACACCAGCAAGTCACAGCAGAAAAATGTGTCGCCACGAGAGCAGAAGAAGCAGCCTTAGCAGCCGGTGAAGTAGAAGCAGCAGGAGCAGCATCGGCAGCAGCTGCAGGAGAACCCGATAACAGCAGCAGCAGCAGGAGCGGGAGAGCAGGACGTTCCTGCTGGAAGCTTTGCTGCTGCAGCGAGAGACGCATGGGCCGCTTCTCGACGAAGAGCAGCAGCGACAGTGGCTCTGCAGCAGTAGCAGCAAATGTGAAGAAGGAGGAGGAGGAGAACACAGCAGCAGCAGACAGCAGCGGCCGCAGCAGCAGCAGCAACAGCCCCAGCAGCGACAGCAGCAGCAGCACCAACAGCAGGGGTACGAGCAGGAACACTGGCTCGAGCTGCAGCAGTCGTCGAGGAGACAGCAGCCGCGTTGAGATTAGCGGCAGCAGCAGCAGTAACTGTAACAGCACCAACGAGAGCAGTAGCCATAGCAACAGTGCATGCGTCGTGCTGCATGCGAATCAAGCAGCACCGTCGTGCTGCTGCTGCTGCAGCGACACGTTTGATGCAATTCCCCGGGAAGAGCAGCAGCAACGGCAGGCTGGGGAAGGTCTGGGTTTTTTTGCTGCCGGTGATGTTTCTTCTGTTGCATTTCTCTCGGTGCTCCCTCGCTTCCCGGTGATCCACGACAAAGGCACCTTCGACGTTTTCTATCTCGCAAACGCAACTGTGGTGTACGTACACCGTATCTGGCAGCTGCTGCTGCCGAGAGGGCTGCTGTTTCTAACTTCCTGCAACTGCACCAGGGAAGAACTCGAAAACTTCTTTTGTCGCGGCACGTCCGCTCGCGCGCAGGAACGAGCAGCAGCGAATGCAGCAGCAGCAGCAGAACTAGCAGCTGCGCCGGCAGCAGAAGCTGCCGCACGAGAAACAGCAGCGCCAGAAACAGAAGCCGCCGCACCAGATACCCCAGTAGCAGGGGAAGCTGAAGCAGCAGAAGTAGCAAGACGAGGAGCAGGAGAAGCAGAAAGAGCAGCAGCGGAAAGGTCCCCGTCATCAGCTGCAGCAATTGAAGCTGCGCAGCTTGCAGCAAGGGGAGCAGCAGCTGCAGCAGGAGCAGCAGGAGGAATAGAAACAGCTGCCTCCATCAAGGCAACGAGGTACCAGTCGACAGCAGGGCGAGACTCAGAGAGTGTGTCCCTCCGAGCAGCAGCGAGAGGTGGTTCTGCTGCAGCGGCAGCAGCGGATGGACGTGCAATTGCTGAGGAGCAGGGGGAGCAAGAAGAAGAAGAAAGGAAACATGGGAGGCCGTTCTTCGAATTTGTAGAGGAGCTGCAACACAAACGCAGGTTCACATTCGGCGGGGTGACAGCAGGCGTTGTGACGTCTGTGCTGCTGCGGCGCTGCTGCTGAGACTGCGCGTCGAGCTCTTCCCGAGGACGTTGGCCTCCCTGCTTAGGCCGGCCCACCCGCCGTCTCCTTTTTAATACATACATCAAGACCATCCACAGGCAGGGAAAATTGATTCTATAAATCCCTCACGACCCCCGTCATCTTCTACCCGTCTCTCTCTTGCCGTGTCTCCGTCTCCGTCTCTGTGTATGCATTATATGTGTGAGGGTGCGTCTTGCATGCATGCTCATCTTGGTACATGTGCGTCTCCCGGTCTCTCCCGCTTCTTCCTCGTCGGCGCTTCGGCTTTCTCTCGTTTAGGCTCTCCCCGTTAACTGTACGTCTTTCTCCGTCTCCTTCGGTCCTCCACGCTGTACCTATACATACATATATATATATATATATATGCACACGTGTATATATATGTGTGGAACTGCAGTGAACTGCATGTATTTCTCCTTTCCCGCATATAAAAAGTATGTACATGTGCGCGGGTTTCTCTGCAGAGAGAAAGGGGGAAGAGTTCGTGTGCAACTTCCCGCGACATGCGTGCCCTTCTAATGTGCGTACTTGTCGCCGTGTCCTTTGCTGCGTCGCGGAGAGGGCGGCGACGTGTGTGGGGGGAGGGCGGAAGGGGAAATTTCTGTCTGCCTCGAAATCTCTCCGTATGCTTCCGCTCTGTATGTTCGGATCAGATTATATATATTTCCGTCTCCTTCTTATCTTTGTATCTCTTCGCTTGTGTCTCTCTGCCCCGCAGCTGCCTCTGTGTCTGCGTCGCTTTGAAGAAGTCGTGCTGTGCAGCCCCTGCGCTGAAGATATACCGGGGGGGAGACCCTGCTGCGCGTCCGTCCGTCCACAGACGCACCGTTTTCCATCAATTTGTCTCCCGGAAGGAGGGCGGAAACTCACGACTAAACGATTTGCAGCAGCGAGGAAAGTGCGTGCACATATATATGTGTATGTACGTAATTAGTATATATACCTCTGCATGCATTTCTACCCGCTCTACGGATGTACATCTGCGTGTCCACATGTACTGACACTAACCACGTGTACATACATACATGTGTATGTGTGTTTATTCCTCTCTTTGTACGTGTATCATGTATATCTATTAGTAGGAAATATGTATATACACATACACAAGTCTTATATAGAAGTGTAAACATGTGTGTATATATATATGTATGTTTTTCCCTCGCGTTGTACGTCTGTTCATGTGTATATTTTGACAATAGATACGTACGTGGGTATGTGCACGTATTTTATACAAGTGTACACGGCAACAAATATACATGTGTACGTGCGCTGAAGGGTGGGAGTGCGGGTTATGTCTGCATGTGCTGCGGTCTACATTTATCCACACGTATATACGCGTGTGTATACAGAGAGAGAGAAAAGTGCGTAGATTGGTTGTGTCTGTGTATTTCCACTTCAACAGAGAAGAACGAATGGATGTCTTCGTATCTGTGCCTTCTTGAGATTTGTAGAAACTTCTTCGAATTTCTCCCCACAAAAGACGAAGAGAGACAGGGACACACACAGCGAGAAATGTGGCAGGTACACGTATATGATGCATACACACAAACTGACATGACTGCAACGTGTGGACTCCTTCATTTATTCGCATCAACACACCCTTGCAGAAATGCCATGACATACATACACATGTGCATATATATATATATTTATACACATGCACGTTTGGACGTCTGTTTTTGTCTGACTTTATAAGTCACGTGTATACATACGTGGATATACATATATATACACATACGTACATGTATACATACGTGGGTATATATATTTAGAGAGGTGAGGATGTATACATATGGGTGTATATGCCTATGTATTCGTGCGTAGAAGAATGCCTTTTTTGTGGAGGCTCTTTTTTTTCTTCCGATGAACTTGCTCCACGTGTCTGTGGGAGCCTGACGCTCTACACAGGAACGGGACGGAAGTGGTGGCAACATTATATGAAGTACGTCCGTATATGTGTATATCTGTATACATTCGTACGTATGTGTGTAGGTGTGTACGCGTGTGTGCGTGTGTATACGTCAGCCAGTGTATGCAAGTGTAGAAGAAATAAGGGAACACGGGCAGGTGTACATACACCCCACTACGTGTGCGGGTATGTGTATCTGTCCGACAGACTTCTGGTGTACTTCCATGCGCTTCGCGTGGATCGAATTCGAAAAACAACTGCCTACGCAAACCTAAAAACACTCACTTGGTTATACACTTACGTATATGTGTGTGCCAGCCGGTAGTGTACACGTAGTCGCCACTTTCAGAGACAGATAAAGAAACAGAGAAAGACATTCAAAAGTGCCAACATTGGGGGAATGACCAGAGACTCTCTATGCAGGGGATGGCTCTCAGGTGGGAGCATCCTTCCTGCATTGCATCGCACCGCTGCGTAAAGAGCAAAAGTTAGCGGCTACTGCAGCTGCATCTGCGCTGGAGAGAAACGTCCACAAACACTTGCTGTATGTAGACACACAGATACGGGTCCCTGCAGGTGGACTGGTTGTCCGCTGCACCCATTTTTCGTCAAGCGTTACCCAATGTTAAACAAGCTCTCTAGCCACGCGCACGACATCAGGGAGACAACAGCCGGTGCTTCTTTTGATCTGCGTCTCTGCTCACTTGCTACCCCGCACGTGCCCTGCCGCACCTGCATCGGCGTACACGTATGTGTGTGTGGTCGCGCAGACATACGCAGTAGACATGCGTACATCTGTTTATTGAAAAAGAAAGAGACATGGACTGAGAGAAAGGAAGAAATTGGAGGGGGACACGGAGGTTTGTGGGTGTATCTATTCAAAAAGACAGACAAAGAGAGAGCGACAAAGGACGATCCGCATCTTTCTGCGCGCAGGTGCGAAGTCTTCCTGTTGAGGGATGAAAAAAATATACTCAGACATACCAGTAATATGCACGTGCACTCGTGTGAAGACCTAGGTAGTCCCACACGTCTCTCCCTCCCTGGACAGTCTATCATGGAATGATAGGGATGTCCGTATGTAAATGTGCAATAGAGCGCGGTACAGGGCCACCAAATATACACGTAGTTACTTGTGTAGATTTCTCCCTCAATGGACAGTGTACCGTAGCAATGTGCGCGTATAGATATGCGATACGGCCCGCTGTAGCGCCAGGAAATACATACGAGACTTCAGGAATCGGACAGTAAGCCGGCACAAAACAGGATCGACACGAGCGCTACGCCGGCGACAGTGTCTCTAGCTTCTGCGGATTGCTCGACAGCTGCTGGACACCCGCTGCTTTTCATGGAGAAGAAACGCATGACATCTACACCTCCTCGATACCTGGAGCAGAAATCGTTCTTTTGCATCGGTTCCTACGACCAGATATGTTACCAGGCAGAAGTGGTTCTGTATCGATCCGTGTGGCCTACATATTACTGCGTATATATACACGTCGCGATCGATCGAGTTGGCTCTCCACCCTAATCCGTATAAGTATCGATCAACACATTCCACGGTAAATTCGTAGAAACCCTATGCATGCATGCGTAGAGATCTAGACAGAGGTGCTCTACGCCAAACAAGTCAAATGCTGCATCTGTGTGGCAGTGTATACAAATCTCTCTCTCTATATATATATATATGTGGGGAAATAATCGTTAGTTTATTTGAAAGAGTCAAGTAAGACCATACCTACTGATATGCAGCAAACATCTGGTGATTCTCGAACTACTTGTATCTATCAGTGTATGATATATATGTATGAAATGAGTAAATAACCGTGTGATACTTTGAGATAATCAAGGAAAACTGTACACACAGGTAGGCACCCATCGGCAGCAAGCGCCTGAAGTGTTCGCTTGTTCGCCTGTTCTGGAGCGTCCGACTGGCAGACACTAACAATCAAATTCACAGAGCTCCTTCGTGTCGTGCGCAACTCGTAGTATTTCCAGCGTACCTATGTCTACTGACCCCAAAACGTATACGAAAGCAACATCAGCAGCACTTTGTTAGCAGCTGTGGCGTCAGCGAGTCTTGTGCGCTAACGCAGAAATAGTAGCACCGGCAGCATTATCATTTGTAGCAGCCACACCAGCAGCTGGAGCACCTGGATGACCAAGACCGGCAGTACTAGCAGCAGCAGCACATCATCAACAGTAGCAGCAACGGTACCGCGAGCACTTGCAGGACCAGTAGCACCAGCCGAAGCAGCAGCCGTGGCATCAGCAGCACGTCACAAGCAGTATTATTTTGGCCGAAGCAGCATCAGCAGTTGCACTTGCAACTGCAGCCTTCGCAACAGTAGCACCAGCAAAAGCTCAAACAACAGTAACTCAAGCAGCAACAGTACCACTGCAGCTGTTGCACACCAGCAAGAGTAGCACCACCAATACTAGCGTCATCGTCAGCGGCAGCAGTAGTAGCAGTGAGACAAATGACGAGCTGCAGAAGACGGGCCAGCGCCTCCAATACAAGCAGGGCCACTCTTCTCTTTGACAACAGCTTAACGGCGGGCCGTGAAGATGGGCGGATGCCACCGCACACAGTTGCGAGAGCAAAAGGCGGTAGCGTCACGACTAGTGTTTCGAATCTTCTAGATCGAGTACAGGAGAAGCGCAGTCAGACAGAATACGTGCACCAGCTCCCGCAAGCACGCGCCAGATAAAACTATACGTCTCTCTCTATACATATGTATAATCACGTGTGTATATCCGCATGTCCATATGTCCTGAACACATCTACGACTTGACGCAGCAGCATTCCACAAGCGAGACTCCTATGCACGCATGCACACGTATGTGTATGTGTACCTGTCTACGTATGTAAGGTAGAGATAAGTAGCAACAATAGACGAGGAAGATGGAAGCTTATGTTGTCGTCTCGCAGCGTGCAGGGGATTAGCTCGACGAGTCGAACAAGAGAAACGACGCTGCTCTGCAAGCTAGAGATCAGCATTCGTAGCGGTACGGCAGTCTCACTGCTGACGTGCCGCGGACTTTCACGCAGCAGAAGCGACGTCGGCATGTTTTTGTGTGTCTGAGAAGAGAGGAGGAGAAGCCACTGCAGCAACAGCAGCAGCATCGCGAGCGCATTACAGCAGTCAGAGTGACGCTGTCGTTACGAAACTGCCGCGTATGCGTAGCACCTTCGCAGCAGTAGCAGGATGCGGACACAGGAACACCACTACAAGAGACTAGTAAGGGTGGCTGACGTGCATGTCCCTCATTGGTGCGGGGTAGTAGCAGCGGCGACAGGGGCGTACAGCAGCCACAGGGATGCAGACAAAAGAATGAGGAGGAGCGAGAGTAGCAGAAAGCAGAAGCAGGAACGACTGCATAGAAATGAATATGCGCGCATTTTCGTAAACAAACACCAACGTATCTGCGTGGACGGAGACTTCCACATTATTCCCTTGTTCTGTTTAGTGGAGAGCAACTACAACAGCGGCGTACTAGAGGAAAGCGGCTGGTAGTTGCGTACGGAGAAGGAGCAGCAGCAACGTGGACAAGTGAATCACATCAGCGAAACAGCCCGGAGGGAGCAGCTCGACGATTCTGTACTGCTCCAAAAGCAGCAGCGGGCATTCTCCTGGTGCCAAACCTCGGATTGCAACAGGGGGTCGATGGAGCGGCTGCAGCAGAAGCCCCCGTAGTCAATAACTGAAATGCAGACTAACAACAAAAACTCCTCCGAGGTCAAGAGTACTGGAGCAGTAGTAACAGCAGAAGACTCGGTAGTCAGTGACTCAAATGGACATCTACAGCAAGAATTTTTGCTAGGTGAAGAGCAATGGCGCACCAGTAGAAGCAGAAGCCTCAGTAGTCAGGAACTCAAATGGACGCGTACAGCAAGAGCTTTTGCTAGGTGAAGAGTAATGGCGCAGCAGCAGCAGCAGAAGCCTCGGTGGTCACGAACTCAAATGGGCGAATAGCAGGAACGTTTGGTAGTTGAATACTTACGGAGCGGCAGTAGCAGCAAATCCCTCTCGTAGTCAATTGTGCAAATGCTCCCACACAGCTAGAACTTTTTCCAGCTGAAGACAATTACCTCTCGTAGTGCAGAACTGCCGGGGTGGACGCCTCTGCTCCCAAAGAAGGGCAGCCGGCAAAACGGCACCAGCGGCGCAGATTCTGTGGTAGATGGAACACGTGGAGCAATGAAGCAGCAGCAGTCTACGGCCGCGCGAGTCACGCTGACGTTTGTGTACAGCTGATTGAGAGCAGACACCGAAAAACTTTTCTCAGAATATACTCATCTTTCTTCATGGAGGAGGGAACACATTATTGACCAGGAAGAGCTGGTCGTCACTCCCGTGCAGAGCACACGGCCCTCACTGTAGGACGGAGTCTGGACCGGCAGAGAAGACGCAGTGAGTCTCTGCAGGATACACTTATCCTCTTTTTTATGGTGGGATGTGACACACACTATTGACACAGAGAAGAACTCCTTCGACTTACACATGCAGAGCAAATGTCCGTCACTTTCCAGCACGCACACGGATGAAGACGCAGATGCAGTTTCGTCCGAGAAGCAGAATGGCCACTGCTTCACGAAGCGGCCACCGTGTTAATGTGAAAATGAATAGATATGTATCGGCCTGATTCATTGTACACTCGCGCGTCAAGGTATGGGAACTGCAGTGTCTATCTACGAAAGGTACGTACACATCTTGGCCGTCACGCACATAATTATGTCGCGTTTGTTCCGGTGAACTCTATCTTAGGAACTGAACACAAACCTGAGGGCCTTGCGCTCTAGAGAGTCCCCCCCACCACAGATTCGAACGTGCGGGTGGAGCTGCGCTGCAGCTATTTGCTATTCCTGCTCTTGCAAAGCTCCACTCAAATTCTAGCCACTCCCCGTCTCTTTGCACGTGGACGTGGGCACGTAGAATCAGTCGTATGAGTCTCATCTCCGCAAAGATGCGTATGTGCAAAGTTGTGGAACCCTGAATGAAGCTGCCGAGTGTATACATGTGCGCATCCACTCCCCGTCCTTCTGCACGTGTGTGTGCTCCTAGAATCGGAAATATTGGCCGAATTCCCGGGCAATTCTCTGACCAACCTGTGGAACATACAATGAATCTACCGACCGTACAAGTGTACACGGCTTCCCTGCGACAACCTCTTATCCTTACCGACTTTCAGCGCGTGAGAGGCAAAAAAGGTGTCATGCCTCGCGCGATGGCGTTCGTGTCTGTCCATTCTGGTTAGTGGGTCAGATTTTCGATTTTCCATAGTGTTTGAGGAGACCAACCGGCCTTTTAACGTCATCCGCACACGCGCTGTTCTCTCCGTGTGGGGTCGTGCGCAGCGTCTACTACATCAGAGGCACTGGTAACCCGTGAGGAGTTTCCCCATGCCTCCGACTTGTTTAGACGAGGTCTGTTTTCTTGCGAACGGAGTTGCGGATGTGTGGAGTAGACTTCGACTGGGAATTGCAGCTTCCTGGTGGTGGAGAGAGAGCCTCCTACTTTCAGGTTGCGCAAACCGAGTACAAGACACCTACGTGCGGCACGCAGCAGGCACGAGCCCTCTTCACTTTACGGGGTGACCACAATTCAGAATGAAGGCAAAAGTCGCCAACAGGCGTCTGTTCGACTGCTGCGTATGCTGCCTGTGTGCTGCAGGACCCATCCGGCTGCTGCTCTGGCTGCTGTTGTTACCTTTTTGCTTCTCCCGTTGTCGTGCACTACGACTCGTGCTGCTGATGTTGCCGTTCTGTGACCGCTGAAGCTGCCTTCCTCGTGCTGTTGCTGGTGGTGTTGCTACTTCTGCTATGTTGTTGCTGGTGCTGCTGCTGGTGCTGCTCTTCTGTCTTCCTCCCCGCTATCGCTGTCTCTGCTGCTGCTCTCTCGTCTTTTCTCCCACTCCTGCTGTGGTGTCTCTCCGCCCACCGCAGCCGCTGCGGTCGCTTCCTGGTTTCGTTTAGGCGTGCCCGTGCTGTTGCTGTTGCTGCTGCTTCACCGCATTGCTGATCTACGTGCTCGTGCTGCTGCTGCTGGTGGTACTTCTGCAGAGGTGCCTGTTCGCAAGTCCTCTCCTTGCTGCAGCAGCAGCCCAACTAAGACTCAGAGGCCGATGCTCCTCTGGTAGTCGGAGCGCCAGCGCTTCTCGTGCTTCCTGGTGTGTGCGTGGCCGTAAATAGAAGAACTTTTCCAGGAGCTCGCTGCGTCATGACGCACGGCCCGCGCGCAGCAGCAGCACCCCTCTCCAGCAGCGAACCCTCCTTCCATCCGTAGCGACAACCAAACCAGCAGCAGCGAACAGCAGCAGCAGCAGCGAACAGCAATAGCGAGCAGCAGCAGCAGTAGTGAGCAGCAGCAGGAGGAGGAGGGCAAGAAACTAGTAACAGCAGCAGCAGTGCGCGGCCACGAAGCAGCAGCGTCGCCAGCAGGGCGCGCAGTTTCAGGCAACAGCATCAGCAAGCGCAGGTCACGCAGAAAATGCAGCAGCACCGTCTAGAGCAGCAACAGCAGCAGCCGCACTGCCGGCAGCAGCACAGGAAACCCGCACGCACAGCAGCGTCCTCACCATATCGGAGAACGGCCCGACGCTCTTCAACGGCTGCTGAGCAGCAGAGAGAGGCTGAGCGAGCGCCGAGAAGCCGCCTTGTCTTCTGTGAAGCAGGGCACCAGCTGCAGCAGAAGAACATCTGGACGGCGACCGCATCCTGACATCATTTCGAACTTCGTCTGCAATACACACACACACACATACACACCTGGGCAGCGAGGGCAGCAGCAGCGAGGCTCACATTGCCGTGCGGTGCGGGGCACTCCTGTGCCACGGGCGTTGCCGCTGCTCTGCTGCTGTAGCTGCTGCTGCTGCTGCTGCCGCTAACTGCTGTCCGCGGCGTTCCTGCTTGGAGACAGCCGCGTTGTGGGGTCCGTAAAGTGGAAAGGGGCTTTGCTCTTTCTGTCCTCCCCCTGTTTCGCTTGTGTCCTCCATAAAATCGAAGGAGCTGCCTCTTTTCTCCTCCTCCTCCTCCGCGGCGCGCCCGGAGAAAGCGGTGGTATTGGCCCTGCTGCTGCTTCAGCCACTACCACCACCGGGCCACGCCGCACATGCGTCGTCTGTGTGCGTGGTCACAACCTGCTGGTGCGCTAGCCCAGCCGCTGGGGACGAGTTCGTGGCGGCTGCTGCTGCTAGTAGGAGGAGTTGTCGTTTTTTCGTCGCTGCAGATTTTCTCAAGTGTCAGGCGTGCCGCAGCAGCAGCACATGTAGCAGCCGGTGTAGATGAAAGATGCTGCTGCTGTTGTACCACGCGGAAGCGATGATACAGCAGCAACCTGCAGTCCTCTCCGCTGCTGCTTGGCATCAGGCTCGCACACAGCATCGAGTTTGAATTGCTGTGTGCCCGCACCAGGAGGAGCAGCAGCAGCAAGCGCCGTAGGCGCATGAGCGTAACGACAAACACCAGCTTGACAGCAGCGAACGCAGAGGAGAGGTGCAGCTCCAGCAGTGGGGACGACGGCAGCAGCAGCAGCAGGGATGGGGATCACCACACGCAGGAATATCTGCAGCAGGAACAACAGCTGAGGCTGCAGCAGCTGCTGTGAGGAGACCAACGCGCAGCAGAACTGCAGCTAGAAGAACAGCTAAGGGTGCAGCAGCTGCTGCGGGGAGAGGGATCAACAGGAGAGATATTAACCTTCCCAGGCGTCATGAAAGGGTGAAGCTTGTCGAACAGGGCGCTAAGAAAATGCTGTTTTGCCAGATGAGACGTGCCGGGAATGGAAGTCTGCTGCAGCGTCCGCTGCTGCGTCTCACCCAGCAGTTCTCTGCTGCTGCTGTAAGTACTAGGGGCAACTTCACAGCAGCAGCAAGCACGCGCCGCCTTTTTCCCCGAGGAATCCACACTGCCCGCGTTGCCACCCCGCCACCGTCCTGCGGCAGCACAAGCGGCGACCGACTCGTTTGGGACAGCAGCCGCAGCAACGGCCGATGCTGCCGACATTCCATCTGCAGCGACGGCAGCAGTCACAGCAGCGGCATCTACAGGAGCGGCGAGAACCCCAGCAGCAGCGACAGCCCCAGCAGCAGCGGCAGTGCCCCACAACGGAGATGCTCCTGGACAAAACAGACCACAGGGTGCAGCAGGGATAGTGGCAGCAGCAGCAAGACACCAGGCAGCAGGGGCAGCAGCAGCGACAGCGGGAACGAAGGGAGTGTCTGCTGCACGAGCAGCAGCAGCAGCAGCAGTAGCACGTGGAGATGCGGCCTCTCGAGCTGCCTCAGCAGCAGCGGCGGTACGGTCTACACAACCGGCAGAGCATTCACGCCCCGAAGCAGCAGCTCCAGCGACTGTATGGACGATCCCTCTAGCAGCAGCAGCAGCCGGTGTGGGGTCGGTAGGATAAAGGATGGCAGCAATGAGCAGCGGAGCGACGCTGCAGCAACTGGCCGCAGCGTGTGCAACAATCTTTCTAGCAGAGGCAGCAGCAGTAGCGGGTTCCGAAACTGCTGCCGCTACCCTTTCTTTGCCGTCTTCGACTCCCGCTCCGCCTCCCCACGAGAGGCAGCAAGTCGCAGAAACAGTCTGTCCAGCTGCAGCAGAGGGAAAATGGCCGCGTGGTGGACGGGTGTTCTGGCAGCTGATGCATGCGTGACGCCAAGAAGAGTTCTTTGCCGCAGCCCAGACTCTCCTGCCCACTGCAACTGGACATACGCATTCTCTCACGCTCCACGTGCCGGCGTCCTCTCCTCTGCCGCAGCTACCGCTGGCGCTGCTGCTCATGATGGCGCCCCTTCCTCGGGCGCCACTGCTGTTGCTGCTTCTTCTTCTGCCGCGGGGGAACGGGACGTTGCCGATGATGCACCTGCCGCATTTCTTCAGTCGGTGCGTGAAGCTGCTACTGCTGCTGCGAGGGCCCGTGCTCCACCGTCCTTGGTCGCTGTGGCCCCTGCTGCGTCCGCTGCCGTCCTTCTTGCTGCTGCAGCTGTTGCCGCACTGGCTGCTGCTGCTGCTTGCGTCATCACGCTGCCGGTGCCCGTCCACACAGCAGCGTCGTCAAGGCGCTCGTCCCCTGCCTCTGCTGCTGCTGCTGCCTGCACCTGCGAACCTGCTGATGGACCGCATCCTGCTGCTGCGGAAGAAGACGGCAGCAACGGCGGGATCCGCAGGCGGAGCAGAGACGAGGTCCCCTGCAACAGCAACAGCACTGGCTCCCCTTGCAGCAGCAACGGATGCAGCGGTGGCGGCCGCGGAACCAGCGGCACCCCGTTGTTAAACGAGAACAGCAGCAGTACCGTCAGCAGGAGCAGCAGCAGCAGCCTCAAGGTCAGCTGCAGTTGCAGCAACCCTGAGGATAGAAGAGGAGAAAAAGAAGCTACTGCTGCTGCTTGTGCGGTGTGGCTGCCTGCGAGCATGTCGCTGACGAAGTCGCTGCTGCTGCAGCGCCGACGGAGATCCGCAGGTCACGAGCAGCAACAGCAGCAGCAAAGCGAAGGACGGGCCCCCGCGCAGTGTTCGTCTCTGCTGTTGCCGCAGCAGGAGCGAGGGCCATACGTTCAGCGGCAAGGCGCTAGCCTGCCTTCTTCTACAACTGCGTCACCAGGCGACAGCAGCAACAGCGGCCAAAATACGAGCAGCAGCAACTCCTGCGGCAGCCTCAGCGGCAGCTCGTGCGGCAGCATCAGCAGCAGCAGCTCGACTAGCAGTCCCTGCTTCACGAGCGACAGCAGCAGCAACTGCTGCACAGGCGGGAACTCCCCGCGCAGTAGCAGCAGCAGCACTGACAGCAGGGTGGCCGTCAACGGCAGCAGCAGTCTTAGCAGCAGCAACCTTAGCCGCAGCAATCTTAGCAGCAGCAGCTCGAGTGTCAACCAGAGCAGCGCGACGAGGAGAAGGAAGTTGTACAGCTGGGGAAGCGGGCTTGACGGGCAGCTGGGGCTGGGTGGCAGCGTTTTGAGCGTTGCGCAGCCAGCAGCAGTTCCTTTTTTCTCGTTGCATGCAGGCGAACTGCTGCAGCAGTGCGCTGCAGGCTTGTATCATTCCGTCTGCTGCACCTCTTTTGGAAGGGTCTTCACGTGGGGTCGCGGGGGCAAAAATCGCCTGGGCACGCTGTGGCAGCCTCTTCCGCCGCCCGGTGCAGCAGGCGCGGCAGCAGAGACCGCCCCAACCGCAGCCGAAAGAGGAGCTGCGACAGCAGGTGCGGAGGAGAAGGAAGTAGCAGCAGCAACGGCCACAGGAGCAGCAGCCGCCGCAGCAGCAGCATGCGCGCCAGGAAAAGCAGCAGAAGCTACGCGCGCAGGCGCTTCCCCCCCGGGCAACAAGGCAAAGGAGGAAGCAGCAGCACGCGGAGGAGCCGCAGCAGCGGCAGCAGAGACAGCAGCCGCAGGACATAGAAGACGAGGGAGAGCAACAGCAGAAGAGAAGAGCGAAGAAGGAGAAAGAGCAGCAGCAGCGACGACCGGAGGAACAGCAGCAGCAGCAGCACATGCAACAGCAGCAGCACCGGCGCGTGGACAGCCAACAGCTGCGCCGGCGCCTGCAGCAACAGGAAGGGCGACTCCGCCTGCTCGAGTGCCAGCAGCAGGAGCAACAGTCGCAGCAGTGACAACAGAGGGAGCAGCAGCAGGAGCAGGGGCAGGAGGCTGCGTAGGAATTGCAGCATGTGCAGCACGTCTGCCCCAGTCGGGTGTCTGCGTCGATGAAGTGGGCGAATTTGCTGCTGTTGTTTCTGCTGCTGCTGCTACTGGGGGATCCGCGGGTGCTGCAAGGGCGGCGGCGCCACCAGGCGATGCTGCCACCGGCTCCTTCTTCTCCTCTTCACAAAGCCAGCCTGGCAGGCGCAGCAGACACTGCGTCTCTGCTGCAGCAGCGGCAGCGGGGCCAGCGGCGACGCCACCCCACACGCCCCTAGCAGCGAGCAGCCGAGCAGCAGCACCCGCCTGCACGGCACCCCCCACCACAGCAGCAGCGGGAAGAGTGGCATCCCACGGTGCACCTGCAGCAGAGATGTATGCGGCCCATACAGGAGGCGCAGGTCTGCTGCCGGAGAATCTGCAAGACGACACCATTCAGGCGCTGCCGCGGCCGATCCACGAGCTGCAGCAGCAGGGCATCCGGGTTGTGCAGGTGGCAGCAGGCGAGGATCACACGCTGGCGCTATCGAACAAGGGGGACGTGTACAGCTGGGGAGGGAATAATTGTGGACAGTGTGGGCGAGGAATTGAAGAGGAAATGCCTGCCCTCGGTGCTGCCGCTTTTACTCCGGGTGCTCTTCCGCAGACGCAGCAACAGCAGCAGCAACAAGGCGGCGTCCTCCGCTCTTTGTGGGGCGTCCTGCGGGGAGACAAAGGCGAAGCTGCGGACCCGACCGCGTACAGGGGAGGACGGAACGGCGTTGCCTACGGCCCTGCAGGCGCAGTCGATTCGTGGGGAGGTGCGGTCGATGGGTCGGGAAGAAGGAGGCGGCAAGAGGACGCAGGCGGCGCAGCCGGCCGGTGGGGAGGCGCCGCGGGCTGGTGGGGAGGCGCAGCCGACACGAGAGGGGACGCGGTCGACAGGAGGGGAGACGCGGCCGACAGGAGGGAAGGCGCAGCCGACAAGTCGTATGGCAGCAGCAGCAGGATGGAGTGTTTGCCAGGAGGGGGGATGGTAGGGGGACGGGTGGAAGGGGCGCTGCTGGGGAAGCGAGTCATTTCTGTTGCATGCGGCAAGCGTGTGTCGGCGGCAGTCACAGACACCGGGGAGGTATACATGTGGGGAGATGCCCGTGAGGGCCAGGTAGGCGCTGCCGACTTCCCGAGCACTGCCGACTCGCGCGGTGCTGCCCACACCAGGGGCTCCATCCCTCCCCGGGGACGACGCAAGAGCGTCGCGTTCCCGCGGAAACTACAGTTTCAGGAGGACAGCAGCAGCAGCAGCACAGAAGGCAGCAGCAGCAACGGGCGCAGCAGGGACGGCAGCACGTTCGTCCCGCACAGCAGCACAGAGACCAGCGGCAGCAGCGAGAACAGCAGCAACATAAACACGCGGAAGAAGCAGAACAGAGTCGTGCAGGTGGCGTGTGGGGCTGGTCACTGCGCAGCGCTAACAGCAGGTGGAAGCGTTTATACGTGGGGCAGCAATGACTACGGACAGCTCGGCCTGGGGACGGCGGCAGGGCGGCGCGTGCTGCAGCCGCAGCAAGTCTTGACACTGGCGAACGAGAAGGTGGTCGCCATCGCCTGTGGACATTTCTTCACGTGCTGCGTCACCGAGAAAGGAGAAGTCTTTGTGTGGGGTTACGGCAAGGACGGGGAATGCGGCCTGAACCCGAGCGACACGCTGCTGCCCACTCCCCTGGGCGACGCATGCGGCTTCGAGCAGCAGCAGCAGCAGCGCGAACAGCAGCTACGGCAGCACCAGGAGGACGAGGAGGCTACAGGTGGTGGTGGGGGACAGGCCTCAAGGGAAAGGAAGGAAGCAGCAGCAGCAGGGAAAGAAGCAGAACGAGTAATAGGGCTGAGCGCCGGCGGCGGGCATATCGCTGCCTGGACGACCGGGGGGAGCCTGTGGATGTGGGGTCGAGGAAGAGAGGGACAGCTGGGTAGAGGCGACGCGGTCGAAAGTGTTGCTGCGAGCCGAGGCGATCCTCGCCGCGTGGAGGCGAGTCGCTGGGGGGGCACTGCAGCAGCAGGAGCAGCACGCGGTGCAGCGAGCAGCAGCAGCAGCAGCCTTACTGCTGCAGCGACTCTCGGAGAGACGAGCCCCGTGACAGGCAGCGGCAGCAGGGCTGCAGACGGCGGCGGCCTGCGCCTCGCTCGAGCCAGCAGCAGCAACAGGGGGCAGCTTCGAGCAGCAGTTCCCAGCAAAGGCAAAGTCATTAGCGCTTGCTGCGGCAACACCCACACACTCGCTCTTCTCGAAGTTGAAGAAGAGGAGGCGGCCGCGCGGTAGTCGGCCAGCAGCACACGCAAGAGAGGAAAAGAAAGACTGCAGCAGGAGATGAAGCACGTGCAGCAGCAGCGGCAGTGACAGCAGAAATGCAAGCCGAAACATCAGCAAAAGAACTCGGTCGCAGCAGCGGCGTGACGGGCCGCAGCAGCAGCCGACGACTTCCCCACCACAGCGCACTGTCCGAGAGGACTCTTCCCCACACGCTCAATTAGCAGGCGCAGACAGCAGCAGCAGAGAAGAGCAACGGGAGCAGGAAGCAGCAGCGGCATGAGAAAGTCGCAACAGCACCAGGAAGCAGCAGTGGCAGCAGGAAGAAACAGCACTAGCAGGCAGCAACAGCAGCAGGAAGCAACAAGCGCAGCGGGAGGCAGCAGCAAGAGGAAGGAGCAACAAGGAGAACCAGCAGCACGGAGCACCAGCAGCAGGAAGCAGCAGCAGGAGAAAGCAGCAGCAGCGGTGTGAGTGGCGAGAGCGGCAGCAGCTGCTGCCTTTGGGGTGGACGCCAGAGAAGCAGCAAAGACGTCGGATCTCCCTCACCCGGAAGATGCAAAGCAGAAGATGAAGAAGACGAGACAGGAGAGAAAGACGAAGAAAAAAGAAGAAATCAACAGGGGGAGAAGAAGAAGGGAGACCAGAAAGTGGACAGAAAGGAGTGGCAGTAGGGAGCAGCAGGAAGGAGCGGAGGAGCAGAGCGTTGCTGTTCTCATTCGGGAAGCACAGGGGCAACGAGACAACGGTTCTCGCATATATGTGTCTCCTCTATAATTTTCCCCCGTCTTCCGTCCTCCCTGTGTCTCTCTCTGTGTAGATGCGTGGTCTGTTTTGAACAGAGATAAAGGACAGAGACAGCGCGACAAAACAGGAGAATTTGTGAAGCAGCAGCGACAAGCGACAGGCCGAGCCGCGCAACGCCACCGTCGTCGACGCAGAAAAGTGGGCTGCTGCGGAGAGGCACGCGAGCGCAAGACATCGGTGTGCCTCTGCATGCGGCATCCCTTGCAAACTGTAGCAGCGACCGAACAGCGCATGCAAAATCCAAAAAAACCTGCGTCCACGACTGTGGTGTGTCCATACACATGCGTGCACGTCTGTCTGTATATATAAGTGCAGCACACGACAATTCTGCCTACCGCATATATGTATATATATGTGTATACAGAGGGCTTGACAACTGCGCAGGGATATATATGTACATAAGCGGTGTCGCGGACCCGTCTCTGCAGAGGCTCCTATGTTTTCTGCGGGCAGTTATTACTGTCTGTGTCTCTGTCTCTCTGTATATATGTACATCACGTAGATCCTTCCTCTACAGAAACGAATTCCCTATTTGCTGCCGCGGGTAGGTAGCCTTGTCTGTATCCCCTCTCTTTAGACATACACATATATGTATGTACGTTCTGTAGATTCCCTCTACAAGGGCGAATGTATATTTAATGTAGGTACATCATGTGTCGGTCTGTCTCTGTGCCTCCCTCTCCCTAGTTGTCTACGTATTCTTCGGGAATCCTCCTTGTGGAAGGTGCATGCGCAACATGCACAGATACGCACAGGCCTCAGACGGAGGAGAGAGGGGCCGGCTGCGGTCGTAGGCAGACGCCCGACGGAGCCGCAGCAGCAGCACGGGAAGGAAACGCGCGCGCCGGACGGGAGGAGAACCCTCGCGGCCGAGCCACGTGTCCCTGTGCGGCAGAGAGGACACGCGCGACTGGCCGAAAGACGCACACATAAACGCCCACGTACACTTCCACTTGGACACTTCTTTCCTGTTCAACACTCCGGCCAACTCTCGTTCTCTTTCTGGTTTCCTCTTCTTTCTCTGGCGGTCTCTTTGCACCGCCTCTCCTGCTCTTGCTGCACGTGGGAGTAGTTATCGACGGACTCGCACACAGAGAAAAGAAAACGGTGCCGGGTGCTTCGCTGCGGCTTCTTTGCAACAAACACCTCGCAGCTCCTGTGCGCGGGCTGGTAGAATTCCACCTTTTTGAAAAAAAAGGAAACTGAGTCAACTCCCAGAGCTACGACGGCGCGGCCGTCACTTCATACGTGACGTAAACACAGCACGACGCGAGACACTGGGCAGGCAGACTGCGTATCTACACACTTCCAGGAATACCACCTGCACACACGCAGACGCCTTTTCAGATAAAAAAAATACAGAAAAAGTGACCGGCCAGAGGACGAGCAAACTGGCCGAGCCGTATATACACAGAAGCAAGCATTTGTAGTAGGACGTACGTGTATACGTGTCAGAACTGCAGGGAAATCTCCCACGGTGCCGACAGGCGGCGGCCATGAGACTATTCTTTGCAGACATGCACACATACCTACACATGTATTCACATGTATGTATGCGTGAAGCAACTGCGATGGAGGGGGGCCGCTGCTTCACTGACATGCATATTTATAAATATATATGTGTATGAACATACAAATATATGTATATATATATGTTCATGTAGAGGCATCGATGTAAATAAGACTTCGCATTAATTCGACTGGGGAGAGCGACGTAAGAGAGAACGGAGTGAGAGAAAACAGAAAAGAAGAGGGAGATGCAGTAGCAAGTGCACATACGAAGTTGGCATGCAGCGTTGAGGCCCTTCCCCACGGACTCGTCAAATCTGTAGACCTGCAGATGTCCGTAACATGTCTTTTAGTAAACGCCAACTCACCCCTAAAGGTATAAGTGTATATACAAGATATACGACTATAGATGTCAGACTGTATGGATGATTCGATGTATTTTGAATGTGCGTATATATATGTATATATATACGTAATTAAGTAAACGACTGTATGTATTTGTCCACATACACATGTATATGTATATATGTATAGGTAAGAACACTGCATGGGAAGTCTGATGTATGCATGTAAGTATATATATATATATATATATGTATGTGTATGTCTGGAGGAGGAGAGAGAGAGGAGTGCGTAGGAGGCTTTTGTAAATAGAGCTGGTACGCCTCAGTAAAAAGTGCAGCAGGGTACGCAGCGTATGCCGACACCTCCGCAGTGACAAAACGTCGCAGCTGTATGCAATGCGCAAGTGGATATAATTCGTACAAGTGTAACGAAATATACCTAAAGAGGCAAAACTACACATATCTCCTTAACCTCCTCTCTCTCGCTTGTATTTACGCAGAAATGGTATGGTGTACATTGTATAATCGACTTGTCCAAAGTTGTAGCCGGGAGCTGACCCCCTGCTGTTGATGCGGGCGCCGGGCCACTATGCGTGATGCGCCTGCTGTTGTGCTGCTGATTCTAACAAAACCATTCGCTGTTGCGAGGACACCGGCTGCTATCATTTCTGGAAGGCAGGAACTGTATTTACAGTTGTTCTCGTAAATGTACGCAGTTACTCTAAAGTATTGCTGCTGCTGTCGTGGAACGCTACTGCTTCAGAGTTTGTTGCGACTGCTGCTGGATACTACTGAAATCATAAGCACAGATATATATATATATATCCATGTAGAGAGAAAGACAGGCAAACATTACGCGTAGCAAAATATATATATATATATATATGTACGTATCTATTTGGATATCAATAGAGGGAGAGAGACGCACAAGGAGTGCGGTGGCGGAGGAACGTAGGCCTGCACATACACGTGTATCTCCGGATGCATGTAGTCCTGTACCAGCGGCCTAAGAAGCCGCACTGGAAACAACGGGAGAAGCTCGAGACAACGCTGGGGGATAAGCTACTGCCTTGACGCATTCCGCTGCCTGCACCCAGGCATTCTCCTGCAGTTTGTGCTCTTCCAGCTACTCACGCACTCGACGGAGAGCCGTGAAAGAGGACGGATACATTCATGCGTATGATCATGTGCACGCAGTGCGTAGAGCACGCGCGGGGAGAAAGACCAACAGATAGACACGTACACACAGGTAACGCCTGCGTCAAAACATATACATATATATATATATAGCCTAAGTGTGTATCTTGCTTGTAGGCATGAGTACACATGTAAATATACGCATACATATATGTAGATCTTAAAAAAAGTGTATGTGTATACCTGGCAACCTGACGGAGAAGGAAGAGCAAGAGCTACACTGGGCGATAGTGCTGCCTGCTCTCCCCACATCCGAAATGCAGCAGCAGCTGTGGCGTAGGTACGCGTGTGCTGGCACATCAGTACCGCAGGGTAGCGAGTTCGACAACTGCAGGCGTGTACACACAAGATGAGGAAATGCAGACACCGCAGCAGCTGCGGCAATTTGCGCCGCAAGGGTATTGCCTGCCGCATTACGAGGGCTTAGGTATACACGTATTCGTAGAAGACCCGTGTATCCAAATCCATCTAGTGGAATTGTACACGATTGCGTGCCTGAGTGTATCTGTGACGGACCCCTGCAAACCCTTCTTATATATCTGTGTACAACCGAGGAGCGTTCGTGAGGAAAATTTCTGCTGCAGGGCCCTTCAACAGGCTGCAACAGTAGAAACGTTCTTACCCACATGCGCTGCGCGAAGCGTGTAATACTGAGGAAGCTGCAGGAGCAGCTCCAACCTGCATGAGCTGCACAGGAGGCGTCAATTACGTGTTCTAATGAAATGAGGAGAGAGCCCAACAGTACACGCAGACGTAGACTCAAAGAAGAACATAGAGGAAAAACGATGCCCATACGTAGATATACGTGTATACATGTACGTACGTAGATGACGCGAGAGACAGGTGGTGGCTCACATGTATATCTTGAAACAAAGTGAGAGGAGCAGCAGCGGCGACAGCACGAAAAGCAAGAAACAGAAGCACCACCAGCGAACGGTTGAGAAGAGGAAGCAACAGGGGGAAGTCGGCACAGGCGCCGCAGCCAGGGAGAAGCATGAACTCTTACCGTACAGCGAAAACTGTGAATCATTACACACCGAGACAGGTTTAAACAGATCTACGCCTAAAGAGCTGGGGGGAGAGACCTCTACGTATATAGCTAAAAAGGAGGGCTCAAGCATCGGTGCGACATAGGTGAGTAGTCGTAGGTCTGCGCCAGTACGCAAGCAGTACGACTGCGCACACAATTGTATAAGCCTGTGCATATTTGTCTCTACGTGGATACATAACTATGTCCGAATATCCATATATATATATATATATATGCATGTGTATGTGTATATTTGTCTCTACGTGGACCTATGAGTATCTATGTGTGATCGACAGCGATAGTGGTAAATCGACGGGCATATTCCTCAGAAGCATTAGTATCGAACACACATGTGTAGATTATGAAGCGGAGCATACGGTACTGCGTACACGTATACATTTGTTCGCACAAAGGTGACGCTGTTTTGGGGAATATACACGCATACTCGTGCGAGGACACGCGTGTGTGCATTTCGAGCAGGCAGATAAGTAGGCGAAAGAGGGAAGTGAAAAGAAGAATGCCTTCTGGATGGAAGCATCAACGCCATCTACTTGCGTGCGCCCTTCCAAATTCCACTGTACGAGCTCTTGCTGGTACTATTGCTCCCCCCGTGTTACTTCATACATACGTATGTGTGCATATATACATATGTATAATTATATATATAGATCCACACATATGTATACATATATATATATATATATGGAGAGAGAGAGAGAGAAAGAGGTTCGAAACACCGCTGCGCAGCACACATTTCTGTACTTATGGCCCTATGTCTACGTATAGACACGTGTGTACAACGTAGACTCCTGCGTGTCTATGTACACACATCAAACACTAGTATATACAAATGCAAACATGCCTATCTAAGCTGAGACTGTGAATCTCTGCGCATTCAAAGAGAGACACACATGTGCGGCTAGCCTATGTAAACATATATGCCGAGGGAGAGAGACAGACAGACAGACACAGACAGACACAGACACGCAGACACACAGACACATACACAAACACACACACACACACACACACACAAACACAAACACACACACACACACACACACACACACACAAATGTCTACACTCAGATGCAGCCACTCACAAAGGTGCGCACACTGCCTATCCTCAACTGCTTACTTACGTACGCCAACACTTTCTCATAGCGTTCTTATATACACAGAGAACGGGAGAGAGAGGATATCTATGTTTCACAACAACTAAAGCGCTAGCCGCAGAGATCCCAGCAGCAACACATATAAGTGGTGGAGACATATACATATATATATATATATATATATATTGAATGTGTGAGGGCCTGGTAATATACGTGTCACGTCTGGTTACGCATACACGTTAAACTCCCCATGCCGTTCACAAGCTTGCCTGGGCCTCTGCAACGCATGCCCCGACCTGTGGAGCATCTTCATGCAGCGACACATATATATATATATATATATATATATATATACATATGTATCATCTCGACAGCACGTCAGTAAAGAACAGCTGAACATGCGTAAACATACACATGCGTGTGTATGCACGTAGAAAGTAAGCACGTCTGCTGACGGAGGTGGTCTGCACACTTCTTGCCTGCTCCCTGCATGCAGGGGATAAAAATCTCGGATATAAATACAGCGACGCAATAACGTACACCTTTCTGTACATACACATAGATGGACAATTAGGAGGAAGCGACTTGCCCTCCGTGCCGCCACTACCGATACGTCTATACACCTCAGCGCTTACTCATCTATATCGTCGTAAGCAGTGGGAAGAAGAGGCGGCAGACTTGTTCGCCTTGTCTGTTACAACGTAAACGTCAAAAATGGGTCAGCAAGTGGTCGGTTTGCTGTTTAGCGTCGCTACTATTCGGGACGTCTACGTATAACAACTGGGCATGAGACAAGCTTCACGCCCTCTGGTGATGAACAGGCTGTTTTTTCTTTTGAGCGGAAACAGACCAGCACCTGCTTTCACGAGGTGAAGCGTCTGTACGGTTGCTGCACGCAAGCGGGTACATATAAACATGGGTGTGGAGATGCACGCGAAAACTGGCAAAGATGATACCTACGGGGTGTCAGGTCACTTTTCTGTCTTTTCTTGTGCTGGACTCTATGTACACGTGTATGTAGTACACTCACGGTGCCGCACTTATGGCCATACATACACGTCAGTGAATTCAACAGAGCTGTTTCACACACCTGCAGAAAAAGCAGCCGAGCAAACCATATGTATCGTCGCGCGTCGAATAGTGTGGCATTTTTTGAAGTGCATGCGCCTGCTATTATTGTTCAACGTAGGAAACTTTGACGTGTGCTAGTTTTCTCCAGCGGAACAAACAAGCTTTCAAAATGCACTGCACCGCCTACAAAGCGGACGGTGTTCTCAAAACGTATGTACATGTCCTACGGATGTTTCTGCAATGGACGCCGCCTCTTTCTCTCTCAGTGCAGTCGTATGTGTCTGGTCTCTCCTTCGGTACAGGAATGTGCAACAGAGATGTTCCGCTCTTTGCAGCAACATACGCGTCTGCCACTTATCTTTGTACGTGGCCAGTGCTGTGTGTGGTGAAATCTCTACCTGTATATGTTACTCACACGTACGACGCCATTTGTGTGTCTTTATCTCCCTCTATGCATATATAGACAGATATGTGTATACGTGTGCATGTACATATACGTGCATCTACCCGTCTGTACTTATATGTATGCGTAGACGTGCTGCGTACATCCGTGTTTTGTCAGCGTATGATTCTGCGGTCAATACATGCTTATGAATAGACTCACACACACAAATGTACAACTTTGCACGTTTATATATAGATAGATAGAGAGAGATAGATACATAGACAGGCGAAAGGTCGTCAGGTCCTTCAGTGACCGCCTTGCGTTGAAATTTTCGTGCACAGGTGCTTCTTCACGGGTATAGGTACATACTCACACTTACAGACTGTAACTACGGAGGACAGAGAATTAAGTCAGTCTATCCAGGGCAACAGAGATGTACTGGGACATATAAACAGGTGTACGTCTCTTATCCTGTCTTTGCGTTTCCATTTATGCAGGCGTGCGCTGCGTTGTTGTTCGATAAGAAGTTCCTCCACTGTGTGATTCTGGGTGACGTCTACACACTTCGCGTCCGTGGGTCTATTCGCACAAAGAAACACACGTGTACACGCAGGTCTGCGCCAGGGACCGTCGAAGATCTTCGCCGACCAGGAAACTGCGCTTCACTGTAACCAGCACGTCTGCCTTGTCTGCTTGTCGCAGTATTCATGTACATCCGCTTTACGCACACGCATTTCTACCAGAACAAACACATGGAGAACGTCCACTTCTGCCGCTCTGGTGGCGACACCCAGCGACGAACACCATGAACCGTCCAGTCACACAGAGAAGATCTGCCGCCACCTGCACTTCTGTTCCACAATATGCAAATTTAGCAAAAGGGACTGTGTCGCGACGCCGGACGCATGCAGTTGAGCATCTGGAAGAAACAGCGAATATCCTAGCAACCCAACAGCTCTTCTCCCACACAAGCTTCTGCGGGAAAAGCGCCTCTCTATTCTGCTGCTTTCCCCAGGCCGGTCCACGTGCTTTATTTCGGCATTCACAGTGGAAATGAGATTGGAAAACGTGGTGTCTGCAAACGCAAGTGTATCTATATATGCATATATATGTATGTACAAAAGTATATATACATACGTGTGCATGTGTATATATGTGCAAAGGTATACATAAACATGGCTGTGCTGCTGCTTGAGTCGCTGCAGGTCTGTGCGTATCCGACGAGAGCGCAGAGATACGTTCGTCGCATGCAAGGTGCGCCGCGGCACGGCGGGCGAATCACCTGGCCTCGGGTGCCCAGGAATCGACTACGTAGTCTTCGCCTAAAGAACCTGACCTGTTTGCATCTGCTGCCGCTTATCAATATACCTATATCTACACCTATATATATATATATATCTTTCTTGAGTATTTCGTAAAATTCGTCCATACGTATCTTATAGGCATATACACATACATATGTATGTGCACGAATATGTATATAGTAGGTGTATATACGCAGCGACGGGGCTGCGGCCAGAGGCATCGGTCGTCCACGTCCGACTGCGACGGCGGTTTTTCTTCTTCTTCTCCGCTTCTTTGCGACATCGTGTGCCTCGGTGTCGGACCTCCAACTTTTGTTGAGCGGACGCGCGCACAATTTTAGATGTGGTGGTGCGTATATACACCCACGGATGTGGAACAGAGATAGACATGACGAGAGACAGCCAGATTCCCCCATCAGTTTTTGTTGTGGGGAAGCAGTGCAGGAGCGGGTGTGGACGACACTTCTTTACAGATGTGTACATGTCTGGGGCTATGGGTGCACGTGTGAGAGGAGCAAAGCCCTGCGCAGATCCGCAGAAAGCCACGAAGAAAAAGAACAGAGAGACAAAGAGACAGAAAGAGGGAGAGAAGCAATCTTCCGAATATTATATATATATATGCACTTACATGTGTATGTATATGTATATGTGTGTCAGTGCTAAGACAGAAGCAGCAACACTAGCGGCAGCAACAGCAGCAGCACCGACAGCAGCACCAGCAACAGCAGCAGCAGTAACAATAGCACCGTGCTCAGATCCGTATGCGTCTAGAGAGAAACAGAGAAGAGAAACGAGAGACTTGTGGCGGTCATAGATACATACACACATATGTAAATATATATATATATATATATACATATATGTCCACATGTGTGAATGTGGGACCTTGTGGAATGTGTAAGTACGAAGTCTTTCGAGAGCAAAAGAGAAGTGTGCTGCGGGAAGCGAAGCATCACCTACCTCTGCTGCTGCGCACGTCTGCTCGTAGGCACACATGCGAAGGAAGGAACTGTCATTCGAGGTTGAGACGTATATGTGTAGCGCGTGAAGAGGAAGGGAGAAAGCGAGGAAACTCAGCAAAGTACGTTCATGTACGTGGAACCCGTTGCAGACGCAGGAAGTTCTTCTGGTCGCAGGTCTACTAGCTGCAGCAGCGCTGCTGCCCCGACAAGGCAGAGGTACATGTGTTGACGTACACGTGCAGCTGCTTCTATGTGTATGTGTATATATTAGACACGAATCTACTACATATATAAACGTATGTATACTAATGCATATACGCATACATATATATATATATATATACGTGTAGATAAACATGTAGGAGCCTCATCCTATATACTCTAGATGCCCGTAGACTGACACAGGCAGAGTCCTTCTCGGCAGCTGTACCTATACGTACATCACCGTACACGTATGTACGAGTATCTACACACATTTATAGAGAGAATGACGGACACGGATATGTATATATATTTATATATTTTTCTGTCTCTCTATCTATCCGCAAAGCGTAGTTCCCTTTGTTGTGGATGCGTCTCGAGGGCACGTGGGCGCGTGAAGCATGTGCGTTTGTTTGCTTTTGGTGGTTTTTTGCCGCTGCTGCTGCTCTTCCTGCGTCCTCTCTTCATCTGCGTGTGCTGCAGCAGCAACTCGGCCCTTTCTGTTGGGAAGTGGCTGCTTTCCTCTGCTTCTCTTCTTTTCTGTGCTGCTGTTGGTGCTGCTGTTTCGGCACGGGACTGCCGCTGCTTTTTCCGGCCTCCCCATTGCTGCTGCTGCTCTCTGTCGCTGCACGACGGCTCGGCTGCTGCTCCTGTGTGTGTGTCTCTCTCTCACGTCTTCCTGCTGCTGCAGCAGGTGCTGCTGCTTTCCTCTGGAGGTGGCTCGTTGTCCTGCTGCTTCTACTCGCGCTTCTTCTTCTTCCCTTCTCCTCCTGCTGCGTCGTCTTCTCCTCCTCACCTGCTGCCCCTGCTGCTCCTGCTTTTTTGCTGCTGTTGCTGCTGCCTCTGCTTCTTCTCCTGCTTCTCTTCTTTCCATCCCTGCGGCTCCTGCGCCGCTGCTTTTGTTCTCTTTCTGCCGTCCCGCTCTCTGCGGTTGCACCGGCCCTTCACATCTATCACCACGCCCAGGGACTCTCTCCGGCCTTTTTCTTCCCAGCTGCGCTGGTGCTGCCGCTGCTGCTGCACTGCTCTTGCCTCTGCTGCTCCTTCTTCTTCTTCTGCTGTTGCTGCCTCTTTTCCCTTCCCTTCGCCAGCGGTGTACCACCACGCTGCTGCAGCCCTACTGCTTCGCTCTCGACGTGTGCGGGTGTGTGTAGGTCCTGCTGCTGCTGCTGTTCTTCACCTCGTTCTCTGTACTCATGTCCCCCCCTTCCCCCCCGAGTTTTCCGCTGCTGCTACTCCTGCTGCTTCTTCTTCTCCTCCTCTTCGTCGTCGTTTGCTTCCCCCCTTCCCGCCCCCCGTCTCTCAGTAATTTTTCGTCACTGCTCTGTCCTCTCCTCCTCCTTTCTCTCATTTCCTGCCACTGTCCGTCGAGCCGCTGGTCGCTCACGACGAAGAGAAAAAGTCGCTGTGGTCGTTGATGTTGAGACGAGACGGCTCGAACGGCGTGCCTTTGAAAGGGGAGCCCTCGGCATTCCACGCCTTCTCCAGCAGCTTCTCCTTCTCGATTTCTGCAGCAGTCTTCTCCCCGCGCAGCCGCTGCTGCTGCTCGAAGAGCATCTTGCGGATGTGGGCCTGCGTTGCGTCGTCAAATTCTTCCACCCGCTTCACCGACTCAATCTGCAGCAGCAGGCGCGAAGCGGCGCAGCGGGAAGGGGTGGGGAGACGAAGGCAGGCAGACGGGAAGAACAGCAGCAGCAACTGGCGCAGGGAGACGAACTGCAGGCTTCCAAGCGAGAAGACACGTGCAGGACGAAAAGCCAACAGCAAGAGAAGAGAAGGGGGGGCCGCCGAGACGACGCAACAGAAAAGGAGCTCCAAACGGGTCCCGAGCAGCAAACAGTCCACGAGAGTGGTGGAGCACAAAATGACAGCAGCAAAGAGGGCACCAAACACTCGGAAGGAGGACGACGAATAAGACGAAGAAGACCACAAAGCAGCAGGAGAGAAAGGGAGAGCAGCAGAAAGAAGGGTGCTGCCGAAGATGACGTGGACGACGTGCAGCAGGAGGGGGAGGCGCAGCAACGCGAAGAAGGGCATATGACGAGGAGAAGGTGGTGGAGAAGAGGCGGAGGGGAGGATACGAAGACGGACGAGAAGAGATGCATCGGACATTTATGAAACGAGGGTTGAATATAAAAACTGCATGCGCCTACGTAACAGAGGAGCCTGTTGTCAAGGAACTAATCTGCCTTCAATTCCTGTACACTTCTTTTCCACCGACGCATGTGTATGTGCACACATATGTATACATACATACATGCGTCGATATACATGCATGTGTCTATTTCTCTCTCTCTCTCTCTATATATATATATATATATTTATATCTGTCTATATACATATATATGTGTGTATCTCTATCTATATAAATATATACATGTATGTCTATCAATCTGTCTGCCTATCTATCTACCTACCTATCGGTCTACCTATCTATATATGTATATATGTATATTTATCAATCTGTCTACCTATCTACCTATCTATATATGTATATTTATATGTCCTTTCGTACATACACATATATACAAAACACATGTGCGTGGATGCGCATTCATATACAGACATATACATGCACAAACGCATACAAATACATACATATACATACATTTGTACGTAAATATATGTGAATATATATATATATATACACGCCACACCCTGCGCGCTTTAGTGCTGCTGTTGCTGCTTCTTCATCCTGCTGCTGCTTCTGCCGCCTGCCTCTTTTTGCTTGATTTTTCCCCCGGCAGTTGCCAGCGCCGCTGCTGCTACTTCTTGTACTATTCGCTGTGATGCTGCTGCTGCTTCTTCTCTTAACTTTCTACAGTTTTTCTTGGTGTTGCCTCTTTTGCTGCTGCTGCTGCTGGCCGCCCAGCGGGGGCGCAGGCGATGCGGCAGCTGCAATAGCGAGAGAATTAGCGCGGCAGCAGATCGACTACCGCAGAGCGCGACAACAGCAGCAGCAGGAGCGCGCCGGCCGCGCAGGCCCAGCATCAGCCTCAGGAGCTGCAGCAGCAGCAGCAGCAGGGGAACCGGGGAAGGCAGCTTCACGGCGACGCGGGAGGAGAGCGCCAGCAGAAGAAGCAGCTGCACACGTCGACAAAGCACCAGCGAGCCCACTTGAAGAAACAGCGCCCGGAGGGGCAGGAGCAGGAGAAGCAGCAGACAGAAGAGAAGCATGCAAAACAGCAGCAGCAAGAGCGGGAGAAGCAGGAGCAGCAGGAAAAGCAGGTGCAGCAGAAGCGAGGGAGAAGGAGACGCAGGATACGCAGAAGAAGCGGAAGCAGGGGGCGTAGCAGAGGAAAGCGCAGCAGCAACAGAAGCAGGAGGAGATGCGGGAGCAGAAGACGCAGCGGCAGCAGCAGCAGGAGAGGCAGGAGCAGCAGCGCCACGTGGACTTGCCTTAGTAGTGTCGATCGACGGCTCTCCTTTCAAAACCGCTGCCCACCAGTTTTCTCTCGCCTTCTCTAACGACAACAGCAGCAGCGCTCCTTCCTCTACCTGCCACACCGACTCTGCCGCGTCGATCGGCTCGTACAACTCCCCCTCCAGCAGCACCTCCCCTGCAGCACCGCCGTCATCACCGGCGGAAAATGCAGCAGCAGCAGCGCGAAAGGCAGGAGCAGCAGCAGTGTGAAAGGCAGCAGCAGCGTGAAAGGCAGCAGCAGCAGCAGCGCGAAAGGCAGCAGCAGCGTGAAAGGCAGCAGCAGCAGCAGCGCGAAAGGCAGCAGCAGCGTGAAAGGCAGCAGCAGCAGCGCGAAAGACAGCAGCAACAGCAGCGCGAAAGGCAGCAGCAGCAGCAGTAGCCCGCAGGCAGCAGTCAGCCAAGCAGCGCCACGCAGCAAAGCCGCACAGAAGATGACCACGTCATCAACCTATATATACATATACCCCTATATCTATAACATCTGCCTCTATTGACCTATACATACAAATACTCTATGTACATATATATATATATACACGTACACATATATACACATATACGTATATATATACACGTAGAGAGAGAGAGGAAGAGAGGTAGAATCCTGCCTGATATATTTCTTGCAGGAGATGCAGAAACGTGTTGACATGAAGGAGCAGACACCCGCAGGACTTCCACAGCTGCAGGACGTTCCCCACACCCCGTCAATCCCTACATCTGTGTGTCTATATATATATATATGTGCTTGTGGAAATGTATGTGAGTAACACAGGAGAAGAAAAGGGAAGAGGCACGCATGGAGAGAGTAACGCAATCTCTCGGAGACCTCTTCAACTTCTTCGATGGGAAAACTGCGACCCCACACGTTGTCCTCGCGCGCCTGTTGCTACATCTGCTACATCTGCTGCTGCTACATCTGGTGCTGCTGCATCTGGTGCTGCTGCTGCATCTGCTGCTGCTGCATCTGGTGCTGCTGCTGCATCTGGTGCTGCTGCTGCATCTGCTGCTGCTGCTGCGTCTGCTGCTGCTGCTGCGTCTGCTGCTGCTGCTGCGTCTGCTGCTGCTGCTGCTGCGTCTGCTGCTGCTGC
>KL647309.1:1957822-1993017 GCA_000727475.1 Sarcocystis neurona
CTGCTGCTGCTGCTGCGTCTGCTGCTGCTGCTGCGTCTGCTGCTGCTGCTGCTGCGTCTGCTGCTGCTGCATCTGCTGCTGCTGTTCCTTCTCCTCCCCCTTCCCCGTGCGCATCAGAGACCTACACAAAAGTGCGTGTGTGTGTGCGCCTGCAGAAGTCTGTGTGACGCGTTTTCTCGAGAAGCAAATGAGAGTCTTCGTGGAGAGAAGAAGAAGAGGAACAACTTGTGCTTGCCCTCTCTCTGCTGCACGAGCCTGTTCTTTGTTCCCGGACATAAGGACAAGACGAAGGAGGAGAGAAAATCCTTCACGCGGCTTTGCGGACGCCGCGTGCGACTAGCCGCATGCGTGTGTCTACTTTAGCCGGCATACCTTGCAAACGAATGGAGAGGGTCGTCGACGTAAGACGAACAGATAAGTCTTTCTTCGAACGGTAGACCTGCGGATCAAGCTGTAGCTGCACCGTCAGATCCTTCGAGCCTTGCGTCCACCGGTACCGCTCGCAGACGCCGCCATTCCACGTCGCTATTTCTCTCCCTTTTCCACTTATGTGTCTCGTCTCTCGCCTCTCGTCGCTGCTTCCGTTGCTGCTGGTGTTGCTGGTGCTGCTGTTGGTGCTGCTGCTGCTGTTGCTGGTACTGCTGCTGTTGCTGCTGCTACTGTTGCAGCTGCTGCCGGTGCTGCTGCTCGGAGACGAAGTCGCTTGGCGAGCAGCAGCGTTCGCCGCGGGGCTGGACGGACGAGACTGCGGACTGCCTGCAGCATTTTCGTGACGCGCCTGCTGCTGCTGCACCTCCTCCTGCTGTTGCTGTACCTTGTATTGCTGTTGTTGCACCTTGTGCTGCTGCTGTTTCTGCTTTTCTTGCCGTTGTTGTTGCTTTAGGGAAGAAAGCAAGTGCGGCTGCGCCCGTCTACGGTAGTTGAGCTGCGCCTTCGTGAACGCGTGGCGTACCATCGCTTCGGCGTGGCCATCGGGAAAGCCGATATTGGCCCTCTGCTCCGGCCCAGTGCTGCTGTTGCTGCTGCTGTTGCTGTTGCTGCTGCTGTTGCTGTTGCTGCTGCTGTTGCTGTTGCTGCTGCTGTTGCTGTTGCTGCTGCTGTTGCTGTTGTGGCTGCTGGAGGGCGTCGCTTCAGGAGGCGGCTCCAGGACGTGGAAGAAGTCCGTTCGACGCTGCAAAAAGTCAAAAAACATGTCTAGGATATCTTCAATATTGCTGTATTGCCTGGCCAGGTGAAGCAGCAACTCCTCCGACGCCTCCGCCCGCCTTCTGCTGCTCTCGTCCTCCATGCCGGCTGACCAGGAGGCAACGTTCTGCTGATCTGGCTGAAGACCCCCCGCTGTCGGCGACTCTTTTGGGCTCCTGTCTGCCTGCCAAGTCTTCGCCTGCCGACGGACGTATTCTGCTGCTGCTGCCGTCGTCTCTGGTGGATTCTGCTGCTGCTGCTGCTGTCGCCTCTCCTCCACCTTCGCCTCCCGTTGCGCGCCTCTACGGCTGGCAGAGAGAAGAAAAGTGCACGCGCGGCTGCTCTTTTCCAGGAGTTCCTTCTCCTTTTGTGGCGCTTCCTGCTGAAATTGGCCTCCCCTGCTGTGGTGGAGATACAGAGGCGCATACATATATGTGTGGATGTATATGTGTAGGACACCCCTATATGTGCGTGTATATGTGTACGTATACACACACGTTGGCCTTCGTGTGTCTGTGCGTGTGTACGTGTGCGTTGCGTTTGCTGCTGCTGCGGCCGCTGAAGCAGCCAGGTATTGCTGTTGCAGCTGCTGCTACAGGTGCTGGTGTTGCTCTGTAGCTGCTGTGCCGGGAACCGCTGCGGCAGCCCCGCGTGCACATGCCCAAGGCAGCGGCGCGCTGCTGCAGAATATTCCAGAGCTACTACCGCCTTTTACTTTGTCTTTGTTGCGTCTGAAGAAGAACTTCAATCCCAGCTGTCCAACTCCTTGGTGGACGCTGCTGCTCGTGGTGCTGCTGCTGCGAAAGTGATACGCGTGCGGGCGCTGCTGTCTGTCCCACCGCTCCAGGGAACTTTGTCGCAACAGCAGCAGCGGCACAGAGTCTACGCTTGTGGCAATATGCTTCGCTTTCTCTGTACAGACAGCAGAAAACATCCTTTTCTGCAGAGGAGGTCTACTACTACTCGACAGAAAGACGCGGAAGGATGAGCCTACATCTATGTGCTGCTGCTGGTACATGGGGAGTTGCACACACACGCACACGCAAATAGAGGTGGACTACATGAACGGGACTATTTATGTGGAGAGTTTATGGAAGCACGTTGTTTCAAGATTAGATACGTAAGATACGGTGGAGAGAAAAAAATCGGCGGTGGTGGTGGTGCTGCTGCTGCTCCTGCAGCGCACGGTAGCAACAGCAGCTTTGCCAGCGCGCACGGGGCAGAATTCTCTTCCCTTCTCCCCAGATACGAACAAGCAAGTGCACTTCTTTGTGCCGCTGAGATGGAAAGGAAGCGATCTGACGGCCCTGCTGTCGCTGTTGCAATATTAAAACGCCCATGCATGCGCACAGCAACGTCCTACTATTGCACCGCAGCAACGCAGCCGGAGGTGCTGCAAAGAGTCGCAGCCGCATGCACCTGTGCAAGACAGGAGCTCTACTCTGGTGGAGAAGAAAACAGTCTGGGATCACACCACTCCTCATTTTGGTTTCTCCTCAGTAGACAGTAATTCAGTCACAGCTGTGTGCCGAAGAATTCCCGGGTGAGGGACGAAATTCCTGGTGCCGCTGGCGGCGCAACCGCAGCAACAGCAGCAACAGCAGCAGCAAGACAACAACAGCCCTTGCAGCAGCAGCAGCAGAAGCCCAAACGTCACGGCAGCATCTCCTGAAGCAGCCACAGCAGCACGGGAGTGAACGTACACCGGTGCGTGACGACAGGGACGGCAAAGCAACAAGTCGAGCAGCAGCAAAACACCGACAGCAGCAGCAGCAGCTGGGGACGAAGCAGAAGAAAGCAGGCCGCCAGCGCAGTAGCACAGCAGCGTCACAAGGAGCAGCACAACAAGACGCAGAAGCAGCAGAAACGAAGCAGCAGAAGCAGCTGCAGCCATCCGAGCCACATCACTGGCAACACGAGCAGCAATAGCATTGTCGGTACTAGCACCAGTGCCTACAGCAGCAGTACGAGCAGCAGCAATGCGAGCCCCACAAGTAGCGGCATCTGCAGCAGCGTCGCCAGAATCAGTATTAGAAGCATTGTCTGCAGATACCATGGGAACAGCAGCAATAGGAGCAGCAGCACTGCGAGAGCAGCACCAGCAGCAGCACTGCGAGAGCAGCACCAGCAGCGGCACTGACAGCTGCAGTACCCATTAGAACGAGGAGCGCGTGACACGCAACAGGAGTGGCGGCAACCGGATCCGAACACGACAGCAACATTAGCAGCAATGACAATTCCGCCGCTGCTGCGGGACTACAGAATTTTACGTTGTAATGGCGAAGCCTGAAGGCCGTTTGCAGCGGCCCGCAACATCACAGGGGACGCAGGAGCAGTTCTTGTTTAAAAGTCATTTTTGGGCTGTAGGGGCCGCAGGCTCAAACGCACAAGTCCTTCCCTTTCACAATAGAGAACTAGAGGAGCAAATGCTCTTCGAGTCACACACACGGTCAAAATCACAAGCACACATCGACAAGTCCGCAGAAACCCACACAAGCACGCTTCACACATGTATTTGGAGTCAAGGCTGCCCACTTCGAATATACAAGTATGTACACAGATGAGATACGTGTAGGAGTATCTGGAAGTTTATCTGAATATCTTCTGGGTATTGAGCCTGTAGTTCCTGTGGGCATGATAGGGTTGCAACCTACTCGGCTCGCAAAACCCGCCACTGATTCCCACCACAAAAAAGTTCAAGGCACGTTAAGGCTCGAATACGTATACGTGTATTTCTGTGAAAACGCCTACTCTGTTCCGTTAAAAGTACCAATTCCTCTCACTCTCTTTTTTATCGTTCCTGCTGTTTCCATACATGAGTTACCTTGACGCACGCACATTGCTACAGTGTAGGGGAGGCCCTCCGTAGATAGTTTGGGGCCGGAGACCAAGCCTGATACGCAGCTCATGTCTACATATGTGTGAATATTCTCGCTGATCCTCGCGTTTTATACAGATCCTGATTCAACAATTTGGAATTCAGCTAGTGCAGCAACAACAGTCTCCCACGCGTACGTGTTTCGATCTTAGTGTTTCCACTAGCGTAGTGGCCTCTAGACACGTCGCTAAATCAGCTCCTCAGCGTCTAGACGGTAAGAGAAATGCAGTCCGAGGATTGGCACCCAGAGATCCACATGTGCACATACGTGTGAACGTGTACGCCTACAAACGTGCGCTTACTGTCGTTCCAATATACTGATCTGGAAAGTCAGACGAATTTCTGCATCTACTCGTGTACGTGGAGGTGCAGTGTTTAGCGGATTTTTCTAATGCTCCACTATGTATACGTGTGTACCTGTTCATTATTTCTCCGTTTGTGTGTAAACGCTTGCCGCATCAGCTGGAGGAAGGCAACTTTTTCTTTCGTTATTCTGTCCCACGCAACAGAACCACACTCCGACGTAGTCGGCCGGCATCGTCACTCCAGCATCATTTCTGCACGTTCTCGACGACCACACCATATAGTTTCTTTTTTGATAGAAAACCTTACCTCACAACTAACCTGCTGCGGGGGAGCTATTTTAGTCTGCGCTGCTGTCCGCGTTGACTTCTTTTCTCCAGTATTCTCTATGCCATCCTAGTTTGCCCAGCGAGCAAAATCCTGTCCGCTCAAACTCTGCATACCTACAGGGCTTCTTCTGCCTCCCGTTAGGGGACGGAGCGTCCCTCAACGAAGCCTCCGCAATACGTGTGGACAAGTTTCAAGATTTTTTCTGCGTTCCCTGCGTAACCGTTAACTCTGCCTCCGTCTCTGTATGTGTCTTTGCACCTGTTCACTTCTACGTACTGTGATACACAGAAGTGTGTCCACGGAAGCGTGGCCGAGATCGAGGTACAGCGTCTGCATGCATTATAGCGTCGTTTCCATCACCAGCGTGAGTCGTTTCTGCCGCACAAAATACTCTGTCACTACAAGCGTGTGCTTGTTCTTCCCAGCTGTCCGTTCTGTTCAGTAACCTTTAGTCCACGTCACCCTCCACCATCCACACGGTTGTTCCAGGGGGGCAAGGGACTAATGCCAAATCGTTTGCTCCAGAGACCACGTGTTGAAAGTATAACATGAAGAAGCTGCACGAGCAGAAGCAGCAGCAGCACTGGTAGGGGAAGCAACGGCGGCAGCTGCAGAAGCAGCGGCAGTAGCAGCGTCGACAGAGAATGCATTCTAAGGCCGCTCCTTGCTCATTGCCGCTCGAAGTGTACCTGACTCCGTATGTTCCTAGTGGCGATAGTAAATAGTGACCGTCCCTCTGTCATTTTCTGTCCGACGCCGCGCCCAACTAGGGCCCACCATCTGCAGCACCTTTTAGAAAGATATATGAAACACAGCCTGAGCACCGGGCTGCGCGTCTACGAACGTTCATACTCCTGCTTAACTTAGGGACTATGCATGTTCAAAATAATCACTCAGATCACGCTGTCCATGCACCAACAGGGAACACAATGCCTCAGTCGCAAGTCGCGCCGCCTGATGTTCCTCGCTTCACGGACACGAGTATGCGTACGTCGGTATGCGATTCCTGGACGTGCAGTCACAGCTGCGTCAAAAAGTGGATATGCAAACACATGCACACTATTTTTACGAAAGCATGTGGGTGCACTCATTCACATGCGAGGAAGAGTACCAGCCGTCTCTCCAAAATAACTTTTCCTCTGGTCACACAGAATGGGCAGGGGGACGCAGAATCAAAAAACTGGCCCTTAGCGCAGCCGTCATCAGCGCTTTGGCCTGAACACGGAAATTATTGGCGGTTCTTACACGCTACTACGAAACGTGCCTCTTCAGTGGGAAGCGAGACGGCAGGGTTTTGTGATTCAGCTGTAAAGCCGCACTGCATCTGGAAGTTTGATCGCACCAAGTCTCTCTTTCAGTAGATCTTTACTTTGGTTTCCCATGTGTATACTGTAGCAGCGAGACTCTCCCTTTTTAAGTCAAAGCACGCACGAACTTCACCTGAAGCAGCGCGCACCACTGAAGACAAATCAGACGCAACGCCTTTCCACACCTGCCTGTGTCCCCCCTGCTGCTCACGGGATGTCAACGTCAGAGTTTTAGTCCTCTATTCCTCCTCGCCGTCTAATTCTGTCGCGTCCGTGCGAACAATGCGGCAACTCCAATGGCCATGCTTATTTTGTGCTATGGTATTTTTCGCCCGACCCTCCTTTACGGCTGCTGATACCACCCTTTCAAACCAAGTAACTACTGCTTATGACGCTCGCTCTATCATGTTTTCCCGCACCTCTGCGTACTGTCAACGTAAAATCCTCCTTTCTCCGCACCGCTCTCCCTAATGACAACTTCCACTCTGCTATGTCCTTGTTTCTGTATTGTGCATTAGAGAGAAAGTCCGCTGCTGTTCATCACGGGTCCGTCTATAACGGGTTCACCAAAGGCACACGGAAGAGCAGCAGAATCTCCCTTATGCATCACGTCTGGATCGTGTATCCCTGCTGCCAGTGTTGAGCAATCTAAAATCTATCCAGGATTTCCGGCCCACGGAAAGGAGTAGCTCAGTCGTCTGTCTGTCCCTTGTATCAGTTTCTTCTGTGCTGCTATAGAAGGACACCTTTGCACGAAGCTGTAAAAAGTGTTTTTACACGCCACTAATCCGCAGGCCGAAAAAAAAGGCGCCGCCTTCTGGCTCTGTCGTGCGCTAGTAGTCGTACTTCTCCACAATTTCTTTGATAATGAGGTTTGCGACGTTTTTCGCCGCCATGACCGCGCCCTCCGAGCAAGACACAACACTCTCGAAGGCGCTGGAGTAGTACACATGCTCCATCAGAACGAAGTTAGTCACCTCCGGTACTACGGTGGGTGGGGGGTCCTCCTCCTTCTCTCCCCATACGTATGTCTGCGCTCGTCCGCTCCCAGGAAGTTTGTCACGCTTACGCCCGCCTACGATGGGGTACAGTTTGGGGCGTGCAAAGCACCAGGATCGGCGACCAGTGTGGCTCACGTTTTTGAATACATCTGTTAAGTCTCTCTCGTCCAGTTCCTCTCCAGTTACTGCACAACAGATCGTCTGCCCCAAATGGCGGCCTAACGATGCTGACTCTTTTATGCGAGAAAAGAAGCCTTCTGCCGCTAGTGGCGATAGAGACTTGCCTGTGTAGTACAGCGTCTTTACGGCCGGAGATGTCTGCTCGTTTTGCTGTCCTTCAATTCTGATAGCACTTGGACTTGTCAAGAGTTCTGTGTCAACTTTCCATTCTCTGACTGCAGGGGCATTTCTCCGATTTTGATCAGGCGTTGCTTTCGGCAGTGCTATTTCTTTCGTGGTGCCTTTCGCGTTTTGATTGCTACCAGCGCCTGCGCCTTTGGTTGTGCTCTTTCTGCGGCGCTTCTGATCTTCTCCTTTTCTACTGAAGAAGAGAATCAGTGGGCTTTTGCCTTCGTCTGCCTTGGACGTGGTGACTGCAGCATCTCCTAATTCAGATTCCACTACGTCGTGGCACGTGGCCACAAACAGTTCGCCAAACGAGTAATAATCTTCTGAAAGACTATCACTTGTTAGCACTGTCGTGGGTGGCGGCCGGTCGAGGTGTTCGCTTCTTCTTCTTCTGCCGTACATTCTATCTTCATCTGTTCGATACTTCACCAGCCCATCCGCCGCTGCACACGTGACGTGTATCGCCACATACGGACGCTCAAGGACTGGCACCTCCTGCAGAGTCCATTGGGGCTTTCCTACCTCGTTCAAGTTCTCGTTTTTCTCCCTCTGTTCTTGCTGCCCTTCTTCAGGGTGCTGCGGATCTCTTTCGTGCGAAAGGTCGCGCTGTTCTTTCGGTTGTCCTCCCTGCACTTGCGTGCCCAAGTTGTTGGTGTCAGCTGCCTCGATTTTCTTCTCTGAATTTCCCTCTGCTGAGGCTTGTCCTTCATCCGTTTTCCCGCGTGACTCTGCTTCGTCTTTTCCACTATTATTTTGATGCTGGGCGGCAAGGTTCTTGAAGAATGCATTTCTAGCCTCATCAGCAGGGGGCTTTTCATCCTTCTGATTGCTGCCCTCATGTTGTTGCTCCGCTGCTGTTGTTTTTCCTGTCTCTGCTCTCTGGATGGGCACCCGACGGTAAACAGTGAGAAGAGAGTCCTCCAAAGGAGCGGCGATGACGACGAAGTCATAGACGGTATTCTCTAGATGCTGGCGTGCTTCCTTATTTGAGCACGCTCCACCTGCCGCTGGCTCCACCTTGAAACGTTTCCTTCTTTTCGGGGTGCTGTCAGCGGATACAGAGGAGGGAGAAGCCTTCTGTTTTTGAGATTCTTCAGTTGTCGAAGCACCACCAGCAGCCCCACTATGGTCACCAGCAGTAACGATAGAGTCAGCAGTTGTACCCAGTGCACTTGCTTTTTCTGGTTGAGCTGCTGGGATAATCTCATCTTCGAGTTCGACAATTTTATGTATGGGGCACCTGAGGAAGCTGTGGTCGGCACCGCGAGCAATGAGAAACTCAACCAGGACCCGTCCGGAATATCGTTTCCTATCATAAGGAGCATCGTATGATCCTGCAAGAGCTAGTGCGCCCGCAAAGGCGTGAACACTTTTTGCGCGTTGTGCGTAGACTCCTCTTATCAAAGAATCAATCAGATGCAGCCCTGCGCGTTCAATGTGGTAGGGTTTCACTAGCGCGGAAAATGGATGACGAATTTCGGTTCCGAGACCCAAAGCCTCAGCGATCCCGACGCCTGTCGTGGTTGCTGCCTTTGCCTGCTCCTTAACAGAGCAAAAGGGTTTACCATTCGGATGTTGACGGGATGGATGGGGGGCAATGTAGTGCGCTCTTCCTGGGAAAAGTGAGAGGGCAGCACGCTTTGCACACCTAGATCCTCCGAATGTAAAGTCGTAGATGCGTTGCCAGCGAAGAACGATCCGTCGTAGCGGCTCAGATAATGCCGTAGCTCCTGACTTTATGAGTGCCAGCGTCAAGCTAACAATGGGGGTCGCCCGCTTTTTATCGTGAAGTAAAATTGTCGGACCGGGACGTATTCCCTGGAACTCGGTCAGAGGTGACGGAAGACTAAATGCGTTTTTCCATCCTGTCAAGTAAGGGTTCGCCCGTGGAGGAGCAGCAGCGGTTGTTAGTGATGGTGCTGCTTTCGGTGCTGCTCCCTGTAGATCACCTTGAGGACGTGTAGCATCTTCCGTATTGTGCACAGGTTCCTGTTTTTCCAGCTGTACATCACCACCCTCTGCGCCGGACTTGTCCTGATGCGAAGCTTGCGCCTGGTTCTGCACCTCTACCCGGTCAGCCTCCTGCCCGACCTGTTCCCCTTCGTGGCGATTCGCCTGGTGTTGTTGAGACTCCTCCGGCGACTTCGTGGTGGTGTTTTCTTCTGAGGCGAATTGCTGCACGGACGAATCGTCGCTGGATGCGTCCAACTGAGAAACTGCATGGGATTGACCTGCTACCGCGGATGCTTCTGAAGGTCCTGCTGCGGCTGCTTCTGAAGGTGCTGCTGCGGCTGCTTCTAAAGGCGCTGCTGCTGCGGCTGCTTCTGGAGGCGCTGCTGCTACGGCTGCTTCTGAAGACGCTGCTGCTACGACTGCTTCTGAAGGCGCTGCTGCTGCGGCTGCTTCTGAAGGTGCTGCTGCCGCTGCCTCTGAAGGTGCTACTGCCGCTGCTTCTGAAGGCGCTGCTGCTGCGGCTGCTTCCGTAGATGCTGCTGCCGCGGCTGCTTCTGTAGGTGCTGCCGCTGTGGCTGATTCGTCTGCGGCCGTGGCTGCGGCGGCTTCAGCTGCTGCGGCTGCTGCAGCGGCAGCAGCACGATCTCCCAGGGTGGACCATCCAGGGCCTCCAACATTGTCCGCGTACTCATTGAGCAGATCATGGAAAACCGTCATCCAGAAGTTTGACGCGTTAACTCCTACATCTCCTAACTCAACGGTGCGACCGGCTACATCTCCATAGTCCATTCGTCCACCAAAACGTTCAGATGCTTCGTATACATCGATATGGAATTTTATCGGCCTGCGCATCCACCATTGCTCCGTGTCATCAGAGTCGTCTTCAGAATCGTCCTGGTCCTGGTCACCCGACGAGCCCGTTTCCTCAGCATCGTCGGACGATTCCTCTTTCTGAGCGCGACGCTTCTCATCCCTTTGGCGTTTTGCCGTCCGTTCATGCTCAAGCTGCCGTTCCATAATGGATAGAAACGTTGCAGCTGCCGCACTAGAGATCCCCCCTCCCACAATGGCTACACGCACGGTCCTAGGAGACAGTGTCTGCTCTTCCTGCCGCTCTCCTGCGGCTGCGTTGTTACCGTTGTCGGGGCTAGGATGCGCGGCTGCTACTGCCGCCTCGTGTAGAGGGCGGTCACTACCAGTACCAGCAACACGTGCGGCAGCAGCTGCAACGAAAGCCAGTACAAACAACGAAGCAGCTGCCCTGAGCAATGGTGTCAGCATGCGATGCCCGCGGCAGCACGTTGAGGGCTGCCCGAACAGACAGAGCTCGCAGCTGTGCGTTGGTCGGAACGCAGGCACACGGCCGTTGCTGCTGCCATTGCTGCCCTCGTACTTGCTGGAATTGCTGCCACCAGGGCAGCGCCTTTGCAGAATCGTCAACATCGGCATTCTCCAGCTACAGCACTTGTTCACTACGTGAAAGATAGGAGGCTTAATCGGTGATCTTTGAGTGCGTATAAGCCGAATGCATCCAAGGAAACAGCTTCTTAACCGTGGACCGAGCGGAGCAGCACCAGCTGCAACAGCAGCAGCGGTACAGGCTAAGAGAGGAGAGCCCGTGGGGGAGCGAGAAGAAGTACGAGATGCTACCTTCTACAGTACTACGTGTGGCTGCATGTGAAGACTTCACTACCCGCCGACGCACCACACCGACCAAATGTACACCGTCGAGATCAGATGCACATGCGTCTACTTCAGCTGACGGGCGTTATTTACTTTTCATCGCCGCTTTTATCTGGACTGGCGTTCTTCCGGTGCGTGTATGCGTGCTTATTCTCCTCAGTAACTCTTGTAGACACGTGCATTATTTCGAGGACTCTCAGAACCCCGTAGGCAGGGGACGCGCCGCCGCTCCAGCGACCACACTGCCGCTAGCAGTGGTCGAGCTGCTGATGCGGTTGCCTGTGATGTAGCTTCTGCTGTCGTCGCTCCTGCTGGCGCTGCGCGAGGCGGCAAGCTTCTCAAAGCGTGTCTACCTTTATTTTGTCGCTCATCCACTGCAGAATGGCGCATTTGCGACGGAAGGAGGACAGTGTAACGCGTAGCGTAGGAAGGGCCCCGATTTTGCTGAAACAGAAACGCTGCAGCAGCCTCCTGCGTGTGATGGACGAGAGACGGGAAGCAAGCTTACTTGGGTGCGTGCTAGTCCGGAGCGCTGGCGCATCCGAGATGCAGGTTTTATGGTGGCGGACGAAAGAAACAACGCGATGTCAAGTGGATCCGCGTGAGTCGGGGTAACGCCCGTCCACGAAATGCAAGAGATTGGCTTTATTTTCGTTAAGCAGAGGGCATGTCCTGTGATTTGGTGATATTTCCAAGTCGAAAGACACATTTTTTCTTATGTGGTTAATGGGTTGTCTTAGTTGTGCGGAGTCCCGTGGACCACCTGCTCGCATCTCGTGACGCCGCCTGGCTGGTCCTCCTGTGGCTTCTCCACCTTCTGCTAGTACCCTCTTCAACTAACCCCCGTGCTGCCCCGTTCGTGCTGCTGCCCCTGCTGCTGGTGCTGCTGCCTCGCGTGCTGCTGCAGCTACCGCTGGCGTGCTACTGCTGCAGCTGGTGATCCCCTTCCTCGCGTTGATGTTGTTGTGGTGGCGATCGCTTGAAAGCCACAACGACAGCGTGGCGCGACCCGCAGGGACCCTATTTCTCGCCCAGCACCAGCACCGACAGCACTAGTAGCTGCCAAAGTCCCCTGGAGGAAGCCAGCCGTTCTTCGCTACAGCAGCGAACTCCTAGCTCTGATGCCCCCTTTCCTTCCTTTTCCCGCCCGAATTCCACGAGCACACAGTCACAGTCGCTCACCTGCTTCGTGAAAGATTAGTTCTACAAGGAGACACTTTTTGAAGGCCTTTGCTTGGGCAACATGGCAGAGAAGAATCAGCGAATATGTATGGGGAGTCCTCCTTCACTATAATGACAGTTGTGGAAGGGCCAGACGGAGATGCGCGTGGACATGTACGTTGAGACTTACCCAGGAGCAGCTGAAAGTGTCCTTGCCGCTTTTGCTGCTGTTGCTGTCCCACGTGGCCCTGCAGCTCCGTCTCCTGCCACCGAGTGGACTGCTACTACAGCCACCCCTGGTGGACTACTGCTGCAGCTAGGGACGGGTGCCCGTCCACCCTCTGGTACATCTGCGACAACAGGGCTTGTATTTCAGGCATGAAGTAGTGGCCAGCTGCTACGGCATCTGGTCCCGTGGTGGTCTGTGCCAGCTCGGCTACCACGACGCAACAGCTTTTAGCGACATGTGTTTTTCCTGCAGGTGCTGCTGCGGTTTATGGATCACATGGTACTAGAGCTGCCAGGGGTATTGCGTGTGAGCAACTGGGGCGGTGTGGTGAATGTTGCAGTTGTTGTTGAAATGACTTGAAGTGCGCAATAGTGCAACAAGACTGTCGTAGCGACATAGTTCGACGCTCATTCTGTGCTCATGCGCAGGGATTCACAGGCGCTTTATCCCGATTGCTGTTAGGTGGCCTGTCAACAGTTTCTCGCAGCGTACGTCCGCAAAGTAGTAGGTGGCGTCAGCCTGTTTGTGGCAGCTGCTACGTGCGCGACAGGTCACTCATACAGCTGCACCCTAGTGTGCTCTCCCATATTTCTGGCAGCTTCCGCAGTCGGTGCCTGCACGATATCCGGCCGTTGCTGCAAGTCTCTGTAGACTGGATTAAAGAACATGTAGCCCCCGGTACCGGTGACAACAACACGTAGGTGGCACGTCAGTTCTTGTGACACCTGCTGCTTTGTGTGCCGTGCCCATGTCTCCCGCATCTCTGTAGTAGCTCCGAGCGTAGTAGTTCCAAGCATATATTTCCTCCCCATAAGAAAAGAGCGGACTGAAACACAACATCCAATATGCAAATAGAAGAGCAGCAGTAACAGCAATTAAGTGCAACACATTAGGTGTTCAGCTGGAGTGCGCATCAGCGAGGGGGTGTTCCTGCCATGCAGATGTCATCTATTTCCTGCCTAGACAGATAGATGCATTTGCAAAGGACACAGATGCCACCATCCATCAGCATTAAAAGTTTTGATCCAGGAAAGCCAAAACGACCTCTTGTGCATTTGAAATAAAACCACCTCTACCAAGCAAAGTAACCACGACGTTATGTCAAGCTCTTGCACTTAAGACAAGACGAGATATTGTTTCGAATCCCTTCTGGTGGTTCGTAGTCGGTGAAAGTTAAATACATGCACTTGCTCACTCGCCGTAGCTTGTGGTACAACTGGAAATGAGCTGCCGACCGATTGGAAGGAGGCGCCGCCGTCGTCGGACCAGAAGCGACGACTGGCTCCGCTCTTCTATTCCAGGAGGCTACTCGCGTAAGAAGACAAGCACGTCCTTGTATACTTGAAGTAACTTCAAGGACGCAAAGGAACGCAGAGTTCTCATATTATATGTTCGTATGAACCTTCAGTTTAACCACGCACAAGTACGACTACCTCACCTGCTTGCATAGACCGCATTAACAGCAGTGACATCGAAGTTCCTGTATTGTTGCTACGAGCTTGTCAAGCAATCCGTACCAATCGAGCCCTCGGCAAGCTGGTAAAATCCATGGTGCTTGTGCATTCCAAGCAAACAACTCTGGCTCAGTGTGCTTGGTGAGATCTACTAGATACGTAGACCCGTATCTCCTGGTGGTATTAGGATCACGGGAGAAACAGTAGAAGCTACCGTACCACGGAAGGTCGAAAGAATCCATCGGGATGGCGGACATCGAAGGGGGTTGAGGTTAAACCTGCTAGCGCTGATTTCCCTACTCCAATGCTATTGCTGTTAATTTCGCTGGTTGCCGCTCACGGGGATCTGTCCGCTCTGCTGCGGCTGCTGTATTTCCGTCGTGCTGCTCCTGCCCCAGTGCTACTGGTGGTCCTTTTCTCTTTCGGTGTGCCGGTGGTGTTGCTGGTCTGCTCTCGCTTGTGTGTACCGCTGCCGGTTTTCTGACTGTGCTGCTGCCGTTGTTTCGTTGGCCTCGTCCTGCTGCTAGGGCTGGGTTACCGCGGCCTGCTGTCCTCCGCCCATCCCTCCTCGGCAGCGTCGGTGGTGTGCCGCGGTGGGTGGACCGACACAGCGATCACGCGCAGTCCACGAAGAGCTTGCGTATGTTTCGACAGTTATTACTTTGTGGCTGCTGCCCGCATTGCTGCCGTACGCGCAGCTATTCGTGTCTCTGGTGCTGCGTGTGTGCGCGGCACCCCCCCACCGGTATACACTTGCGAGAGACGGCAGTAGAATGTGCGCTGTTTTTCTTCTGAAAATCTGGAACCAGCGGTGAGGCGTCTTTTGTGTTTCTACCAAGCCTGTGAGTCTTCCTGACTGTGCTGCTGGTACTTCTTCCGTGTTTTGTGAAAGTCAGTACTGGAACGGGGGCAAGCGACCAAATCGCACCGCTTGGTAAGGCGTGACTCGTTTTTCGTAACGTTAGCGACAAAACAATGTGGGGGCTGGAGGAGTCGCAACGAGCACATAGTAGGATAAAATAATCGCAAAAATAAGAGCCCGAACGCTAGCAGGGGATAAAGAGGAAATCGTTCAATTGTCTACACTCTAGGAATCGGCACGTGGACAGATAATACGTGTATTCTCTGGCGAAAATCCTGGGAAGATTAGACTCCGTGGTCTACCAAGCGTAGACGTATAATACGCGTATAAGGAGAGATCGGAACATGAAGTACAAGCAAATGCACCTGCGCAGACTGAAAAGGTCGAACAGGAACAGACGGGACCAGCGATTCGGTCGTCGTTTAGCGCGCGCACTGGAACTCAAGGTGCACACCCGACAGTTTTCGTAGATGCCTACAGGACTGTGGCCCGCACGCAAAGTGGGCGGACAGTTTTTTTCGAGCGGCTCGAAGAACCTGCTGCTCTCGAAACTTATTACCACCATTTTTGTTGTTGAAACCTGCCCGGCTGACGCCGTTGTTGAAGGGATGAGAAGGCCAGCGCTCTCAAAAGCAGAACGCGCAACCGTCAGACAGTCGCCCTTTATACGAATTTCGCGTTTTCGTTCGAGCGTGAAACAAGTGAAGTACCCGCGCTAGACTTGCACTTGTGCATCTGAGCGCGCCGGTGGCTTCTTTTACTGCTACTGTTACCGGTGCTTCGCCTAGACATCGTTTCCTGCCGTTGGTTCTTGTGTACTTCTGTGTTCTTTGAATCATAGAGAACATCATGTATTTGTGTGTATATGTGTGCTTACGTGTGTCTGCGGCGCCTGTGGAGATACCGAGGCGTCCCGAGTTGCGTCGCTGGTGCGGAGTCAAAAATCGTGCACTGAGCATGTGAAGTGCAGTACTTCCTTGTTTTAGAAGAGCTGTGCTATAAATCGAAATTACAGGGACCTTATCTCTGAGGCAAGTGCAGAGTCATGTGGTGCCCTACCAGGCATCCGTACAACCGTACGTTCAAGGTCGATCGTCTGTTTCAGGATCATAACAACGGTAGCGAATGTGAAACGGAGCCTCCCGAGAGTGTACGGGACGAGACGCTCACATATCGCAACGATGACACCATCTTTTGTTTTGCGTAACTGAGAGACGTATCCCCAGTTGAGGTCAAGGAAGCAGTGGAAGCAAAGGCAACAACAGATAATGAGCCATTCTTGCTACCTCCGAGGATTGCCACAAGGGGCAAGCACATTCATCAAAGTTACATTGCTGGAAGGTCGTGCCTTGGGGATCGACAGCCCCCGTCCTGCACACGTGGCACACTGATTAACTTTGTCGTTGTAACAGCGTTCGCGTACCTCTACGCGATTTCGTACCTGTTACAGTTTTCCTTCCTTTCTGCCTCTCCTTATCAGATACCTCTCTACAACGTACAAAACAAGTAGCCGCCAAATTTACGTAGTGCCCCTTTTGCTGAGGCTACTACAACAGCAGCACCAAAAAGCTCAGTCGCCAGCAACAAAACGACGCATCTACTGGTGATAATCGACAATGCAGCAGCAGTGCCACGAACACTAAACATAGCGGAGAAGACGCCTTTTCAGATGTGACCAAGAATGCACGAGGTACGAAGAACAATAATCGAAGCGGCCGCCGTCTGAAGTCGCTCAAGCGTGTGCCTTTCGGAGCCCGAAACCACCGACAGGACTATTTCTGTGGTCTTCGTTCTCCTCGTACTGGAACTGTTTCTATGTGGCTCTCCTCTTCCTTCCTCGAATGCATAAGAAACCTCTTTTAACCTAGTGACTGCGACAGAAGTTTCCCCTGCACGCTGCACCCGCGTTTGGAGAGAAGGCTCTTTGGTGTGTCTGCATCGGACAAAGGGCGACGGCACACCTCACTCGTCTGCAAGATTATCCTGGATCATACTGCCCAAATGCTTTTCCGCTAAACGTGTATATGCAGATTCATTGCGACGTACTCAAAGAAACAGGTCTCCTTTCAACAAACGTTAAGCTCGTGGTTGCACTTTAGGAGAGCTGCTGCTGAAGAGGGAACTTCGGCGTACTGCTGCGAGTTCCGGCCAAGAGTTGCGGCTGCTTACATGGAGAATCTGTTGAAGAGGCTGGCGCTACCCTCGAGGACTCCCGAGCTTCCCTGACTGGACGATCCTTACTACAGAAGCTCTGCCTACTGTCGCGCCTCCTTGGCAGGCGCTGGTTTACAATTTTTAAACCAAAGCCTTTGTACGTAAGGGACGATGCTGTTGATACGCTGCGAGGATTTCAGCTTGCTTTCACTTGTGCTGGGCGGGGCTGGGGGACCTCGTGTTTCCTGTAGTTGTGCTCCTCCGCTGCTCGATGTGCTGTCTCCCGGGCGTATGGCCAGCAGTGGCATACTTGTAGAGAGAGTAAAATACGTGCACAATTTTTAAATAGTGCTAGTATTTATATATGTATGTATATCCGCATAGTCGTGTACACGAACAGATGTGAACGGACGCGCAAGCATTTGTGTTTGTAAGCAAAGAGTTGGGCCCCTGTGCTTTTGTTAGCACAACTTTATAAAAATGCGCATTGTTTGGAGTACCTGAAAAGAGACATTTTTGCCTTTAATTACGGCGTCGCTTACAAGCCGATGTCTTCCACCGGCTTTGCTGTACTGGGGCGCGAGCGTTTCCTCGCCGGGCAGGTGATTTTGACATGCAGCTGCTTCTCCCATACTGCGTCTACGGAATGCCACACAGAAGGCGCATCAGATCTCATTTTTATTCAGTCAGCCGCCTGTGGATTCTCATTGTTTCGTATTTCATCCGTATCCAGTAGATGGCCTCTGGAACGCTGAACTGGGCGCACCCAGCTTTCCGTTCTCGAGAATAAGTGAGGCTCATTCTCAAACGACACATGCATTGGACGTCAAGTTCATGAATGAGAAAGAACACTAGAGGATGCGACATCGAATTCGGTGCACCGTAGAGGTCAAAGCTATCACTTCGATCCGCATTACATGCGGTCAGACAGAATTAATTTTACTAAACTGTAGAATCAGGCAGGACAAAACCAGCTTGCAGACGTAGAAATAAACGGCACCCTCGATGTAACCACGAGACCTCCGCCCATTGATTATCGGTCAGCAGGAGTGATAGCTGCACATATGCAGCTGCTTTTAGGACGCACACGTTTGCAGAGAAGACTGAAACTGACCACCAACAGGGTATTCTAGAGAAATGGATGCTACTTCTTCTCTTTCCGTCTCTATTTCAGAACTGAGTGAGGCGTCGAAGGAGGCACTAGCATTGTATGAACGGTCTGCTGTAGCCTGTGTCTCTTCCGGACTTTCAGCGGATTCGTCAGTAGTAGTTGCATATGATAGGCTAGGGTTCAAATCCATGGTGGCGCTACCGGCTTCTGCAGTTGCTGATACTTGGGCAACTTCAGTTGCTGCATTTTGCGATGGGTCCTCAACAGTCTGTTGTGCTTCATTGGCAGCTCTAAGCCACCGCTGTCTGACGCTCTCGGCGTGGAGAATTTCTTCCCTGTTCCTCTCTTCGCTCCACGCTGCTGGTGCGCCTTGTGGCGCGGCGCTGCCCTCGTCTAGACCGGAGCAGCATTTGCACGCACATTCGCAAAGGATGGAGGAAGTCACGTGAGATCGAGCAGACAGGTCAAACTACGGCGCTACGAGAAAACGCAGATACAGGGGACAGGACACACGACATACCGCAGAAGCAGCAACATCGGGAGCAGTGCGAACAGCGGCAAAAGGAGCAGCCGCGCAATCAGCAGAGATTGTAACAGCAGGGACAGGTCGAGAGAAAGAGGAGGCGTCAACTGTATTCTCGACAAGTCGGCACTGCTTTAAGAGAAAAGCCAAGTGGGATGCTTTATCAACCACCGGCAGGGAACGGGACTCAGTAGCATATCGAATAGTACCGCCGGCGTGTAGCAGTTTGACAAGGATCACGCCTGATTTACAGCTACGAAAACTGTTTTAGAAACACACTCCTTCTCAGCAGTCAATAACACATGTCACCACGGCAAACGTGATGTAAATCTTCGATGGCGGCAGAATACATTCGCAGTGGAACTGCACGGCGCTGCCCCAATACTCCTTACCCGTCAGACGGGGTAGCGCAGGTCCCACTTGCTGGCTAGCATTTACTGAAGCGTTTCAACATTAAAATGCCAAGTCACTGCTTGAGTAGCGACTATACCATTTTGGAAGTTGGGCTGACAGCGACAAGTGATAACCCAGCAACTACGCACACCAGCAGTTGATAGTAAAAGCTAGTCTCTAGTTGTGCAACACAGTGGTGCACGATAAAGCAGCAAGCACACAAGTTGACAGATGGCAAATGAGTAAGTGTACAGACTGCGGTATGCGTATCCATGATACTGACGTAGACGTAAAAATCCAAGACCACTGAAGAAGTCTGAGTCGACAATAAGGTACCCAATTGTAAACGTATCACACCGTTATGGTGGTGGTGGGTAAACTAGCCAGCACACAAAACTTGACTATTAGGTAGAACGTTTGTTACAAAATATAAATTTCAAAAAGAAGTGAGAGCTCCATCCGGCGGTGTCCACACGGGAAGGCGGAGGCTACGGAGAAACATAGTACCACACGTATCCAAGCAAGTCCTGGTTGGTGGTAATACCTGAACTACAGAGTATGTAGAACCACACTTCTGACAACACCCGGGTTCCTCGAAAAAGCATCAAGGATTAACAAGTGGACGCTACTTGCCTCCGATATCCCTGTTTGCTATTTTCCTTTCCTGCTCTTCGCGTTCAATTCGCAGGAGGGCCTTCTTGATAGTTTCTCGGTGTCGTTGCTGAGACGAGGGCAGCACAGCAAAAAAGTGCACCCTTCTCTTGATTGGTGTATGCATGGCCTGCCTGTGTCTGCGCACGCGCAGGCGAATTTATGCGCGTGCTATGCAGTAATATGCTTAACCCCGGCCCAGCGCAGTAGAGAGATCCGCGATGGAGGGGACGAGGAGCAGCTGCCGAGAAAAAAAAAGACCCTGGCTGCGAAAATTCCATAAAGCCTTCGAACGCACCCGTTTGCTCCGTACTACATTTATTACACATGTATATATAGACACGTACAGATGTGTATACTGCATGTGTACGGGAACACGAACACGCACGGGGATACACGTACGTATAAGCAAATATGTGTCCACACCTACAATGCTGTACGGGCAGTGCCATCTCTTGACTTTACTGGCTCTGTAATTTACTACAAGTTGACACAATCGACAAACACGCAACACTCTATCTAAACAGATAGCGAAGAAAAGAATCTCTGGCACGGGGCTGTTCGTACGGAGTAGGAGCATCAATGAAATACGGGGACAACGACTGAATTTTCAGCTAGTCTCGTCGTTTGCAACTTAACTACACAAACATAAATGCAGACGGGCACAAAGCCGGCCAGCGCGTGTTCCACCCCTTAGGCGATTTGCAGCTGCAAGAGCGAAGAGGCGTGCAACTATGTTCTGACTGTGTGTAGTACAGCGCTGCTCATCACCATTCCGCTACAGACACGCAGACTTGAATAAACATAAATGTGTAGCAGCGTGTCGGCAACAGCAGCAGTTCGTGCATTTACAAAGAATAATAAAAAGTGCTTTTCTTATATATGCAGGTATGCGACTTTGTTGTGCAGTTCCGCCGTGTGCTAATTCTGGAAATGTCGACGCATCACCAAACAGGAGCAAGTATTTATTCTTTCCCCTGTGTACGCGCTTCCTTGTACGCTTCTCTTGTACCTGCAAGGCACGGAGGTCTTCAACCAGTCCAGCCTTTTGTGTCTGCTCCGTTGCTGTGTAGGCCAATATTGCAGCACTTTCTGCAGCTTTACCGCCTTGCGCCCACGCTTCGCTAGCACTTCTTTCTAAGGCTTTGATGGGGCGTTCGTCAAGGTACGTAAGATTAGGAAGCCCTGCTCACATAAAGGGTAGCACAGTAGACCCTAAGCACTGGCCGACCAAAGCAGGTAAGGGAAGGAGCGCAGCAACGACAGCACCCGATCAAGTCGTGCAGCAACCCTCCCGCGCGAGCAGCAGTAGCAGCAACACGTGCACCTCCCCCATGCTGCTGCAAAGAAGCACCGGAAACGACGCTGTGCAGCTTGGTGCTGCACGGCTGCGCTTGCACTGCTTGCTCTTCGTGCAGATGTTGCGTGCTGCATCACTGTCAACTGTTTTCCGTGTCTGAAGGTTTTCAGACGGGGCATGCATTTCCCAGCCGAAAAACTCTCAGGCGTGCATGCAGTGGAGCCACTCTTGTCCTGGCAGCACGAAGAAACTTTTTCTGCGGTTCTTTGGTACTAACGAACAATCAGGATAACCGTGCACAGTAAATTTGATAGAGCCACACTTCTTGCAGACCCTAAGGAGTGCTGCAAGCAACAACATGTTTGTAATATTGAGAAACGCCAATCTATTTTGCATAAACGAGCACTTCTGTAGAGATTGCCCCATGCGTAAAGCAGCCGCCACTTTGTATTGCAGAAGGCTCTTGATGATGCCCCATAAGTCTGGAGGAGAATACTAGTGAAGTGCGCGTGTGAAGCGTGCGTCGATGTGCTGCAGAAACAAACACAGAAAAAAGAGAGAAGAAGAGACTGATGCCGCATGCGTACGCGTAATCATAGAAAGGAGGCATGCAGCCGCTGCTCGCATGCGCACACCTTCCGGCCATTTTTCTCTTCGTTTCTTTCTCCATATATACATATATATATACAGGGAGATGCCCTAAACACAGAAACATTAGGAACCCGTACACACAGGCGTGTATTTGTACAAGTAAGGAGACAGTGTCACACTATCATACGGAATACTCGAAACGCTACCTTTTCGCTTCCCAGTTACCGTACGTACGTCTTGACCCCTGAATGACGCAAATTGCAGCCTGCACACGTAGAAGACCCCTGCGATATCAACTAGTGGCCTAAAAGCGTCCTACTAGAAAAAAGAACTCTAACGCCTTTTTCCTTTTGTACGCAACCCGCCTGTGCAAGCTGCGCGCAGGCACGCACGCACGAGTGCCGCACCTGCTATGAGGCGCTTGCGGTAGAACGAGAGCCGTCGGATAACAGGATTTCCGTGGAAGTACAGGCACACGAGACTGGGTAGCTGCGTGCAGAGAGCAAGAAACTCTGTCATCCAGACGTCCGGAGGGTTCGCGTCGCAACCTGCGTCGCTCATTGACTTGGGAGTCGTTTTCGAAGATGCATCAGCATTCGCTGAAACCTTTTCATGAGCTGCGCTACATCCGTCTACTTCTTGCTTGTGAGCTTCAGGTATCTGCGCCTCTTCAGCAATTGCACATTGATTCTGCAGTGGCACAGGAGCCAGTGTTGGTGCTGGTATCAGCAGCAGGGCCACACAGACACGAATCGTAAGGCGGTATATGGTGGGGCAGAGCGTACAGACGGAAACGAGCACGCCACAGCCGCACGGACACAGACATAATCAGAGATTGAGAGAGTGCCTTTAAAAAGTGAATTTTGGGTCTAGTTTTTCACGGGCCTTCTTATTTTCTTCTTGCTGTTGTTAATGGTGCCAGTGCTGCTTGTGGTGGTGTCGCTGGTGCTGTCGGTCGTGAGACTGCTGTTGTTTTGGCTGCTGCTGTCGCTGATATTGTCACTGTCGCTGCTGCTGTCGGTGTTGCTGCTTTTCTGGTGGGCGATGCTGCTGTCCGCGTGGCTGTTGCTGTTGCTGCTGATAATCCGTCGAATAGAGATTCGCTATCTGTCACCTGATTTGTGCGCTGAAGGACACTGGCTGTCTTCCAAGTCGATGAAGTTGTGCGAAAGGTCAAGACTAGTGATGCTAGGGCATTCCAGCAATCCATCAATATCCTGTAAAAAACACACAGGTTGCAATTTCACACACGCATTCTGGTTCCATCTCTAAAAACGAAACGCCAAGCTCGTTTTTGCCTTCAAATTGTCTTCTACAGCACCTTGCGCAGACCTATGAGGCGAGCGGCAGTGTCAGCTGAAATATGTAGCGGACGGCGCACGGCAGTTCTGACAAGTATATTTGAGATATTCTTCACACCTTCCCACTCTCCACCGTGGCGCTGGACATGCCCCTCAGAGTGAAATTTCTGCGTTCCCGCTTCCGCTGCTTCTGCTGATGGGGTTGTTGTACTTGCTGTCCATGCTGCAGCGTCCGGCAGCGCCTAAGCATCAGCCTAGCGGACAACGCTTCTTCGCGTAGGTGTCATCGTATGGAACGAAAAAAAAATTGGAATGGTAATTCGGTTTTGCTAAATTCTGTCCATTCTTCCTGTCGTGCGCGAGGCACGCCCTCAAGAAAGCTGTGTGCGTCTTCATGTACGTGTGCCTGTATGCAGGTACGTGGTACGTGTTCAGCTTCTACAGGCGTTTAAGTTTTAGTGTGTACCCTGCTGCCTTATATGTACAGTGCGACCCAGCGACTACGCAAGTGCTTTTATACATGTAAACGTTGGTATAACCGTGCACCCACGTAAATATGTATTCAGGTGCAAGCGTAAGTAGATAAGGGAAGAGCATACACAGACACAGCATTGGTACAAATCTTACATGGCCTCTTGGTGTATCTGCCTATGCCCCTCTCCGTTCAATAAGCAGAATGCGACATCCGGGCCGCCCTCTGCTCTACTAGGACTTGGTATAAAACAAAAAATCGAGCGGTCCGGCGGTGATTAAAATGGACACTTTCCAAAAGCACCAGCCAGCGGTACAGAAATTCTTCCACGTCCGTTTCGCGGTGGATTTCACTTGTGGAAATGCCGCTACATACGCAGAGGGCGTAGATATACACGCGTAAACATTTGTCTCAATGTCAGTTTTATGTATCACAGGGCGGCTAAGTGCGTATTTAAGCAGACAAGGGCACGCCAGAGCAGAGACATATATATCATAATACAAAGATATGCGGGAGGGTAGCTGTGCACAGGAACAAAAGCAGGATACTATGTGTCCGCTCGTCCACTCACCTATACGTCTAGACATATGTAAATATATACTGATACGAAGATATGGGCGTGCGTATCCAGTATGTTTGAAGCAGAAACAGAAGGAGAAGCCTATGCCTTTTACGTCTTCACATACGTATTTGAGTCTGCATACCACCGTACGTGTGTAGACGTGGATATGACCGCAACTCTACATGGTCGTACTCACGTCCGCCTGCGTGTACATACTTCCAAGATTTCCTCGACGCCACAGCGTGTACGTGTGACCACACGCAGATGACAATGTGTGTACAATCACGCAGGATACGTACACGACCCTCTACATGCCTGACGCACACATGTCTAGTATTTAAGCACGTGTATGTATGTGTATGCACGTGCACTTCCATATTTGAACAAGTGTGTGCGGACGCCGTAGTTGGCTTCTCACAGTTAGGCGCTGGAAGGCGTTGTGTGCTAGCTTCAAGTTACTGAGTTGCTTCAGCTGCGCGAGTCCCGTGATGGTACGCAAATTATTATGCGAAAGGTCCAGGACTGTCAGATTCTTGCAGTTGTCCAAGTTTTCGATTTTTTGGATGCAGTTCTGCTGCAGAAATCTACGCACACACTCACACGCTGCGCGTCGTTTACACGCGGCTGTAAGGGAGGTGTTTAAATGCAGGTCGTGCGCATGTACACATGATTCTACTTAAATTGGCTTTTTTTTGTAATATTTGCTACGGTTCGGATCTACCCGACACGGTGTTCTCTTCACGTCCTGCTGTCCAGGATGCTGAGGCGCAGTTTGTAGGCTTCTGCGTGAGCTTTCTGTCTCAGTCACATATGAACGTGTAATACGTCTGACGGCGTCGCTGAACAGAGAAGCAAAGCACGTGTATTTACGCTGGCCATTCACGGTGGTACACGATTTCAAGCCGATACTTCCGAACCGTTGCAGTGCTCGGCAGTTATGTGTACACTAATATATTTTGTGTGTGTATATGTACACACACAAATATCAGTGTACATATATATATATGTATAAGAAAGGCAAACAAAACGCTACGCGGGTATGTGACTAGATGGGCAAACATATCTACATCAGATTGACTGGCTGGTGGGTCGTGAGACCTGCTGCTAAGCGTGTAAGTAATTACACCGTGCAGAAGTCTACTGCTGTGTTCAGCTACGTGTGTATGGGAGTACACTCTGACGTGGACGGCTACACCTCTTGTATAACACGGAAGATGGAGAGTAGATATAAGTTCACCCTCACGTGTAACATACAACAAAAAGCGCAACAATACATGTTTAAATAAACGTAGGGAAGTGAACAGCCACACAAACACGGAATCGCTCTCTGAGGCGTATATACGCACAGAGGGGGATTTTCAGCGAAATTAAGAGACGCACAATAAATTACGTGTGTGCTGCGCTAGACGTCCACTAGGCACTGCGCATATGCAGAAGGGTAGGAATTTTATCAAGCAGCAGACGCGGTGCTGAACACTGAATGTTTAGCCGTAAGTGTGTCTCTGCGTGCAAGTGTACCTACTGTTGTTGATCGAGAAAATGCAGCTGCGGATTATTTTTATAGCAAGGAGCACCTATTATCGCTCAAGTCTCCACAAGGAGGGCTAAAACGAAGCGATGGGCTTCGTGTAAGCGACCACATAGTCGTCCGTTACATGTGACAACGCAGCAGCAAGATTTCTTAGGAGCAGCTCTGCCGCAGCAGCCGATGCAGGTTCACAGCCGTGTTTCTGGTGCTTTGCAGGTAAAACTGTGGACGCCAACGAAAACAGAAAGCCGCTACGGTCTTTCGTGGAATGTGTAACAACACCTATAAGCACTTGTGCCGGCAGCAGAGTTGTGCGAACGTGCGCCCTGCAGACGCAACAGCGCAGCTGGTATGTCCGTGAAGATCAGAAGAATAATTTTTGTTTCCGCGTGCAATTCCGCTAGTACCGCAGTTCAAAGACTCATATAATTTAGGAGAGTACTGCAAGCAGGTGATGTGTTGTGGAAACGCAGCCACACCCTACCAGTCATCAACTGAGAAGCTGTCACTACCGCTACATATATGCAAAGAGATCGACATATATATCTATATGAACTCAAGTGCACGTGGTAGCCTTAACGTTAGGGCTGTGAACAACAATGTAGAAGTATTCTAAGTGGAGGACGTCGTTTGACAATTCCGCGTAATACACGAAGCGGTCCCTACACATATTCGTGCGTGTGCATATATATACATATATATATATATATATGCAGGGTATGCGGCTCATGGGATTATTTGCACGTCAAGAAGCAAATCAAATGCTTGTGCAGATGTTATTTTTTTCGTGGCAAAACGTCGTATGGCAATTTAGTTTATCACAGTATTCGTAGCCCCACGTTGTTTGTGTATATCTATATCTATATCTATCTATATACATATAAATCTATTTACCTATCTCTTTCTCTATGTATATATATACATATATGTGTTTGCACCCGTGTTTTTGTATCTAACGAAATTATATATGTGTATATATACAGAAAAGTTTATTCCATAGACGCACTGCGTTTGTTAAGCACTTTTGCAAAAGTTGGAAGCATTGAGTTGTTTGCTGGCTCCATCTCTACGTGTTTCTCTATATTCTCCTAGGAAGTACGGATTATGGAACTTATCTACACTGTCACTACACCGCGGCGTCTTTTCTGTCGTGTCGCACCAGCACTTTGAACCCTAAGCTTTATGCACCTGTCGTATGTCATGTATATACAACCGTACAACAGTATTATCTACACATAGTGCGTATACGGAAACACGCACTAGTGATATATATATATGGATGGATAGCTAGACAGATAGAAAAAGGCATATAGGTAGATAAATAGATACGTACCCACGTGGTGTGTATTGGTGTATACAGACGTGCCACGCATACGAGTATGCAAGTAGAGAGAAAAGATGTATTTATATATCATTTGGTATACATAAATACAATAGTAGTACATGTAGGCGCGTAAGATGTTACTTTGTTGATTCTGCTAGAACCTGCAGCTAAGCAACGTTGCTCCACTTCTTCACCTACTCTGTGCTGCGCCTTTTGTCTTTTCCAGAGGATCAAGCTTGTTACAGTGGAAACTGGTGCAATCATATACCCACGCATTAACCTCTTAACCTATGTGTACGTGGTGCGAACAGGAGTGTACACGCGAACTACATGGATAGATGTTCGCAAGACTCTTGCCACAAGCAAACAAAGCGGCTGATTCATAGGATCCCTGTGCGTAGAACACGTTGCCTTGAAGCGCAGTGGTAAGCATACCGGATACACATGTTTGCCTGCGTACGCGCGCTATAGGGAGAGAGGGCGACTGCCTATTGCACAAGTACTAAACTGCGCGGGTGTGGCCGTGTATTTCTCAATGTACGTACAGACAACGTAGCTGCTTTATGTTGTCCAGTCCTTCTATGCGGCGTATGCCGTTGCCCTCAAGCCATAGTGCCTTCAACTGCGTGTAGGCATCAAGCTCTTGAATTTTTGTAAAGCCTTTAAAATGCAAATAGAGCCGTTCGTTCAGTGCGGGAGACTGATACTGGCCACTTTCTGCAGTGCAGCAGGCATCCAGGCCGGAACAGACTCGCAGAGGACGGAGGAAGCAAATGAAGAGCGGGAATACAGCGAAAGATAAGTAATTCAAAAAGATAAAGCGGGAACAGAGGGAGAAGAGAGGGCAGCGCCGGGAGGACTATTAGGACGTGCGTAAGAATTGTACAAACTCTCGCTGTCCATTCAGCGCAGAAGAGAATTTAAAAGGGACAGGCAGAAGAGTAGAAAGAGAAGGTGGTTGAAGCGCAGGAAGCGGAACGAAAAGGAGAAATTTCTAGCAGGCGGAAAACGGCCATCGGACGGAGACAAAGTGGGGACAAAAGGACTTGAAGAAGGTGAAGAAGCACATCACGAAATCAGACAGAACTTCTTCACGGAATATGTGAAGAAGGAAGAGAGGGAGGAGGAGGAACAGTGAGGAAGAGAAGCGAGCACGACGCAGCTAACTGCGACCGACGTGCTGTGTGTATACGCACACAGTAGGCAGATGTATATCTGTGCCACCTGCGTAAGCAGCACGAAGTCGTGAGTACCTACAGACAGGCGGACATACGCATGTGTATGCGCTTTTCATCTTAAGATTAGTGTTTGTCTATATGCTGTGCAGAATGGCAGAGAGATGTGCACAGACAGGCACACGTATGTGTTTATATACACATATATGTATCTGTAAGGCATTCCCTTGTTCACTAGGATTAAACTGCAATATTTCGTCGTGTGTTCACCACTGCCTCAGCCATACATCTTTTCTGTCACGGTGTGTGGCAATTGCACATGTGTCAACCTACAAAGGTTGCACACACAACGCATACAGCAGCACAGCTAGGCACACATGGAATGTTTAATTCGTGTACGCATTCACATATAAATGTATGTGTATGTGGACATTTGCAGATCTACGTATATGCCTCCGTGACACTTTTCACCCTGTGGAAACGCAGGTATACTGGTATACATCGACAGAATGCGGAAGACACAGCAGTCGCTGCCGACCTTTCTCCCTCTCATATGTCTGCGGACGTAATGTCTCCTTCGGTATAGATAGATACAGAAGTGGACAACGCGTTGTGTTCACCTCTGCTTCAGCCATGCATCTTTTCTCAAGAAATGCGGCTACGTGCGGCTGCTCAAGAGTGCACGCACGACAAGCAGTTGGATGCTATTAGCTGCAACTGCGCAGGAGCACGTGGTGAGTAAAAAAAAGCTTTTTTGAGACCAAAGAACAGTTTTCACACAGCACGTGGCCGTGTTGACCCGAGGAGTTCATATGTGCTTTTGGGTATGTACATATACAGACGCATAGGTGTGCGTGTGCATATACATGCGGAGACGCGCGTGTAGTAGAGGTTCGGCAAATACTTTTCGTCCCTGCAAATGCCTTACGACTTCACGCACAAATGAATAGACAAATATAAATGCAGATATGGGGAGGCAGCAGCGGGTCTCCCCCGCACGCCTACGGGTAATACGTTACGAATCCACAGAGTACAGATATCGCCGGATGCGGCTTTGCGTTGTGCACACGATCACAGAATGGGAACGTTGCAAGATCAGTCTTTTAGAGAGAGAAAGGGAGGCCGATACTTGTGTGCGGATCTGTGGTCCAGTCTCAGGATGGGACAAGGAGTCATCACAGGGCAGAACGCGTTTTCTGCGAGCACAGCCGACCGTAGGCAGAAAAGAACACGTACATTTCTACGCTTTTTTGCTGAGATTCTGTAGCCTTGTAGGGGAAGTTCGGTATACACTGCATGGGTCTACAAAAGCAGGATGCATCAAAAGGCAGAGTCGAACACGCAAAATGCGACGTTGTCGAGGCGACGTAGACCCTCTGTGTCCACCAACAGCTGGTACATCTGGCCTCGTGAGTGCATGAATGTGTAGAGACATACGCACACACAGAGGTAGAGAAAACTTTGCCAGAAAAGTATGTCTGTAATGCACGTGACGAATAGTATATACATACGACTGAGTACGTTTGCGTACCAGCAGTCACCCAATAACTACAAGTAATTGAGTGTAATACGCTGAAAGCTTTTTGACCTTGGCAACATACACTTGTGAAGGAGCGCGAGAACTCTACACATTTGTTACAGACAGTGTGGTTTGCTAAAGTATAAGCGTATAATTTTACGCGTACTTTCAACTCTCTGGACCAAGGAGAGCACTTGGAATGGGTGGGGTGTACATTGTTGCTGTAATGTGCATAAAAGCAGATCCTCTGCCACGTAAAGTTGAAAGTAACATATGCGAGTCAAAAATTGAAAAGACTCAGACCCACGATAAAGGTGAAGATTCTCACGCGTACACGCTAGACCATCAGAGTCACTTTAATAGTACTTGAGGTATTGAAGAAAGTACCCGGCTTGATATAGTCATAGGGATGCGTGTAAAAAATAGGTCGAGACACACGGTAAAAAGGCGGGGTTGTCCATATTTCTGCCACGAGTAGAAAACTGCGGAATCGTCTCGTACCGTACAAGACGAAAATTCACACGTGTACATATTCACACGTGTACATATTTACGTGTATCAGGGGAAAAATGACTCCACGCGGCAAAACAAATGTCAATCCGGAAAAAATTCACCCTGCGCCCCTGAAGGATCACATACTCAACTGTCTGTTCTACAGCTCCTGAAATTGAGTGTGGCGCACGTGCCGTGTTAAAGTAGTGAGGGTATTCTTTTGTGTCCTCACAGTACAGGATTCTTTGGTTGAAACTCATCAATTCTTAAGAAGCGTGCAAGCGAAGCACACCACAAAATGTGGAACGCTTACATTATAAAGAGCGTCTGCGTGTCGGCTGAGGGACGCTTGTAGTCAGATGTAGAGATTCTTTCGCGTTTATATGAAGTCGATATGATATAAACCACGTACAATGTGATCCGAATGCTTTGCACAAGGAGGCAATGAAGATTGGTGGGCGCACAGCATGAAGGATTTCACCACTGTCTTGAAGGCTGATCTGCATGGGGGAGTCGCCGCGCGAAGAATAAACGACGTTATACCTGCTTGAGAGTTAACAAGGATAACTTCTGTGACACTATCCGACGTAAGCCCAAAAGATATCTCAAGTCTGTTCGAAAGATTATGTTTAAAGTGTAAAAATGCCAAGTAGAGCAGAACAGCATGGGCAATCTCTTAGTGTGGCACACCTGGTTAGGCAGGCTTGGCGGAAACAGGACGCCTGATGCACGCTGCGCAGGGTGGGAGTAGTAACCCACACAGCTGATTATCTTGTGGAAAGGAGGCGGAGCAACCATGCAGCACACTGGTCGGACTGAAACATATTCGCCTTCCTGGATACTTGGAGCCGAAAGCGAAGAGAGATATGAAGGGTGACGCAGATTGTGAACAGAGCCCAAGGGAAGAAAGACACTGCACAAAGAAGGCACGTGGTGAAGAACGGAAATGAACGAGACGGTGAGGTTGGACGAGGTTGGCCGAAGTAAGCAGAAAGTGGGCTTGCCACAGGCAAGTATTTGCAAAAACGAACAGAATGCGGATATGTGGGAAAGATTCAGACTTGCAAGCCTTCTAGAAACACAAAAATCCTGATTAACGGACACGAGAGAAAGAGAACAGCTGACTTTTACTCAAAGTGTGAAATACAGGGGAGTTGCAATGGAATGCGACACTAAAACCGCTGAGGTGCACAGCACACCAGTTATTGGGCAAGTGAGCAACTCAAATCTACCTAACGTGACGATGGAAACTCATAAATTGCCTTTCGGTGACACGTGGCGTGTGTTAGTAATATTGCCGGGCCATGGTCGAGTGTTGAATAAACAAAGAGAACTGACGCTCTGCTCCATTCCACGATTTCGCAAGACATTTTAGGCGCTCACCTCTACATATATCTCGCAAGACAGCAGCAGTCATTTGCGGAGTTGCACTGTTGGAGACTGCATCCATCGGTGGTTTTTCCTGTTGCTTGTGTGGCTGCTGCTCTTCCTCTTCGTCCTTCTGCTGCAGCCACTGTCGGTTGTGAATAAAAGTCTTTTGTTTGTTCACTGCCCTATTTTGCTGCCGCTGCTGATGCAAGTGTTCCTGCTCCTGTTGCAAAATGTGCTGCTGGTGTTGCTGGTACTCCTGTTGTTGATGCTGTGCGCCTTCGTTTTGGTCGGGTTCCATGATTCAAGCGGGTCAAAGAGGACGGAATAAAGGGATGTTTGATCAGCGCTCTTCTGTTGCTACTACTGCTGATGGAATCAGCACCAGCAAAGTACGCCGTTGTCACTTCCTGTTTCGGGAGTCAATATGAGAAGAAGTTTCATTCTGGAGATGCCTGCGTCCCGCTCGTGGCTTTAAATTCTCAAACACTCACGTTCAAATCTGCATCTCGGGAAGCGATTTGTGCCTTAAGAGAAACACACTACTGTATATACATACCTGTCTGTACACTTGCAAAAACAAGAATCAACTAAAGACAACTCGTGAATGTTCACGCATATATACTTGTCATGTTTCACATATGTTGGAGACAGATAAACTGTTGTAGGCGCGTGTCACGTGAAATTGCCTGCTTGTATTCCACGTGTACACGCCGTCGAGCTTAAGGTACATCACTAGAAAACAGTCTGACCCTGCCGACATAAATGCACACATGCGTATGTATCCGTATCTCGTTCTGTGTGTACGCGTCAGTGAAATATCCAATTTGTTGAGGAAGTGTGTATGTCTAGAAACAATTGTCTGCACTCATGCAGAATTCAGATGTCACTCTCCCTATAAAGTTGTGAATGTTTGCCAAACTAGAGACGGTTTTTCTCAATTCTTCACATACTTTAGCGTATTACTTACTGATCCGTATTATGTTTTATTCACCAGCACCGGTCTGGATCGTACAGCTGTGGATGAGATGCTGGGAGCTTTCTACCACGCTTCGAACCCGTTCTTCGCAAGACGACAGATGTGTGCAGAGGTCATGTGTATTCGTCTGTGGTGTGTGACCTCCCACGCGATAGTGGACATACATGCAGGCGTAGTCCTACGTTTGCATTTATTATTGCATAGGGTGAAATGGTGATATTGATACATAATTTCAGACTAAAAGGGACTGAAGAACATGATGGCGACTGCACGACACACGCTGTGCTGTTACCCGCCGCAAAGCGTTTTTGTGCACCCCAGAAACGCGTTAGGTGTCTACGCAGGCCACACACCCATAGGTACGTACATGTGCTTGTACGAACTTCTCAGAAAGGCTGCTAAAATTTGCACGTACATTTAATGGAAAAAACTCACAAGATGTTCAAGTTTACGAGCTACGCGGGATACGCCGGTTTTCTTTGCTTTAACGCGAAGTAATTCACACCATGCACACTGCGTGCATCGGGTCCAGTTTCTTAAAACTTGTTTTTTACCATATAATATTATTTCAGAGAGGCACGCAACAGATGAGGACGCCTGTACGGAACTACTACAGTGACAGTACTTATAGCTGGAAATAGACTCCCGCCAAAGGCGCACAGACACACGTGTTCTCATGTGTGTAGCTGAACTGCGTATACGTCCAGGGAAGCGTATACGAATTTACGTGTGTTCCAAAAAAAGCTCGAGCTCGTGAAGTACAGAGATACGTGGATACGTGGCGCAACTTGAAAGCTAGTTTTTCTCTCCACATACCAAGGCGGTAATGATACATACCACGCTTGCGGTAGGCACCCGTATAAATGCACGTACCTACATATGCAGAAACATAAGTGCATGGCAGTGTGCACGGCACTGCACAAACGGACACTTCTATACCTATTTCAGTAGCTTACGCCCGCTTTAGCGGAGAACACCGTGTGTAGTTTTCGCAGTCTCCTTCCGTCTGTACTGGTGCGCATGCGTCACAGACAGACCTTTGAGAAAAGGCGCCGCTGCGCCTACTGTGATTTCGCTGCTGCGTCTCCTCATCTACACGAAATTGCCCGCATGTATACATCGTAGTACAAAGACAGTAGCAACGGGAGCGCCAAGCCAATTTCTGTACAAATTTCTTCTGGAAAACACCAACAAGACGAAGACGGTACGCTGAGGTGCACCTGCTCAGTGTTGCAGCAAGAGGAGGAGTCAGTTTCTCCTTGAAAGGGTGCTTTACGGTATGACATAAGGATAAGGTTTCGCACCTTTGACCATGGAGAGGATGACGAAGCAGAAGGATGTCGAGAATGGTATGGCGCGCTTTGTAGAGCAGAACGGGTGACCTCGTGGGAAGATGTATACGTTGAAATAGATACACAAACAAGGGTCCTCCTGAATCGTCGCGTCTAAAGCCCTAAGTAGACATTCCATGGAGTGCCTTGACATTTGTGAAGCTGCTACGAAGGTAAATACATGCCGACAGCTACGCAACAACGTCAACGAAGAACGAAATAGCAATTCAGAGTGCTGCATGGGCTCTGCTGTGAAGTTCCCCGGTGAAGAGCCCCTACTAGAAAGCAACTGCATCACATGTTCCATCGTGTGCAACCGCAGCTGCTGGTCCTGTGGTTCGACGTAGCTAAACAGGCAGACGTGACCACTGAGTCGAATGTGACGCTTGACGCAGATCAATGCGTTGGTGTCGGGAGTACGATTGAAAAAGTGTACGTAAGGGTGCCTGTCTCTCTATCACGTCTACGGAGGGCTATACGTAGATGTACATACACGCGTGTGTTTCGTGACCGTCGAAGCTTCTAAGACTAGTTCTTCTTGAGGTAAGCAGCGCGTCTCGGCTGGGAATCGTTTTGCAAATTTACAGCCGCTAACAAGCTGAAAAGTGCGGTTGTGTGTACACGGGCATATGGTGGCTCACGAGGAAATGTAACAGCATACATCTGCTTCTCGTTTGAAGACGTTTCCGGTCACTGTACCGGTGGAAAGAATACCAGGAGGAATCCTCTTCCAAACGGACTAAGCAAACGAACTGGCAGAAAATTTTCTCCCGACGTGGTCTGCGTACGTACAAAGTTGTACAGGTAGATCCGTTGTCAACAGAGGGGATCGTGTCTATCTATATATTGGTAACAGGCGAAATGTTCCTCCGTGTTCCTGCGGGGGTCGCCTGCGACACCTGTATCTTTATGTACATATATATGTACTGATAAAGGGCATTGGGAGTAACACTGCACTTCGTCAACATTCCCTTTCATGTCGTGGAGGAGTCAGAGGGACTGTGGCACACGCACATTACGTGCATACATGCACCAACAGGAATGCAGTGGTCTGCGTGAAGAGCTCTCCGTGGCGACACATAGGGCGGAGAAATATGGAGAAAGAGGCTGTGACACTCTGCAAAAATGTGTGTGGCGTCTCTCCACCAATACGAAATGTATTTTTGTGTAGTAGCACAGAAGCACTCTAGCATGTACCAACGGCGAAGAACACTTTACCTGCATAGAGGGTGCCGCCGGCGACACTACCGTTTGTCCAAACGGTTGTACGCGGGGGGGACAAGAACTTCGAGATCAGTGGTATGCATATATATATATATATACACTGCTTTTGTGGCACTTAGTGCAAGTATGAATTGCCCTGTTTTACTAAAAATCAATGCGTGAGCACATACGCAAGGGTAAATTTGTAACCCGTAGTTCACAGTTATTTGTAATCAGCTGCCGAGTGATAACGGGATATCACCGGCGGATGACGATCCATACGCCTGCAAACATTACGTGTACGTACTCACTACAATTCGACTTATGTTTTTCGGTGTGAAGCCTGTTCAAGACTGTTCAGCATACATCGCTATTGTCATGTCTCCATCTGTGATCTGCTAGAAACCGCTCACGTCACCGATGTACCGTTCGTTAGAGCCTGTGACAAACACACACACACACACACACAAACACACACACACACACACACACACACACACACACACAACGTCCGTCGGACGACA
>KL647309.1:1993353-2004151 GCA_000727475.1 Sarcocystis neurona
CACACACGTTCTCAACCTGACGCGTAAAAAACAAAATCAACCTCTTTTCCTTCACTTTCGAACGAGCCTCGAATGCATTGCTGTGCGTACCAGTGTACGTGAAAATAGACTCGCCGTGTTTTCCGAGATGTCACTTACGCAGACAGAAGCAGGGACACAGGAACTCTGCACAAACACGTCTACACGCATGGTTGCTTTATTTAAACGCATCCTCAGGGACACGCATAGTTACCTCGACAATCACGCCTTCTACATATTTTCGTTGGCGGTCACGAACCCGGTTTCTCGACCGTCGCTGTGGTACACGCGGGCAAGCGTATTCAATATCAAAAAGTGTTTCTAAGTGTCCTAATAGAGATATTTTCGTGTATAAATATGCGAACATAAGTATACCTGCACGTGCACCCAATTCAAGCTTTATTATGATCCAAAGCTGATTCGCCTGAAAAAGGGCTGGTTGGTACGGAACCGTGACTCGAATGTAGAGTTGTGAATGTTTGCTTCCTTTTTACTCGGGTTTTCTTCCGCTGACGCGGGTGTGGCGTGAGTGCTTGCGCATATTATTGTGAATTAAGGTAGATCTTTAGTCGCATGAGGTATGTAACGTAAACGCTTCAAAAGGGCTCACCGGAATAATCTGAGAAACAGTAGATCTCCGTAGGCAGGGGCATAAACTGTGGGAGTCAAAGCAGGATATCGCACGTATAGATGTGAGTTCAGGTGGAGATATACGTGAAGGTGTAAAAGTGTGTATACCTGCGGTAATAGATCGTGACGCAAATGATCTATACGTCGGCAAACACGAGTTTTCTTCCTCGGTGGAAGTATTCACAAAGTAACATCTATTGAAATATTTTGGCGTGCAGCTGTGCGCAAATATGTTCTACAGGCCCTTTTACGTGTGCAGGAGTTGTGGTTACGATGACAAATAGGAAACGTTTCCGATCAAAAACACTGTGCGGATCTCCCGTGCACCAGTATGTATAGGCGTGTGTACAACTGAATGAACGTGAATGACTGGATATATGTCTGCGCACGCATCATATAAGTATAAATATATATATATATATATGTATTCAATCATGTGTATACGTACGCGTATTATATATTCAACGTTGATACATGAGAAAATGCCTTCATAGCGCGTCGGCCGCGAAACGTGTGTTCGACGGTCAAGCATGAATCCCTCTAGTCGCACACATTCTCTCTTTTGCAGTACAAATCCTGAATTTCTCCTTGAAGTGAGTCCTGCACTTTTGTGGCATGCGAAAAAAGTGTATCTGTATGCACACAGTGTATGCATAAAGCGGCACTTATCCCACTTTAGCCCTACACGTATGTTTGAGAAGGCTTACCTCGTTTCATGTACACGTGTGGCTGCGGGGACACGGGGAGCTGCTCTTTTCTGCCTGCCCTCGTCGCCTGCGTGTGGCGTGGAGTCGTGTGACGCGACTCCCCACTAGAAAACGAAAGAGACAATCGGGAACTTGTCACGTGACAACTCAGCTCCACAGGGGTAGCGAACAGCTATACCGGAAGTACCCGATTTCACTCGCGCCATTTTGCATGCGGGTATGAGTACATGAGGCACACGCGGCCAGGAATCTCTTGTATTATGTCGTGGAAGGTAATGCGGGTTATGGCAAGTGTTATACTGCTTGCGACTCAACAGGAGCGGCAGCACCTACTGCAGCAAACGAGCATGAAGCGCAGTAGTGGTAGCACTCGAGCACCAACAGCACCCGCATTACCAAGAGAAGCCGAGCACAGAGAAGAGCAGCAGTTGGAGCCGAGCGTCAAGGCCAGCAGCAGCGACAGCAGCAGCCGAGCATAAACAGACCAGCAGCAGTGATCAAGCAGCAGCATCAGCGGTGTCACGGAAAGAAACGAGTGTCAGTTTCGCGATTAGTATACCAATCATTTTGTGAGCTTTCTCCGTACTACCGAGATCAGCTTCAAGAAGTCTCTTGTATCCCGCTCCAACAAGCGGGAAAAGTGATACCGCTTAAAACGAGAATCTCCCATATGTTTTGAACAATGCTACGTTGCCCTGGCGTAGGCAGTGCTGCTGTGCCTAGTCTGCTACTGCCAACTATTGTAGAGTCAGAACACGAGACAGAACAGGAAGATGATCAAGAAAGCTTCTTTAAGATCAGGAAGGCGGAAGACTCTGCCGCTCCGCGGTCTCTCCTGCCGATTAACACTGACAACCTGTGGAATGCTAACAGCAGCACCGGCAGCGTGCACTGCAGGAACAACATCCCTGCTTCCAATGGCCGGAGCAGCACACACAGCAGCGCCAATGGTGGCAGCACCAACGGCGGCAGGAGCAGCACATCTGACTGCAGCAGGAACGACTGGGATGACTGCTATATTGCAATGTCGCCTGATCCGCCTCCTCCAACTCCCACAGCATCGGAAACAATATTTGCTGCTGATTCTTATGCAGCTTGCAGACAGAGGCTTCACATGCTTCTCGTTCGAGACTTCCTGACGCTGGAGTGCCCTATTCTGCCCTCGTTGCTCGACGCCGCTACTGCTGCTGACAATGGCGGCCAACAGCATGATCGAAACAGGAGAAAGCAACACGAACATTATCATCGCCGGTTTCGTGAAACTTCCGAGGACCAGGCAGCCATAACCGCTTTGGAGGAGCAGTTTTGTAGGCCTCACCACCGACCGTCCGCATTGACACGCAAAAGGAAAGATGGAACAGCAAGAGAAAATGAAACATCAAGAGCGGAAGTTGACATAGCAGCTGCTGAAGAGGCAACAGCCAGAGCGCGGTGCACAGCAGCATTTACACAAGCTTGCGAAGCAGAAAACAACAGATGCCCCAACGGCAGCACATCGTGCAGTGTGACAACTAACACTGGCAACAGCGGCGGAAGATGTTCTGGTGTGGATGCCGACAGCGACGGCAGCAGCACGCGGAGGCGAATCAGCGGAAGAACCACGAATGCAGAACAGCAGTAATCGTCAAATGGCTCTGCGATGCCAAGCAGCACTCGGGCTCGGTGGAGGTTTTCAAGAGGAAAGTCAACTTCGCAAAGTAGACACCGGAGGTCGGCACGTAGCATCTGAGACAACTTTCTGAGGGAGAGAAGAACGAGTGAAACAGGAAGATGACTGAAGAAGAGAAAACATCTGTCAACGCGGAAAAAGGTCAAATATCATCTCTGTGTACACGACAGATCTAGTAGACACAGTGCTAAAGATGACTGACGCACAAGCCGCAGCCGGTGCTAGTCAGCGCGTTTGACAGTCAAGGTGTTTTATACACTGCTCTTATAAGCTTGTGTTTGTCGTTAATGAGTACTGCAGGTCCAAGGCTGCTATGGATCGGAGAACTTGGCTGTTGACAGGCAATGCTACTGCAGCAACTGTGATGCTGATGCGAAAGAATACATGGTTGGGGATTATGTGTATCTTCTGTCGACGTACACGCGCACACTACATTCCTGCTGAAATATCCTCACGCTGTGGAGAAATTACACAGCGGTGATGTTAAAGCATAATGCAACTACCAGTGAAACACACGGATACGGCGACAGGCGCACTGCGTTTTAGAAGGTATTGGTGCGTCGTGGTGGAGTGATGTAGCTGCCGCTGTTGGGGAAGGACACTGATGAAAGGTGCAGGCGCAGCGGTGAAGTGAACAGACCTGCCAAGGTGGAGTGACCAGCACACGTAAATTATTGTTAAATAATGCAAGTGTTCATGATGTGAAAGATTACGGACGCTGCGATGTCGTTGGTGTTGTGGAACGATACGGCTGCGGAAATGAACCAACACTGCAGATGATGCGAAAGGTAGGCCTGCAGCTGCCGTAGAGTACAGCTCCTGCTGCAGTGAAATGAAAGAGGCGCTGCTTCAACTCTGTTGCACAGGGCCTGTTGCAGTTGTTTTCACAGCTGCACGAAGGGGAACAATATATCATCTAATGCCGAGTAGAATGGTCTGCGCCGACCACTACGTTGTTGTATGGCGCTTATAGAGCATGAAACAGTCTGCTGATGACGTTGCAAGAACATATACTCAAGAGAACAAATAAGCGCGTTACTATGAAAAATAAAGAGACTGTGCTGTTCTTACCAGGCACGACGTAAACAAGCTACAAGCAAAGATGCGCCGTACCAACTGCACGAGGCAAGATGCTGGGGGCACTTGTGTAAAGACCAAATTTGAAAAGAACAAAGCAAAAAAGACCAAAGGCGGAGGCAGCGCTCTGTCGTAGGTGTACGCTAAACAGGTCACAGGCAGAAATCTGCGGTCCACGCTACAAACGGAAAACATGCATACACTCCTTTACATCTATCTCAGGCCGGAACACAGGAAGCAGGGATAGACTCTGATATATCACTCGCAAAGGACCAGAAAATACAGGATTTTGAGCTCAATCACGAAGAGTTGAACACTTGTCTACATCCGCCTCCGGCCTGAACACAGCAAGCGGGGATAGACTCTGTGATACACCACTCGCAAAGGACAAGAAAATACGGGATTTTGAACTTAGTCACGTAGGAATGTACGCTTGTCTCGTAGCACTCCTGAGTCTTCGTAGTTGTGCCTTAGGTTACACGACAGGAAGAAGATACCTTGTCGTGGATCGAAAGCACGGAACGCTCCTTGAGAAATGGGCACCTGCATTTCCTTTGGAATTACACGCACCTTCTCGACGCAAAGATAAGAACGACACTCCTCGCGACAAGACTATTCAACACAGGGGACAAGGAGTGACCATATGCTGCGCTAGAGTGGGAAATCAACAGGGAAGTGGACGGACAAGAAGGAACACAGGACTAACTGTAGTTGCAAGTGTCTTGAGTTAACAAGCGGGAAACTTCCATCGTGCAAGAGCATGCAATGGCGTGTAACAGGTGGAGAGGAAATCCTACGGATACGTCACAGCTCGTTCCTCCTAATTGCACGTTGGCAGTGCACTCGTGCACCAACTGTCAACTCGACCCGTTGTTCATTTTCTGGCAGAACGTTAGAGTACATATTCGTCGTAAACAGGCCTTACCCTGGACACACGTCTGTTAAATACACTTTCCCATCAGCAGAGCAGACGTTCTCTCTTGGCATCTGCCTGACGTAAACGAGGAGACCCGCAGGCTTCGCCACCTAAGGAATATCCACGGAAACTCTGAAAATCACTGACGCGTCACTGTCAATTACAACAAACTCGTCACCGCTTTATCTACCCGCTGCTGCATGCTCTGCAGCGATGCTGCTGCTATTGTTGAATAAGTGCCCTAAGTGCTAAGTATTGCCTTTGGTCTGTGTAAGGGGGGGAAACATAAGGCAGAGCACCATGTTTCCGTGGAAACGAAGGGTAAACCAGCGGCAGCCCCGCTGCAGCCGGCAGCATTTCCTAAACACAAATGTGCACATATGCGAATGTGCACCTTTACAGGGGCAAAGCCTTGCAGACACTTACGTGCGCACCTGCGTAATTTTGCTCTACAACCTGATGTTGGGCCTCTTTTCAACTACAGGAGTACTAAATATGCGCGACTCGATGGGCTGTAGGGATGATACACAGGTATACTACACAATGGATATATGTTACGGTCACACGTCCGTAGTTGGTGTAATGTATTTCAGGATACGCATTTGATTTGTACATACGCAGCGGTAGAAAAACCAGAGATGCTGCGCGACTGAAACCGCTGTAAGAGATACCTTGTATCTGTACATTTGCATATGCAGCACAGTAAAGCGCAGGTCGAGATCTACACCTAGACAAGTGGTTACGCTACTGGCTAGGCATGCCGTGAACATACATATATATGTGTATGCGGGCAGATGTATAGGTATGTGCAGAAACTATATCCACTTTCAACGTGATAGTCACTCACCACGGCTCGTCTCTGGTCTGTACGGCTCGTGGATGATCACTGAGCTTGAAGTGAATTCGGGTTCGCTTACAGAGAAGGAAGTAGCGCTTTCGCTTTTGGTGAGATGGGGCTGCTGAGCAAGAAATATGTGTACAGGGAAACGAGCTGGATCTGCTGCGGTTGGCATGTGTCTGCGACATGCGCTCCGCTGCGATGGCCTTGATGTAGAGAAGGTATATATGTGCAGTACTCGATATACATGACGCATATATATAATACACCTGTGTGTCTACCAACGTAGTGATTGACGTCACTACACGCGTTTAATTACTTTCCAGAACGGGGGCTTGCCAGGCCGTCGTTTGACGTTGAAAGAAACGTATCACGTACAAGACGTTTATCCACACCGGTAACACGATATATATATATATATATATATATATCCGTATATGCATACGTACAGCAGCACTTGGTGTCTCTATATATATATACATATACATGTATATTCACACACATGCCTACACACGTGTCTACCGGAATCGATCGGCGTGTGTATGTTACGGCGTGAGCTAAAGGCGACTCTGGCAGCTGGCGGTAGTTACTGTGAAGACGCTGATATACCTTATTTAACAGAGGCAGGCTCGTGTATCACCACCTCCGTGGAAGAAGCTGTCCAGACGTAGGTATGTACATAAACATGTGCGATACACGTGTACACGTATACCTCTTAAAACTTTAACGTACAGCGGATTAAGGGGTCAGTGTACATGTGTAAATTTACATATATATAGATATACTTCTCTCACAACGTATGTCCTGCCTTTTGACCTCTCAATGAACATCTCAGACGCGTCCTGTTGACCAGTCTCCGGCTACCCGGTGAGCAACAATTTGATCTTTCGTATTAACCGCTTCCGCCGATAATCCACGCGTCTCACCTACAAGGTGTATTCATAGAAATTATTTAGCAACACCCGAAATACATATATATATATAGTCGGTGCCACTTGACATATCTCACAATAACTATAAATTCACTCCCCGTAGAGTGCTGCACCGTGAGGGAAATTGGGTATCATCATACATACATGTATATATATATATATATATTTATATATCGTATACGGATTTAATCCTTTGTGTCACCTGTACTATACATATATGTCTACCAGTGCGCACTTCTACTTGTGTGTGGAGGCGCACATTCTTGCGCATACGAAAGCCCATCCCACTTTTCAGATGCGGGTGAATGTAGGCCGGATGGAGGACGCGGGCACAGAGACTTGCCCAACTTCATCTACCGCCCATCATGGGCCGTACGCATCTCTGTGTCTACGCAGCGTACATCTATATGTTTCCACGTGACCATGTAGACGCAGATGTGTGTGAAAGATTTTCCCTGTATATACATGAACATCAGCGTCTGAGTCGGTGAACGTGTTCACAAAAATGTGTGTGCTTGCATACACTGGGAGGAAGATCGTTTTGCATAGATGCGTGGTCGCATATACATAGAGGTTGATGTGTAGAAAGACACGCGTGACCCTGTGCTTATATTGCAGGCAAGAGCAAGTCTGAACGATTCCCTGGAACGATGAACTCCCCGCCTTTCTGCTACAGAAACAGGGGGATATTATCTATCTTTGGACGTCCCTGGCGTTCGTTCCCGAGCGAGGTCCAGCTGAGGAAATGTACGTCCACTCCCGCAACACTCCCTCCCGGCATTTCGGCGGTGCAAATGCCCTTCTACCCTCGCTGAGGAGAATAAAGACTATCTGCATCTACAATGGTACATTCTGGTCCCTTTTTTCTGTTGTTTGGCCCGTGTTTGTGACGAGGATCGGCACGCTCGGAAGCTGCTCACGAGGAATGCAGAAGCCCCCACATCCCTACAAATTCTTGTGTGCGGCTGCCTGCCGTAATAAAGCGACTTCGACGAAGTGGCCGTTTTCCTTTCTTGCTGAAGCAATGTCATCTCGTTTTCCCGTTCATTTACGCCGCCGGATGCCGCACCCCACTTTACCGTATACGTTGGTGGTGAAGGCGTCTTCATGCACAAGCATATCCCCTTTTCAGTATAAAAAACTATTTCCTCGACGCAACAGCGTGCTTTTCCGGTAAATCCACTTTGTCGAGATCATCGATCAAAGGACCACGGCGCGCATGCTGGGCAGGATCGTCGGGGAAGAACTCTTGGTTGCCTACCGGGCAACTCTACTAGCTTTCTGCCCCTCCCACACTTCTTGGCTCCCGAAGGAGAACTACACACGTATCTACCGTGATACGCGTGAAAGTTACGAACACGTAGTGTGTCACTATTTCCTTTTTCTTTTCTTAGCTAGGGAAACGTTACGGTTGAAAGCCGGCGTCTCTTTTCGGCCTTTTGAAGCGTGTAGCAGCCACACATAACGCAATCGTAGCTCCCATCCGTAGAATCGATGACTAATATATATATATATATATAAATGCTCGTACATACAATACATTACATATGTAAGTATAAAATAAACATTGTTCTGAATTTACAGTATACTACTATACATATATATATATATGTATATGTATACACATACAATATACGTATATAAGTATAAAGTAGACACTGTTCTGTATACGGGCGAATGCAATATATATATATATGGATACAATATATAAAATATACTAACACAATATATATATATACATATATGTGTGAAAGACGACTATATAGATATAAACGTATGAATACAATATATATAAGAATCCTACAAAGTCTGCTTCTGTAGGTGAATATAATATATGTAAGAATACATTCTGTGATAGGAAACTATATATATATATACATATATATATACATCTTGTGTATATCAAACATATACATATATGTATGAATATACACGTATATGTAACACACCCGTGTATATATACACATATAGAATTAAATATACATGCCTACGACGTACAGATGTACACACATATGTACGTTTGTGTATAAACAACATACATGTATATGCCTATGTACGGGTGCACAATATATATATGTATAAACGTATGGCAACGTGTATAGGCTGGGCGCAGCTCGAGGAGCGGGCGCGACTGAACAGCAGGTGGCAATCTTTGTAGCAGCAGCAGCAGGAAAAGAAGAAGCAGCAGCAACAGCGGCAGCAGCGGCAGGATGGAGAGTAGGGGCGGAAGCAGCCCCGGGTTGGGCAGCAGCAAGAGGAGTGGGAGCAGCGAGGATAAGAACAGCAGCAGCAAGCAGGGCAAGGAAAGAAGCGGCCGCGAAACAGTTGACCTAGACGGCAGCAGGAGCAGCAGCAGCAGCAAAGACAGCAGCAGCCGCGATAAAAGCAGCAGCAGCAGGGATGTCAGCAGAAGACGGAACACAGACAGTCCAGGAGAAGCGAGCAGGAACAGCAGCAACAGACGAACGGCGGGCAGCAGCAGCAACAGCAGCAAAACGGCGTCGGGGGAAAAGGCGGGGCAGCGGGCGGGGGGGAGGGAGCGACAGATGGAGCCGCCACGAGACAAAAGCTGCATCGAAGTCGATATGGCAGATATTTGCAGAAGCGGCAACGAAGCAGCATTTGAGAAGCTTCACGTCGGAGAAGTGTACGACCGCATCGCAGAACACTTCTCCCACACAAGGTATGCGGTGTACGTACACCCCACGCCACTCACCAGAAACATCACCCAGCAGAAACCTCCCGTCACACGCATTTGGGCTACATAACGTCCACCCCACCCTATACGTGGCTGTTGATCTATATCTCTATATCTACACACACACACACACACACAAACGTATATGTATGTGTGTCTCCGTCTCTGGCGCATGTATGAGAAGTCCATTTCTTCGCCCTTTTCTCCCCGTCTTTTTGTACACGCACATCTCTCAAGTGGACGTATGCGTCTCTGTGCATATGTCTGCAAATGCCCCCCTGTCTTCTTTTCCACTCCGCATCCATCCATGCCCGGGGACTTCTGTGCACCTCCCTATATTGCTGCAGAACTCCCGATCTTCCCCTGAACCCCCCTATCTATATATGTGAAGGCGGACGCGTCCCTCTGCTCTTCTGAAATTTCCACTGCGCATTATTATATGCACATCCACGTATACGCCTGTGCTGCAGCCGTCTCTTCTTCGATATATGCGTGTGTGAGTCTCCCTTTCGCTCGTCATCGTCTCCCCCTTGCTGCGTGTCCACGCGTGGTGGGGCTCTCCCCGTCTGCTGCCGGAGACGGAGACGCCGTGTCCATATGTGTGGGTGGGTGTCTCCCGTCTCCGCGTCGCAGTGGCAGCTGCTGCTCGAAGATTTCTCGGTCTGCACGTATCTGCGTGGGACGCCGCTGCGCGACACCGACGGACCGATCTGCTACCTGTCTGGTGCTGCAGCTGCCTTCGGGAAGCGCGCTCGTACTATTTGCATGCGCGCGGATATACACACGCAGCAGACGTCCCTTCCTGCAGGCCAGTCCCCCCGCTTTTCGCCGTCTCGTCTCTTGGTGTGTCTGCGGGCTTCACTGGCGCGCGACTATTCTTCGGTTCCCCCTGTGTGTCTCCTCGCTTGGCAGCAGCAAAGTCCGTATATGCTACGTGTATATATATCGGCGTGCGTATCAAGGTAGACGTCTCCGTGCGTAGTAGACATATACATATAGATGGGGGGATGTATGTGTGTATGTGTGTGTATACGTATATGTGTGTATATGTGTGTGGATGTGCGTATACATATATACACGTGTATGGACATATGTATGTGGTAGGTATATGTATGTATATATGCGCACGTATATATGGGTATAAGTACATATAGAGATGTATCTATACGCGTATGGATATATATATATATATATATATATATACGTATATGTGTCTAGACACATATATGTATGTATGTGTATATACGTACAGATGTATGTATGTATGTGTGTATGTATATGTGTATGTATGAATATCTGCATATACGTGTGTA
>KL647309.1:2005708-2027884 GCA_000727475.1 Sarcocystis neurona
CAACACACGCAGCAGCAGCACAAGCAGCAGCAACACAGGCAGCAGCAACACAAGCAGCGGCAGCAGCAACACAGGCAGCAGCAGCAGCAACACAAGCAGCAGCAGCAGCGACACAAGCAGCAGCCAAAGCAGCAACAGCAGTTAGCCAGACAACACCAGCAGCAACGGGAACAGCAGCAGCAACAGGGACAGGAGGGTCTTGTGGCTTCTGTGCTGCTGTTTTTTTTTGCAGCTCCGGTACATGTGTCTCTGTGTCTGTACGCACGTGATGCTGTGTACCTCGGCAAGTTGTGATACATGTCTTTTCATATATTCACACGCACTCCTACATGCATATATATATATATATATATATACGGAGCGGTAGAGAGAGAGGTAGAAATAGGCAGATCAAAAGAGAGAAAAAGGATTCATACACTAGATAGTTCTGCATGCGTGTGCAGTGTATCTGTCGACATATATACACACACAAATGTCCAAACGCTTATAAATCTGCATATATATATATATATATTCATATATGTACCGTTCTCTTGGTATCTCTCTATACATATGTGTATATGGACATATAATCTGTGACGTGGGTGTTCGTGTGTTGTGCTGCAGGGATAGCGGACGCATGCATTTCAGTCGCGGTAATACATCACTTCACTACGGAAGCCCGGGGGTAAGCAGCAGCAGAAACAGCACCAGAAGCAGCAGCAGAAGTAGCAGGAGAAACAGCAGCAGAAGCAGAAACGGGAGGTGAAACAGCAGTAGAAGCAGCAGCAGAAGCAGCAGCAGACGTAACGCGGTAGAAGCGGCAGCAGAAACAGCAGCAGAAGCAGCGGCAGAAGCAGCGGCAGAAGAAGCAGCACCAGCAGTAGCACCAGAAGTAGCGAGAGAAAGAGCGGCAGAAGCAGCAGAAGCAGCAGCAAAAGCAGCAGCAGAAGCAGCAGCAGAAGGAGCAGCACCAGAAGTAGCAGGAGAAGTAGCAGGAGAAAGAGCAGGAGAAGGAGCAGGCGAAGCAGCAGCAACGTGGGCGCCGTAGACGTGTGCGTGTAGATATGCTTCATCCGTTTGTGTGAGTATTTGGGGGTGACGTGTTTTTGCGGCGCTTCCTTGGTTTGCCGAGTGACTGTCTCGGCGTCGTCTTTCTTTGCATGCAGGTAGCTGTCAACTTCTCTGCAGTTGTTGCTTCCGTTTCCTCTCTCTCTGTTCCGGTCTCTTTCTATCTGTCCGTCGACTCTTCTATCGTACGTGTGTAATACAAATACGTGGCACCCCTGCAGGAAGCAGAGAATCCCCCAGTTGTGGTGGACGTTTGGCAATTTTTCCTCCTCTTCGTTTCTCTTCCTTTTTTGTTGTCTTTCCCTTTGTGTGTGCTTCTTGCTGTTGTTCTCCGTGAGTGTCTCTCCGTTTTTTGTTCCTGTCTTTTCCACTTCTCCGACTCTTCCTGCATTTCGCTCTGAAGTTCGCAGTCTCTCGCTGCTGCTTCGGCGTCTCCCTCTCTCTCGCTGCGTCTCCGTCTCCGTCTCCGTCTCTCGGGTTGGACACACGTGGGGCTGCAGAGGACGTCCATAAAAAGGGACGCAGACCTTCTGAGATTCGTTTCGCTGCCAGACTTCCTCTCCCTCTCTCACGCACACACACGTCTATCCACGCGGATTCAATGCAGATCAGTTTTAGCAGTTCTATGCGTGGCGGATCTTCACCCATATAAGACAGCCACTTCCCCTTCCTATATATATATACAAAACCAACCTTCTCACTTTCTATCTCTCTCTCTCCCTCTCCGTCTGTCACTCTCTTATATATATATATATGTACACATGTATATCTATATATGCTCTCTGTTTCTCTCTCTCTCTCTCTCTATATATATATATATATATGTACATATATATATATGTTCTCTGTTTTACTCTCTCTCATCTATATATATATATATATGTATGTGCTCTCTGTTTCTCTCTCTTTCTCTGTGTGCATATATATCTATATATGCATATATGCTCTCTGTTTCTCTCTGTTTCTCTGTGTGCATATGTATATATATATATATATGCTCTCTGTTTCTCTCTGTTTCTCTGTGTGCATATATATGTATATATGCTCTCTGTTTCTCTTTGTTTCTCTTTATGCATATATATATGTATATAGGGAGCCAACTTCCTTACTTTCTCTCTTTCTGTCTCCGTCTCTGCCTGTCTCACTCACTCTCTATGTAAATGTATACATATGCCCTCTCTCTGTCTCTTCTTATCTCTCTCTATATATGTGTGAATGTATGTGTACGTAGGTGTGTATGGAGGTATTATAGACGTATCTCGCGTGTGTGTGCACATATATGGATGTACACGTACGTATATTTATATGCGTGTGTATATGTGTGTACGTACCTGCACGTATGCATGTATGCATATATGTATGTATATGTATGTTTCTTTCTATAAGTATGTGTATGTGTGTGTGTAGGTTCATGTATGTCTCTGTACATGTGTGTATATGTATATATGTGTGCCTATCCGCACGCGTGTATCCACGTGTGTGTATCTCTCTCTCTCTATATATATATGTATATATATGTGTGTATATATGCTCTCTGTTTCTCTCACTCTCATATATATATATATATATATATATATATGCTCACTGTTTCTCTCTATTTTTCCCTTATATATATACGTATGTACATATGCTCTCTGCTTCTCTCTCTCTCTATATATATGTATGTATATGCATATATGTATGTATATGTATGTTTGTGTGTATGTATTATGTGTATGTGTATGTCTGTATGTATCTCTGTGTAGACGTCTCCCATGTGTATATATATGTCTGTGTCATACGTATATGTACGTATGTGTACATGTATATATGCGCGTGTGTGGGTGTAGTGTACTGCTTTTCGTGTGTGTGTATGTGTGAAGAACGTGTGGTGACGCAGGGTGAAGGCACTTGAAGAAATGGCCCGTTTGACACGGCGGGGAGGAAAAATTTTGATCACCGTGTGGTGAGGAATTGCACTCTGCTGTCGGCGAGGCGACGGAGAGTTTTCATCCCCTGCCTCGACGCTTCCTCGTCTTCCTTTTGTCCCTTTCTTGCTGCAGAATTTCTTCTCTGCCCTCTGTCGCTGTGTTGTCTCTCTTCGGCCGCAGAGACTACGGCAAAACCCACCTGCGCCGTTATTGCTGGCCCCCCCGCCCTCCTCTTCGCTGTCCCCTGCGTCTGTCTCTTTTTTCCTTTCCGTCTGTTCCCCTCTCTTTTTTGTCTTTCTTTTCTTCTTCGACCGTTCCCTTCTTCTCCCGCTCTCTGTATCTACGGGTAACTTCTTCCGTATATACGTGTGTGTGTATACTTCCCTCCGTCTACTACGTTTTCATCGGTCTCACGGGCTGCACGTTTTCCTCCTGCTCTCTTCCGACGTGGACATTTTTTTCGTTTGCGTTAACTTTCTCGCCGGGTTCCTCGATCTTCACACGCGCCTGCAGACGACGTTCTCTCTGTTCGCTGCCTCGCGTTGTCTCTCCCTCCGTCTCTCGAATCCGCCGTCTCTTCTCGGCGACGACCCGCACATCTCTTCTGCAGTCTTTTCCTTTATCTTCTCTTTTCCGGACCTTTTCTTTCGTCCTACCGTCCCGCCGCTACACATATGTAAGCACCTCATATGCATGGCTCGCTCTCTGTCTCTATTTCTCCCTATACATATATGTGCACCTTTGTCTCACGACGCGGCGAAGTGGATATCTACCCATCTGTATTTGTGTTGCGGTGTATATATATATATTTACACGTGTATACGTACATATATGTATGTGTCAGTATGTCAGCATGTCAATACGTCAATATGTCAGTATGTATGTATGTATGTCAGTATGTATGTATGTCAGTATGTATGTATGTATGTCAGTATGTATGTGTGTCAGTATGTATGTATGTCAGTAGGTATATAAGTATGTATGTCAGTATGTATGTATGTATGTCAGTATGTATGTATGTATGTCAGTATGTATGTATGTATGTCAGTATGTATGTATGTATGTCAGTATGTATGTATGTCAGTATGTATGTATGTCAGTATGTATGTATGTATGTCAGTATGTATGTATGTCAGTATGTATGTATGTCAGTATGTATGTAGGTATGTATGTCAGTATGTATGTATGTATGTCTGTATGTATGTCAGTATGTATATATGTATGTCAGTATGTATATATGTATGTCAGTATGTATGTATGTCAGTATGTATGTATGTCAGTATGTATGTATGTCAGTATGTATGTATGTCAGTATGTATGTATGTATGTCAGTATGTGAGTATGTATGTCAGTATGTATGTATGTCAGTATGTATGTATGTCAGTATGTATGTATGTCAGTATGTATGTATGTCAGTATGTATGTATGTATGTCAGTATGTGAGTATGTATGTGCATATGTTTGTATGGGTGTCTGTACGTATGGGTTGATATGCGTGTAGGGCGGGATATCTGTGTACGTATGTATCTGTATCTATATCTATATATGTGTATCTCTCCATGTATACATATATATGTATAAATAAAGACATATATATACGCCTGTGGAGGATTGCATGCATGTAGATATGTGGAGAGTGTAGAAATGAAGAAGTTTTCATTCGTGTCACGACTGCGTCCTTCAAGTCACATACGTAGAAGGGAAACGCGCCCCTCTCTATTCGTACACAAAGTGCAGATCTATACATATACATGAATATACATACATACGTATGTATATGCATGTATAGAGATGTATGAATGTGTGTATAATGTGTGTATATATGTACACACAGAGACAGAGAGAGAACGGAAGTGTGAATATACACATATACATCTGTCTATATATATGTGGGGAAGCAGAAGTGTACACGTGTATATACATGTATGTATGAAATACGTGTGAAATGTGTATGTGCATATATGTGTATATGCATATATATGGATATATGTAGACAGGGAGGAACAGGGCCGCATTGGCTGGTGGAGACTACGGCAGTGTCGTCTTCTCTCTGAACACATACATATATATATGTGTGTACCTGAACACGCATGTATAGAACATATATATAGGTATACTTCTCTATAAGAAGAGGAATAGGGTCGTTCTGGTGGAGGAGGCCGGCTGCAACTGCGTCGTTTTTTTGTGGCACTCCCCACACCAAATGCTGCGCTGCATGCGTAGGGCGATATGCCGTGTAATTACTTGCCGGTGTGTGTGCACGTATATATCTGTTTGCCAATCGATCTGTATCTCTCACCGTGTCTACTTTTATCTATACTTACCTGGCTCTATCTATCTCTGTGTCTCTACACCTATCAATATATGTATCTCTGTGTCCTCCGTAAATCTCTCCGTCTTCTTCTGTCCACGTCTATCTATATAGATAAATGTTCACCTATGTAGATATATATGCTCCCCTACTACGTATATCTATATGTCTATCTGTATGTCTATCTTTATGTTAATATATGTGTGTGTACCCATGTCTATCTGTGTGTGTTCATCTGTGTATATATATATCTATTCCTCTATATGTCTACATCCATCTATACAAGTCTGTCCATACCCATCTGTCTATCTTTGTCTATCTATATCTATCAATCAATCTATCTATATTCGTATCTATCTGTCTTCTTATCTGTCTACATCTCTCTATGTGTCTACCTCTCTCTGTTCCCCTCCTCTCTCTCTCTATATATATACATATATATATGCATGTAGTAGGACCGCAGAATTATGTGGTACGCATATAGTTGTATTGCTCTGTCTACCTCTCTCTCTTTTCTGGCGTCACTGCCTTCATTTCTCGTCCTCTCTTAGTCCTTATACATGTATGTATAGATACGCACATACATAATATATATATCTATATATCTATCTATATATATATATATATATGCTCTTCGTCTCTTGTGTCTCTCTTTCGGTGTGACTGCCCTTCTGTCTCTCTCTCTCTGTTTCGCTGTGTCTCTCTTTGTCACTCTATATGTATATATGTGTAGATATCCACTTTACGTATATATATATATGTATATATACGTATATATAGGGTGTGGAGAAGGGATAGGGTATAGAAAATGTGCAGATATGGAAGGTGTGTAGAGCAGACCCGCAAGACTTCTGCTGCTGCAGCCATGACCCGCGACCTCCGCAAGGTGCTTGAAAGGGAAATTGCTGCTGCTGCTGCATGCGTGTGCCCGGCTGCAGGGCTGACAAACATGACGCGTCTTCTATCGGTGCCCGCGTCGTCTGCAGCAAAGACGGTGAGAGAAGGACTGGCGCAGCAGCAGCAGCAACGGCGGCCCGAGCGCAGGCCCAGACAGGGGAGGAGGACGAAATGCAGCAGCAGCTGGGAAAAGAAGAAGCAGAGCACATGCGCAGCAGCAGCGACAAGGCAGAAGCCGCAGCCCAGCCCGCGACAGAGCAAGAAGAAGCAGGAGCAGCAGGGGAGCCGCAGCAACAGCAGAAGCAAATAAGTAGCTGCAGGAGCAGCAGCACCAGCAGCACCAGCAGCACCAGCAGCACCAGCAGCAGCAGCAGCACCGGCAGCAGCAGCAGCACCGGCAGCAGCAGCAGCAGCACGAGCAGCACCAGCAGCACCAGCAGCAGCACCGGCAGCAGCACCGGCAGCACCAGCACCAGCAGTACCAGCAGCAGAATAGGTCGTGTCCCGCTTTGATAAATATGAAATTGTTGCAGAGTTCTTCCTGGATGCAAGAGCGGCAAGAGCTGCGATGTTTCTTTTCCTTCTCTCTTGCGCCTTTTCGTTTCTTCCTTTTCCGCGTTTTCTTCTGTTGCTCTCTCCTCCGCGTCATTCTTCTTCACTTCTTTTTGTCTGCTGCTGCTTCTTCGGATTGTCTCTTCTTCTTCTTCTTCTTCTCCTGCCACTTTCCGCTTTCTCTTTGAGTACCGCTTTTTCTGCGCCACATTTCAGTTTCTACGCGGAGCAGCAACCAAGCGTTGTGCGCGACGGTATCGATGGAATTGAGCATTTTTGAACGAGCCGCGGCAGGTGCTTCATAACGGCTGACGCATGCGCAGGACAGAGACGCTGAAGGGGTGACACGCATGCGAGGAGCTGTTGCATACACAGCAGCAGAGTATGCTTGACTTGGGTCGAATTTTTTGTGGTAGCTGCTTCATGTACTGTATCGCTGTCGCTGCTGTGCTGCTGGTGCTGCTGTTGCAGTTCTCGTCCCCTGGCACTTGCAGAAGGCGCTAGACGCATGCTGCAAAAACCGGAACGCAAGCGACGAAGCAGCAGCAACAGCAGCGGCGCCAGCTGCAGCAGCAACAGCACGAACAGCAGGCGACAGTAGTCCTGCAGCAGGAGCTGAGGCAGCAGCAGGACCGGCTGGACAGGCGAAAAAGTGGGAGGACTGCGCCAGCCGGGAATGCAGCGCCTCTGCAGCAACAGCAGGAGCTGCGAAAGGGCAGGGAAGCAGCACTGCTGTTGCAGGAGTGGAAGCGCAGCAGGAGCAGCTCCGAAGTCAAGAAGCAGAGCAGGAGGAGCGAGAGCGGCAGCAGAGAGACCCTCAGCAGCAGAGGCAACGCAGTGATGCGTGGACAGAAGAAACTGCATGCGCATGCAGTCCCAAAGTGACTCTTGCTTCTTCAGCTGTCTCTCCTAAACACAGAGACGTCTGCCCTTCGTCTGCGTCTTCTTCCTTCCCAGCCGGTCCGGCAGTTCCTTCTACTGCAGCGGCTGCTGCTGCCCGCCCTCCTGCGGCTCCTGCCGCTGCCCTGCCCTCTGCCTCTGCGGCTCCTGCTGCTGCTGCTGCTCCCGTCACGCCCTCTCTTCTTAGAAGCCCACCCATGACTACGGTGACGTCCTCTTCGTGCTCTTCTCCTTTTTCTGCCTGCTCTCCGTGTCCGCGTACTTCTTCTTCCTCGGCTTCGGCTGCCGCCGAGCCCGCTTCTTCTTCTGTTTCTTGCGCTGCTGCTGCTGCTGCGGCTGGTGAGCAAGCGGAAGGCGTGCAAGGCGCAGGCTCCGTCAGCGCGACGTTGTACAGATATTACCATTTATTTGGAAGAGAAGAAATTCTTCTTCTCTGCTCGCGCGTACCGAGTGTCAAAGTCCTCACCTCCTTCTTCGACAGCAACAACTGGGTCGTCGTACTGGAGAAGTTATAGCAGCCCACCGTGTCTACTTTCGTCTTCACATATCTCTCTGCCCCACTACCTCACAAGTGGCCTCTCCGCAGCTCCCGATATTCTCACACAGGCGCATATCTCTCGATATGCATGCCTCATGTGTGGCCTCTCCGCAGCTCTTTTTCTTTGCATATACATATGTATGCCTGATACGTGGCCTCTGCGCAGCTCTGTGTTCTTTGCCTATATATACATATATGTATAGGTATATGTGTATATGTACATATACCTGGGGTACATATTGACGTATTTGTGTACGTGTCAATACGTAAAACTGACTTTACTCGCGTGTATATACATATGTGCTTGTCTACACTCGTATGTGTAGCCCTCTTCGTCTGTATATGTATATATGTATGTACGTATATATACGTGTACACGTACATACATACATGGCCGAACACATATGTACCTTCCCTTGCATGTGTTTATAAATATATGTATATACGCTTATGTAGCGTTCTTCGTGTATGTATCTGTCTATCTATCTGTCTATCTATCTACCTATATATATACATGTATACGTCTAAGTCCGTGCGTATAAATTCCTTGGCCTGTATATGTGTATAATATATATACACATACTTGTCTAAACGTTTGTATAGGGGATCTGTGCGTGCGTTTATAGATACGTGTATACGTCTAAATACGTGTATATAACTTTCTTGGCCTGTATACATATATATATATATATATATATATGTGTATATAGCGGTTACAGCTTGGCTCCCCTGTACATGTGAGTGTGTGTCAATATAAACACATGAATATAGCATTCTTCGCATGTGTATATATGCATGCATAAAAGAGAAATTTAACTCATACACATAATATAGACGTGTATTTATGTATATAAGAGTCAGAGAAAGAGACGCGCCGCCAGCGTAAACCGAGGAATGGGCCACGACGGGTGTCTGCGTCCAGGTGTGCCCTCTCTGCATGCGGTTTCTTCGTATGATTGCTTTTTTAACCTCGTCCACATCCAGTATATTGCTGTCTCTATATACATATATATGACGCAGAGGTAGGCCTGCACACGTTAAATATATTAGAGATGCACATAGAGAGAGACATATGTATGAGATGTATGTATGCATAGAAAATGAGGAAGGGAGCTGTTTCGTTGCGAGTACTCTCCAGGTCTCCCTAAATATGTGTATCCGTAGCTGTTTGCCAACACTGCACACCCGTGCGTACGTATATATGTATGGATCAATCAGGACAAATGCCATGCACACATACTTAGATATACACATTTAGTATATATGTGTATAGCTGACAATGAAACGCCCATATTTAGCATGTGTTTCTGAGTGAATGGAGAGGACACTAGTTCTGCATCGATGTAACAGTAGCAGCAGCGGCAGTGCTACGAAGAGGAACTGCAACTGGGTGAACAAGCAGAAGCGTGGTCTTCGCTTTTTTTAGGCGACCATTAGTTCGTCGCAGTTACTCCTGTCACTGCTACAGCAGCAGCGGCAGCAACAGGTGGAGCAAATTCTGCTGGTGCTGCGGCTGATTTTCGATATCGGAGTTCACGCTTGTGCCGCCTTTCTTTTGCTACTGCTGCTGCTGCTGCTGCATGCGCGCACGCAGAAGGCGAGCACTGGCTGCTCAGCGTTGCTGTTGTAGCTGCTGCTGCCACTGCCTGAGAAGAATCTCCCGACGACTGCTGCTTCGCTGCAGGAGCCGTGCAGCCTTCTCTACCTGAAGTGCGGGCCAGCCCCTGTGAAACGACTGCTGCTGCTGCTGCACTGCGCGCACGACTGTTGCTGCTGCTCCTGCGGCAGGAGAAGGACCTGGGCTGTTGCTGCCCGTGTAACCGTAGGTTACAGACGGACGGACTGCTGCCGCGTGAACTATCGGAGCTGCTTTTGCAGGACTTGTGCACGGGGTAGCGAACAAGCCGTCAAATGCTGTACCGCTGCTGGTGATGCTGCGTACGCCTCCTCCATCCCGAAGAAGGGTAGTGCAACTTTTGTTGCTGGTGCTGCTGCAGCAACTCTGGCTGTTGGGACTGTAGCACTCGCAACGGAGGACTCTCCTCCCGTGGCTGCTGCTGCCACGTCTTCTTCTACTTATTTCTCTCTGCGCCCGGACTGCTGCTGGCTCCTGGTACTGCAGCGGGAAGGCGCTAGTGTCCAGATGCTGCTGCTGCAGCTTGCGTTGACTGCTGGGGTGTCCACTGCTGTTGCTGTTGTGTCCCGTAGTGAACTTACTTGTTTGGTGAAGCCGGTGATGCTGACGCTGCTACTGCTGCAGCAGTTACGTATGACAACTCCTACTGTCGCAGTGGACATGTGCGCTAACAGCTACAGCGGTCGACGAGCGGTGGTGCTGCTTCCTTGCATGCGTCGGGGTGGTAGCGTTGCTACTGCCACTCCTGCTGCAGCACATCGCTTCCTGATACTGCTGCTGTTGCCAGGCATCTGGAAGTTGCTGCTACCGGAGCATCAGCTGCTGCAGTGCTCAGTGACCCCGGCTCGTGTGGTTAGTGATAGTGCAAGCTACGCTAACGACTAGTTTTTTTGGCTGTTACGTCGCTGCTTGAGTAAAGGGCACAGCAGCAGGCGAGAGAATGTCTAGATGTCCAGCAGACAAAGACGACTGGCAGAAGCGTGGAGAAAGACGCAGACCGACGGCGAGCGTAGACGTGCTGCAAAAGCAGCACTCGGAGGAAGACGCAGACGCGACAGCAAGTGTAGGTGTGCTGCAACAGCAGCCACAGCAGTGGCAGTAGTCGGATCCGTAGGGAGAGCAGCGGCGGCAGCAATAGCGTGAGAAGCCTGTGACGGTGAGCAACAACACCAGCGGGAACACGAGCGTGCGCAAGACCAGCGGAAGCACTTTTAAGCGAGACTGTTGTTCCTTGCGCCAGCAGTTGTGGGAAGGAGATGCGTGGAAGGAGCGCTGGTAGCAGTAGATAGACGTACTGCGGCGGGTGCAAGAAAAAAAGAAAGAGAACAGCTGCAGCGAAGATCAAAATATGAGCAGGTAGCGCAGCACCCCTACGTTGACGCAGCAGCAAAGTGCGTACTAAAACCCTTCGAAAACGAGGAGGAGGAGGAGCGGCAGCCTTGAGAAGCGCACACGCAGAGCGAGCTGCAACAGGGCTGAATAGTCGCACGAAGAAAGAACAAGAGCAATCGAAGTAGCCGCCGTGGGGAGATATCTCTCAGCAGCAGGCGCACAAAGAATAGCCGCAGCCAGGAAGTCCGTGGAGTGCGAGAACCGCAAGGAACCTGCTGTATCAGTCAGGACAAGCAGCAACCAGAGATACCTGTACCTCGCTCAAGAGAAAGAGCTGCTTCACAGGCTGTCTACGGTCTCCATGCTCCTGACCCCCGCATAAGCAGCAACGGGGGAGGGGCGTGCCGGTGGGTCGGCTGCAATGCCACCTGCTGTCGGTACCTGGTGGTCCCGGAGGAGCGACTTCACGAGCAGACAGAGAACTCTACGCACAGCAGCAGCACAACGATCCGGAGTCACGCGGAAGACTGCTGCAGCAGCTCAAATAGCCACCTCCGGCAGTAGCAGGAACGTTGACGGCAGCAGGCGGTGATACTACGCAGCACTTGTACGCAGTAGTAGTAGATATTTTGTTCCTTGAAAAGAAAACAATCCTGTATTTAAAAAAATGCTTTGTTGAAAGTGGAAAACTATAGCAGAACTGGGGGGAAGAGATCTGCACAACAATTCTGTCACCTCCCACATTGTAGAACTGAATGACAGCAAGACTGGTGTTATGGTTCTGTCAGAGTGGTATGGCGTGCCTTTTATCAAACACATTTGTATGTAGATGTAGATATATATATGTATCTTTATATGAAGTAGCCCTGCATGGTTGGTGTATGCTACACACCTGCAGGCAAAGCCATGCAGATTTCCTGTATCGGTCATGTCCTTGGCACGTTGTATATCTAATATAGGTATCATATATGTAGGTATCTACATATCTGCAGTGGTCTACGAAAGCCAGCGTTATTCACGCAGGCGACATCATATATGCACCCACAGACATTTGTATCCCTGTTTGGCAACATATCCTGCGCCCTCTTCAAATGTATACATATATATACATATATATAGGCACGTATTCATACGTGCGAACCCATCCCTTCGTTTGGTTTGTGTATGTATATATGTCTATTACTCCATCTACCTGTCTTTCTCTTACGTGTATCTTTTCGCTGACATAGACGCATGCCTGCTACATAGATACTATGTAGGCAGCAGCGTCCAGCAGCAAGGGCCTTTACAGAAGCCCGCAGCTGCAGCGTCTGCAGCGTGTTCGGCGAGAGAAGAAGAGGCGCAGCTGCTACTTGACAGAAATGTGTGCTCTACTCCAGCAGAAGGTACACCAGCACACAGGCTAGAGCTTCAGCAGCACTACAGCAGCAGCATGGCAACTCTGCAACCGCGAAACTGTCGGCAGCCCTGGAGCCGCCGACAGGGCGACGGGCCGCAGCAACAGGAAACCAGCAGCTGCCAGCACCACGAGCAGCTGCGCAGAAGCAGCAGGCGAAACCTGCGTGTCTAGACACGGCGTCCCCTACCAATGGAGAAGCAGCAGCAGCAGCGCATGGGAAACGTGTGCGGCGTCACCAACAGCAGCAGCGGCACGTGTGCGAAGTGTATCTTGCAACTACGTAACAGCGGCAGCAGTTCTCAGAAGCAGCAGCAGCAGCGCATGAGAAACGTGTGGGGCACCAGCAACAGCAGCAGCGGCACGCGTGCGAAGTGTATGCTGGAACTAAGCAACCGCAGCAGCACTTCTCTCCCCACAACGTCAGGTGTCGCGACGCTGGGGCGCGCAGTGACATTATTTGCGCACGGGGAGATGCCAGCGCGATGTATCAGCAAGACGGTGGCTGCGCCGCAGCAGATCCTGCTGCACGGCCTTCAGCGTGGGCGACGGATCTCCGCATAGAACGGGCGGGACGGTGAAATTCTTGAAGGTGTGTACCGAGCGACTCGCACAGGGTGCTCTACCCACTCTGGCGGAAAGTCAAACTTTTTGTGACTCTCTCAAAAACCGTCCCCTGGCATGCGTCACAGCAAGCAGGCAACCCTGCGCGTACACCCTGCAGATCTACGCAGGCGCACCACTCCTGTATCTACTCGCGCGTTCGATCCATAAAAAATCGTCTCCACGTCCCCTATACACAGCGCTGTGGGTGTACACGTATATATGAGATACGTACGTATATTGCACGTATGATTATATACACACGTGTGCATCCATCCATGTGAAGTGTATGGGTATGTGTACATAAATATATATGAGACGGATGTGTATACGTGTATGGCTGTATACGTACCTTTACATGTATACGGGGCAGGCAAGCCCGTGTCTTTATCCACACTTTTCACGAATATACACATATACACGCATGTATTTATAGGCACGTGTGTGGCTCTCATAAAGCTGCTGCGTCCTCCTGCACCTCTCTGCTGCCGCAGGGAACACACTGCGCGGCCACCTTTTACACGATATTTGGAGGCGCGGGAGGACACTCTTCACGAACAATGCAGCAGCAACTGAAACTTCTCGTGTTTGCACGTGGCTGTACGTATGTGTGTATGTTCGTCTTCCGTGTCCGCAGGGAGACGGGCACTTCGTTAGTCTGTCCGTCCCTGTACACCTCTCCCGTCTCCCGTCTCTTTCGACTTGCCAAGTTGACTTCTTGTGTGTCTCTATAGAAGGCGCTTGGGCCACATTTCCTTTTCTGCTGCTGCGACCTCCACCCGCATGCAGCATGGAAGCGCTTCACTCGGGGAACCTCGGGTCCCCCGCCGCCGCTGACAAATTTCGGGTCCCTGACGTCCCTTCCTTTCTCTGTCTCGCTCTCCTCCGTGTCCACTTCTCTCTGTTTTTCTTCTTCTTTTCTGCTGCAATATATCTCCTGTCATCTACACATCTACACACGCATGCAACCCCACCTGTACACGTATTTGTATGTGTACACGTCGATACGCACACACGCGACCGTATGCAGCTCCACATGCACGCACATATATATATATATATATATATATAGGACGCCAATATATATAGACATATATGGGGCACAAAGATATGTATATAGTTTGGGGAGACGTGAGGGACGTGTCACGTCCGTATCAATCCTTGCGCACGCATGCCTTCACACGTGTGCATGCAAGCCTAAATCTGAGGGGTTACATACATATATATATATGCAACCCCTCAGATGATTGTGTGGTGAGATTCACAGAAGGAGAGAGTAGTTCGTGGGGTGGTTCTTGGGAATGCTGCGAGTCGCGCTGCTGCGGCTCTTCTCACATTCCCCTCGCGCGACAGAGGCAGCACCCGCAGAACGACAGCTGCAGCAGATGGCAGCAGCAGGAGGAAGCCTCGTGACCGGAAACGGCGGCGTGGAGGAGAGACGCAGCACGCTGCTGCTGGTGCTCTCCGAATGTCTTTGCTGCTGCTGCTGTTGCAGACGACTACACTGCCCGTGGGGCGCGGCTCACGCCCGTGGGTGACGGCCCCTCCTGCTGCCGCCTGCGTTGCTGCTGCTGCTGGTGCTCCTAGGGGCAGTGGAGGGAAAACTTTCTACGCAGCAGGAAGCACTGCGCACATAGCTGCCTCCTTCGCTACCTGCACGTTGCATCGTCCGCCCGCTGCTGCTGCTACCCGAAGACGAGTTGCTGCTGCTGCTGCTACCAGAAGAAGACCTGCCGTTCCTGCTCGTGGTGCTGCTCGAAGCTGCGGCCGTCGTGTTGCTGCTGCTGCTGCTGTTGCTTGGGCTGCTACTGGAGGCGCTCCCGCTGCTGCTGCTCCGCTCCCTTTCTCCGGCGCCCGCACTGCTCCCGCTGCTCGAAGAAGAAGAGGAAGACGACGAAGAAGCGGAAGACGAACGTGTTCCACTGCTGGTGCTGGCGCTGCTTGTAGATAGCGTCTCTCTTCTCGGCCATTGCTGCTGTGCGTCAATACGACTGCCGTGGTACGGGTACGACGCCCACTGCGGGTGCTGCTGCTGCACATATCGACGCAGCAGTTCTTCGAAGCACTCGAAGAAGAGCCTGCCAGACGCAGCAGCAACATTGCAGACAGCAGCAGCAGTGGCAGAAGAAACTAAGATGACGACTTGCCTGTGGATGGTGCAGGAGAGACGACAGCCGCAGCTTCTGCGCGTTGTTCAGCAAAAGAGAGAGCCGCAGCGAAGCCCAGAACAGACACAGAAGCAGAAAACCCGCCGAAGAAGCAGCAGAAACTGCCGAAAAACAACACCAAAAATATCCCATGCAGCAGCATCAACAGCAGCAGCATGAGAGAGAGGGCAGCGGCAGCATGAGAGAGAGGGCAGCAGCAGCAGCAACGGCAAGGCCGTCGAAAAGGAAGGGGACACAGTGGCGACGCTGCAGCAGCGGCTCCCCACGGAGCAGGGCGTGCACTGCCCCCAACACCAGCAGCAGACACTCGACAGGAACACGCGTTGCTGCACAACAACAATCGACAACAGCAACAGCAAAGTGGCACCCCGCACGAGCAGCAGCAGCAGCAGCGACGCAACAGCAGCAGACACGCCGCAGTATGCAGACAGCATTTACCTATCAAATCGCTGTTCGGTCCAGTCGAGAGGAATTGACCGTCCGTCGGAGTCGTAGAGGACCCAGGAGCTGCCGACGCCGTGGGGCTGTTGCTTTTTTCTCCGGTAGGCTGTTCCTGCTGCCGTGCCATTTAACCTGGGAGAACAATAGCAGCAGCAGCACGCACACAGCAGCCGTAAACGGTCTTGCACTTCCTCCTCCCCATACACCCACTACACGGAAAGCAGCAGCAGCAGCAGTGCGGCGCAAGGACCGGGAGCAGAACAAGCCGCAGTGGCAGTGGGATAAAAGCAGCAGCAGCGGTGGGACGGACGCAGCAGCAATGCGGTAGTAGTAGCAGCAGCACTCTGAGAGATGCAACAGGAGCAGCATATGCGCGTCAACTAGCTTCCACCGGTGTGATGCCACATGTATACAACAAGTACCTATGAGCAGCAGCAGAAGACAGCAGAGAGGAAGGGGAAGCAGCAGCACCCCACAGAAGCATCAGTGCCATGCGAGGATCCACAGCCGCCACCCACCGCCCAAAATGAACCAGCAGCTGCGTCTCTCGAAGGACAACTGCAGCGTCAGCAGCAGGAACGGCCGGGACACGACGGCCTGCGGCTGGAGGCTCCCGCACAAGCGGAAGCATAACGACAATACTACGGCGGCAGGACAAGCAGCAGGAACAGCAGCGGCACCAGCAGCAGCGTCACCCTCAGAGATTGTATCATCTGAGAGGACGAAGAGCAGCAGCAGCGGCGCCCTACAGCAGCAAGTCAGAACTGCAGCCGCAACCGAAATCTGCAGCAATACGAAGTATTGGGAGGAGCCAGAAAGCAAAATGGCAGCAGCAGGAGAGGAGCGACAGTGACGACGACGCAGTGGGTCGCAGCAGAGCGGGGCAATACCTGCGAACAGTTCCCCTCTGCGTGCCTCTGACTGCAGCAAAGACGCTTTGCTGCTCTGCTGCAGCGGCTTTGCTGCTGCTGCTTCCTCCTCCTGACGCCGTGTTCTCTCCCGCCTGCTGGTCCTTCCTTTTCCTTCTTCCGCTGCTGCTGCTGCTGCTGCGTTTCTTCGTGCGTTTGCTCTTCTTCCCTTTCGCGCCCGCCTCCTCGTCGTCCTTCTTCAAGTCGCCCTCTTCCTTCTTCTTCTTCTCCTCCCCGTCCCTCTTCTTCTTCTTCTTCCTCTGCTGTTCCTGCTGCTCCTGCTGCTCGCCAGCCCCTGCGGCGGTCGCTCCTTCCCCACAGCCGGCACTGCTGCTGCTGCTCTTTCTCCTTTTCTGCTGCTCCTGCGTCGCGTCGCCCTCTCTTTTCTCCTCTTCGGGAGCAGCAGGAGCTGCCCCTTCTTGAGACGCACACACGGCTGCCGAAGACAAGTCGCTGCTGCTGTCTGCGCCGCTTCCCTGCGTACGCGAACCTGAGGAAGAGGTGGAGATACTTTCTTCTGCTGCAGCGCTGCACGCACCCACTGCTGCTCCTCCTGCTTCTCTGCCGTCGCACGACTCCACAGATGTGTAGCAGGAAGATAATTCATTGCTGCTGCTGCTGCACGCGGCCGACCCGCCTTCACCTGCCGCCTCGCCTTCCGGCCGGTTCCCGCGCCTCGGGTAGCTGAAAAACGCAGCCGACGGCAGGTGTCGCGGTCTTGTCCCATCCTGCTGCTGTGTACTGTCGCTCCTCTTGCTGCTGCCCTCCCTGCTGCTGCTGCTGCCTCTTTCGGCTAACCCTGCGTCCCTCCCTCTCTCTTCCCCCGCCCCCGCAGCACCGGAAGCCTCAGAATTAGTCGCAGCAGCCGAAACAGGAGCCACCGCCACCGTACCAGCAGGAGCCACTGCCGCCGCACCAGCAGCGGGAGTTGCGGAGGCAGCAGCACTTTCCTTCTGCTGTTTCTTTCGAGCAGGTACGGTTGCCACACGTCCTCCTGCATTGCTGCTGCTGCTGCCTGCGTCTTCGTTGTCGCTGCTGAGGCCATCGCTGCTGCTGCTGTCGTCCAGAGAAACCGCGTCGACGCCGCAGCAGCTGCAGTCCGTCCCGCTGCTGCTCGCGGAGCCCTCACCATCATCATCGTCCTCGTCGTCATCGTCCTCTTCGCTGCTGCTGCTGCTGCTGCCACTGCTGCTGTCGCTGCTACTGCTACTGCTGCTGCTCGGTGCCATCTTCTCAGCTTCTTCTTTTTCCTTATCTGATGCTTCTTCCCCTTCTTCCTGCTCTCGCGGTTTGCTGCTGCAGCGGCCACGATCCACGGGCTGCTCCTGCGCCGGTAACCTCTCCTCGACCGATGAAAACGAGACGCGTTCTTTTCTTCGACGCGGCCCTGCTGCTGCGCCACCACCGCCGCAGCTGCTCCTCCTCCTCAGGACACCCTCTCCTCGTTCCTCGCCCCCTCGCATATCCACCTGCTCCTCCTGTTGCTGCAGCTGCTGCGATGGCTGCTGCTGCTGCTGCTGTGGTTCCTGTCGCTCTTGTTCTGGGTGCTGCAGTTCCTCCTGCTGCTGCTGTTGCTGGGGCTGCTGCTCGTGTTGCCGCTGCTTTCTCGAGGGCGTGGCAAAGACCTGCGCCAGTCGCGCTGCCTTTTCCTGCAGCTCACGCAGCAGGCGCGCGTCTTCTGCTGCTGTTGTTGGGGACGTGCTGCCACTTCTCTGTTGCTGCTGCCCTACTCCACACCCGTTTGCAGCTGTTGCTTGTCCTTCTGCTTCTTCGCGTGTGCGCGTTGCTCGTTGCGGTGCTGCTGCTGTTGCAGCCTCACGTCGCTCTGCAGCCGCAGGAGCTGCAACAGCCGCTCCTCCGCACGCAGCGAAGACAGCAGCAGCAGAAGCAGCAGCAGCAGAGGCCGCTTTGAAAACAGCAGCAGCAGCTCCACCGCGCTGGGACAGCGAACGTGCGGGAGGAGGGGGAGAGAGGGGCCGCGCAGCAGCGCATGCAGCCGGACCGCTGTACTGCAGCACATTCTCCTCGCTGTCGCTGTTACACGGGGAGTGGAAGACCGGGGATTCAGCAGCGCTTACTTCGTCTTCTGCTGCTGTTGCTGCTGTCTCCGTCGATCCCGCAACATCTCCTCGCAGCTCCCCTGCGCCCTCTTCCCAGCCGTTCTTCCCTTCGCTGTTCCGGTTGCTGCTGCTGCTCTCCATGTGGCTACTGCTACCACTGCTGCTGCTGCTGCCGGTGCTGCTCGGGATATTGCTGCTGCTGCTGTTGTTGCCGTTGTCCCTGCTGCCACTGTTGCCGTTGTCCCCGCTGCTGTTGCTGCTGCAGCTGCCGGCCACGAGGAGGCTGCCGCTGTTGCTGCCGCTGCTCGTCGCTGCGGTGGACCTCCGAGCAGCAGCGCGTAGCTGTGCGAGCTCTTCCTCTTCTTCCTTCTTGACAGCAGCAACAGCAGCAAGCGCAGCAGCCGCAACACAGCTGCGTCCGCCGCCTCTTCCCCCACCTCGGCTAAAAAGAGAAAATCTCCTCTGCTGCGGCTGCTCCTCAGAACTCCGTCGTTGCTGCTGTTGTTCGAGTTGCTCCTGCAGCAGCGTCAGCGCACTCCTCCTTCTCGGCGGCTCCTCCTCTCCTGCGCCCGTCCGGCTGCTGCGATCCGCTTCTTCTCGCCCTTCTCTTCTGCTCTCTTCCTCTTCTCCTCTTGCCACTTCTCCACCCTGCTCCTCTTCTCCTTCCTGCTGCTGCTGCTGCTGTCCATTCGCCCTCTCCCCCCTCGTCGCCTCACCGCCACCGTCTGCTGCTGCCCCCCTCTCTGCTGCCGTCTGGCTGCTGCTTTCTCCTCCTCGTGCCTCCACTTGCGCCCCCTCCTCTTCTCTTCCTCGCTCTTCCCTGCGCTCTGCTGCTGCCGCGTCGTCTTCCTCCTGTTCGTCGTCTTCCCACCGTCTGCTTCGACGCCGCGCTCTCTCCTGCTGCTCCTGCTGCTCCTCGCTGCCGCTCCGGCGGCGGTGTTTCGGACAGTAGCGGTGGTGGTGTCTCCTACAGCGTTCCCCGTGCTGCTGCGGTTGCTGCGGCTGCTGCTGGCAGCTGCCTCTCCGTCTGTCGACGATGTGGGAAGAGGAGCAGGTGAACAGCACATGCTGCCCACTGCCGCTGCTGTGGCTCGCCAGCGCTCCTCCTCCGCCTCCCCCGCCGGCGGCCGAGGAAGAAGAAGAGCTGCCCCCGCCCACGGCAGACGAGGACGACGCCGCAGGCGGCACGTCTAAGACCCGAAGTTCAGCCAGGTCCAGCATGCCGAATCCCAGGCGGTTCGTAGAAACGAGCGACGCGCAGTCCATCGTTAAATACGCCCGTTCGAGACTCGTGCGAACCTGCGCGTACAAAAGAAGTGCAAATTTTCACGAAAAACGCAACAGGAGAGTTCTTCACGTTTTCCGCTGCGACTTAACGCGGAGAGGAGACGTGCATGCATACATAGACATATATACACGTACGCATGACGTGCATGCACCCATACACATACATACACGTACGCATGCACACACCGAGAGAAATTCACTCTTTCTCCCCAGACATAGTAGTATACACTTCTTCTCTCTCGTGCATGCATACATATATACACATACACACATATACAGACCCGGTGGAAGACGCCTGTAATCTTTCTCTCCAGAGACAACACACTTCGTGTTCCCCCTTGCACAGGGGCACTCCGGCGCGTCGCACGTGTGCTAGAAAAGAAAAAACAGACGAAAGAGGGCAGAAGAAGAAGAGGTGGCTGAAGACGGGCGAACGCTGAGAAGAACAAGAAGCGAAGACAAAAAAAGTGGAGAAAACTCCCGGAAAAGAGACCGCGCAGACACGCACAGAGTGTCACACAACACGTGGGAGAGCTCCGGGTCCCGCGGTGTACATACACACAGTGGAGAGGGATGCGGCGGTGTACAGACACCCGAAACGCACAGAGCACCGAGTGTACAGACACACGCAGCACATGTGTGTGGAAGTCGGCCCAGTCCGACACCCACCCAGTGGAGACTTTTGCGGTGTACAGACACCCCGCAAAAAACACGCGGGTGAGCTGCGGTGTACATACACACCAACGTTGGCACCCGGTGTCGACCTCCACCCCCACACAGCAGTCTTCTCCCGTCCTCCCCCTGACACAAGCAAACGAAATATGACACGGCCTCCATCCCCACACATATATGACGCTCTTCTGCCCCGTCATACACGTCCACATATATATATGGTTACCGCGGGCAATATAGACACACTCACACACGTACTGAAAGGTGTCCCTTCATACATGTGTACAAATGTATTTTCCCCCGTCATACACATACACACATATATGGGCATCCCAGGCGACACACGGACACACATCCACATACGTACTAAATCCTGCTCATCCACGTACGTATGAATGGGGATGTATGTATATTTCACCCTTCCACACACATGCAAATGTATCCCCAGTTACCGCTTGCAACACATATACGTGTACGTATTAAAAGCTCCCCGCACATGTATATGTTTCCACATGCAGTCCCACGTCTTACAGTGAAAGAGCAGCACGGACACTTCTGCAGAGGAGAGGCACCTCTCTCCGTTTCCCTTTCGCTGCATATCTACGAATCTCCCTCTCTCGAAGACACACACACACACACACATGCATGCGAGACCTTCGGGTCCCCGTCCTGGGCGAGAACGACCACGTGGGGAGGGGGGGGGGTCTTTTTGGACAGAAGCAGCGGAGTTCCCCGTCCTCCCTTCCTTCCCCGTCCTCTCTTCCTTCCCCGTCCTCCCTTCCTTCCCCGTCCTCTCTTCCTTCCCCGTCCTCCCTTCCTTCCCCGTCCTCCCTTCCTTCCCCGTCCTCCCTTCCTTCCCCTGCTGCTGTCGTGGGGTCGCTTACCAGCAGCTCGAGAGGCGAGGGCCTGTCGATATCGCTGCGAGCGGATATCGAGGCAATCTGGTGGAGCGTCAGGTGGTGTCTCGCGCAGAGTTGCAGAAATCGCGTGGAAAGTCGCAAAGTTCGCAGGCAGTCGTCTCTGCGCGTCGGCGAAGTAGTTCAGCAGCAGCAACGCAGCAGAAGAAGCACAGCAGCGGAGTGTGTTGCACACGTACACACGCACGCGCCGCCACGGGTACGCAGCAGCAGTTTTTCCTGTTCCCCTCCACATCAAAGCAGGTGACACATACACACACATATATACGCGCACACACTCGCTGCTGCACCAGAAGTTCTCAGTTCACAAAGAAAAATGGGAGTGGAAAGGCACAAGAAGATATGCATGTTCGAGACTTTGTATACGCAGATGTATATATCACTCGAAGAGGAATGTGCACCTGCCGCATGCAAACCGCAGGGAGGGGAAGACAGACGACAGCAGCGCACAAGTTGTATCGATCCACTTCTTTAATATACACATATATACATATATATGTACCCACTTATGAAGGAGATACACCTACATAAATGCACATATATAATATATATATATATATATATATATATATGTATGTGCATGCATAGATACGTATGG
>KL647309.1:2031809-2078981 GCA_000727475.1 Sarcocystis neurona
GGCTCCACTTCTCGTGTACGTGCCCAGCCCAATGATGCTGCTTCTGTACTGTTTGCAGCTATCCAATTTGCCGGTGTACGCACGCTCCAAAGGTGCCACTTCTGTACTGCAGCTACGTCGACCCCTCCGGCGTACCTACACCACAGCGCTGGTTCTTCTGGACTCTGGAAGCAAGGTCGTTCTCCGGTGACGCAGATCTACACTCCGACAACTTTTCTCTTGCCTGCGTTTACTACTACTGCCAAAAGGGTCGAACCTTGTGAATATAAATCTTCGTTACATACTTGTGTATTTAGGGAGACACACTCGCGTAGAGATAGACAGGCGGATTTATTTGTACGAGAGAGACACAGACACACTCGCACATACACATACATATATATATATATATATACGCATGCAGAAACACGGATATATGTTTATACTAAAATGAGCTGATGCAAGCATTCTTTTTTCTCTCTCGTTGGGATGAAGAAAAACTTACCTTGCAGTGGGGCCACTCGTACCACACAAGATCGACTGTCGCAACGTCCATAACGTCCGGGAGAATTAGGCCGTGGTCAATGGGGATTAGGCGAAATCTGCCAAACACCAACGCAAACCCACAAATATATTATACATCAGAGACAGACACACACAGATACACACGACAGATACATGTGTGTATGAATGATACAAACACAATATATCTACACACAGGAGACACGTATATACATACATATAAGATAAATACATCTATACATGTAAGATGTTATATATATATCTGGCATACATATAAATACACATGTACACGATATACACACATGATTGACACACACATACATATACACATGCATATGTATATATATATATATATATCCACGTATGTGTTATATACGTGTATGTATACACAAGTGTATTATATGGACATATACACGCATGGACCTTTACGTACAATATGCAATGCCTTCAGACGAGGGTATGTCCTTACTTACACCATCGTATGTACAGAGGTGTCTCAGTGTACATACATACGTATGTACACACATATGGGTGCCGACAGTAAGAGTTGCATATACCCCTGGTATCCGATGTGGAAACCGCTACGCATATATGCACACAGAAAAGTACGGAAAATACACCATATACACACGAGTGTATATATATATATATACGTATACGTATAGGTATGTATATGTTTATGCATGCGCTAACAAAATTGCATCTCCCCACCCACATCCATCGGTCCTCAAGACAAAGCGCCCAAGCAGCACAGTCAACTGGAAGTCGCACAGAGGGTTAAAGACAGAAGAAAAGAAGAGGAAGTGAAGAAGTGACTCACTCAATATTTTCTCACTTTTTTCATGCAGACAAAATGCGAACGAGAGAGAGAGGACGTCCTACTATTGTTCCATCTCTTGAGAACTGAAGAAGAGCGTGAAGACGACTGACGCAGAGAGAGTGCGAGACAGAAAGGAAAAACAGGAAAACAACTTTTTGTCTGAAGAAATTCTCTTTTTCTCTATTATTTTCGGTGAGGACAGGGAGACGAAGACGGAAGAGCACTACATCCTTCTCCTTTACGAGGATAACACGGAGATAGATGTGAAGAGAAAGGAGGACCGGAACTTTGTCTGGGAAAACTTCATATTTGTCTCATTGCCTTGTGGGATACGCAGATAAAGAACACAGAGAAGATGGAGAAGAAAGGAGGAAGCGTATCTTACTTTGTTTGATTGCCTTCGGGAGTGAGGAGGGCCTGCGCTGCTTCGGCTGCTGCTGCTCCTGTCAATATTCCGCTCTCGAGAGTCGCCAGATCACGTGCTGCGCACCCCACAACCGCAGCAGCAGCACCACTACTGCAGGCGCTTCGGACGTTGAGACACACGTGCACCCGCAGGTGTACGTACACCCGACAAGCAGCAGCTACAGAAATACACCAGCCACACACCAACAGCAACAAGTCAATCCTACACATATACATTTGTGCACGTGCGGCAATGTACGTATTATACATGCAAGTAACTGCAGTAGTTAAAGAAGCATATATCTCTTCATGTATATATATGTGGGTGATTGTTCTCCTCGTAAAGAATGCTAACAAATGCAGCAGCATCTGCACATATATGTTTACTTGACGCAGACGATGAAAGAGAGGAAGCGCATACACGTATACATATATATACATATATATATGTGTATATATGCTTCTTCTGTTATGTGCATGTATACAAATATATGTACGCATATATTTCCCATATGCACCACCTCTTTAGATATGTGTGAACAATCAACGAAAAGGACTAAATGAAGAATACATCTTTTAACAGGTACAACAGCAGGATGACGAAGAAGCAGCACTTACACACAGCACGCATTTTTCCTGTCTTATGTGTAGTTACGTATGTATGTACGCGCATGCACAGACACACCTGTATGGATGAACTCTTTATCTGCGGCTACAAAACGTGTATCTGAATTCATATACTATCTCTTCTCACTAACAGGGATGTGTATATATATATATTATGAATAGAATAGATGTGTGCGTGTATGTGCGTATATATGTGTGTGTGTGTGTGTACCGCTTCCCTTTTTATCCATACACACACATATCTATACGTGTTTCTATCATATATATATATGTATTGAATACGATATATTCGCACAGGTGGGAACGCAGAGAAGTGGAGAGCCAGCCACAAAAAGAGTGAAAGAGAAGCAAAAAAGGAAAGTTCTGGTTTTCACTTGGAGAACGGACCGGTGCACGGACACGAGCGCGGGCGCGCGGTGGCGCTGTGACGCCCACACATACACACACACATTCACGTGCAGAACGGACGTTGTGAAGAGGATGTTGATAGAGGGGAAGCTTCCATTCTCTGCCGACGAAAAGGAGAGACTTACTCGAAGTCGCAGAGCTGCTGGGAAGAAGCTTCGACGCGAGATAAACGGAGAACGGGGTGGGATGGTGCAGGTCCTGCAGCAACGCAGACGATCCACCTGCGCACCAGCGTTACTTGCCCTCAAACGCCGCGGCAGCAAATTTAGCAGCACCAGCAGTGTCCCACCCGACGCAGCAGTCGCACCCGCAGTAGCAGACGACGGCAGCAGCCAAAACAGCGACAGCAGTAGCCGGCATGGCAGCAGAAATCGCAACAGCAGGTGAGAGGGCACGAGGAAGAGAAACACACCAGCAGCAAGAAGCAGCAACAGCAGCAAGAAGCAGCAACAGCAGCAAGAAGCAGCAACAGCAGCACGAAGCAGCAACAGCAGCACGAAGCAGCAACAGCAGCAAGAAGCAGCAACAGCAGCAAGAAGCAGCAACAGCAGCAAGAAGCAGCAACAGGAGGACGGGGAAGTAGTTAAGGGGTGGTGGGAAGGTGACTTTTATTACGCGGCGACATCCGCGTGCGTCGTATTCATCTGCCGCACCTCTCCTCCAGGTCAGCAGCTTGTCTCACAAGGAAAGTGTGTGGGGCAGAGAGACAAAAGACGGCGATACGGAAAGAGAAGCAACGATGCACGGGACAGAAAGGAATACACGCAGACACCCACCTGCAGGCCAGTCCAACGGGAGGGCGGACGAAGAGACACGAACGGGCAGGTGCAACGGAAGTGAAGCACACAGCGGGAAGACAACGCGAATTGAGGGCAACATAATAGAGAGAAAAAAGGCATGGACTCAGAGCAGCAGCAAAGGCGGGGCAGCAAACAGAAAAAGAGGGCAGTCTCTGCTGCCTGCCCAGCAGTGTCACAACATAACAGATGCCCACGGTCCTTCCCCGCTCTTTTGTGCCCCTCCCTATCCCCTGCACACCCCCCTTTTCTCCTCTCCCCATCATCACCTCCGACCTTGACTGATGGGTACCGGTACAAGTTCAACAGACAATGTATGTAGATAGATATATGTGTTTATCAAACAAGGCGTACTACAAGGGCGCATGTCCCACCTCTTCCTACATGCATATTCATATGTAATACGAGTGTCCATGTCCCCACCTCTCCTTGACAGCAGTGTGCACATCCCCTCTCTCTCTATATATATATCGATGTACTAGGAGTGTGCATGTCCCCTGGTATCTCCTCTTTACATATATATATATATATATATATATGTACAGCAGGCAAGGGATGATACAGGCGTGCGTGTGCTGCTATATATATATATTAAGGAAAAGAATAAGAGGAGTGTTTGCATGCGTCTGCTTGTAGGGGAAGACAGACGGACGGAGACAGACCCACAGCGAGACACACACGCGCGCGGAGCCCGTGCTTCATCTGCAGAGAGCCAGCATAAGAAGGAAAGGGCAGCTGCCAGCACCAGCAGCAGCAGGAAGAACTACACCAGCAGAAGATGGTAGCACCGCAGGAGCAGCAGGAGGGGCAACAGCAGGGACGGCATCAGCAGGAAGAGCAGCAGCAGCAAGGGCAGCAGCAGCACAGCACAGCAGGCACTGCAGCTAACCTCGTCGGCGGAGTAGTCGTCATCTCCTGTTCCTCCTGCTGCTTGTCCTGTGCCATTCTTTTTATTCAGCGCCGCAGTTATATCTCTGAAGGTGTGAAGGGGGGCGACCAAGATGTTCCCGTCGTTGCGATCGAGGTTCATCACCCGAATATCAAAAATTGCAATGCGGTGCACGTCGCTGATGCTGAAGAGTTGCGGGTTGTAGTCCCCGCAGCTCTCCTGGTCACAAACGGGTTAAAAGAGAACAGAAGAAGCCAACAGCAGCAGAAGCAAAGGTGCAGCAACAGCAGCAGAAGCACGGCTCCAGCAACAGCAGCAGAAGCAAAGTTGCAGTTGCTGCAGCAGCAAAGACGCCGGAGCAACAGCAAAGACGCCGGAGCAGCAGCAAAGGAGCAGGGTCACCAGCAAAACTGCAGGTATAGCAGCAAAGCAGCAGGAGCCGCAGCAACGAAGGGAAGGTAACACGAACACAGTGCACAGGAGGACGCAGTGGCCGGTCACGGCGACTAAACAGCAGAACTGCGCAGCAACAGGACGAGGGGGAAGGACGGGGGCTTCAGAGACGGCGACCAAGAAACGTGATGTGCGAAGCAACGAGAGAAGACAGAGGAAGTAGGGCAGTCAGACAGTCTAAGAGGAGCACGAAGAAGTACTACTTATCTGCTTCGAAAAGGAGGTGCACCGCAGAAACAGCAGCAGCACCAGTCAGGCAGCCGCAGCAGCAGCAGCAGTGAAACCGCAGGCGAGGGGCAGCAGTAGCAGAGAAAAGAGAGGAGGAAGCAGCAGCAGCAGCCGCAGTCTCGGGGAGCGGCAGCCCCGGCAGCCCTGTGCAGCAGTCGCATCTTGGTGGAGCAGCAGCACGTGCTGCTGCACGGCGCGGTAGCCGAAGCAGCAGCAAGAAAATAGCAGCAGCAGATGCAAAGCCCACACTTGGCAGCGAAGATGAAGAACAACCAGCAGCAGCCGACGGGCGACAAGACCACGAAGAAGAAAAGGAGACGCTTTTCTCTCACAAGACCGACGAGGAGTCGCGCCTCACCACCACCCCACACCTCCTCCCGCTCTCACTGCTGCTGCTGCTGCTCTCCCCCCGTGTCTCCTCCTGTCGCTGTTACTGCCACTCCTACTCCACCCGCTATGCTGCTGCTGCACTCTCTGTCCGCGGCTGCTGCTGGCACTCCTACTACTACCTCGGGGCTGCAGCAGCAGCAGGTGCTCCTTCTTCAAGGCTGCTTACCTTGGCGTGAGCGAACTGCTGAAGACTGCCCGCCTTCCACTTGAGCTGCACGCCAGCAGCAGCTGCCTCCTCCAGCTCGGCCTGTGCGCCGTCTGCGCCGTCTGCTCCGTCCTCGTCTTTCTCTTCAGGCGGCACCGCCGAGACGGGCTTCTGCGAGAACTGCGTAGAAGAGGAGGACGAGGAAGAGTCGCCGGGAATGCTGTCTTCTCCGTCGTCGTCTTCTGCTGCTGCGCGTCGAACGAAGCTGCTGCCGCTCATTATGACGTGCGCCCCCTCTCCCACCTACGGCACCCGGCCACAGAAGACAACTCCACACATCTTCGAGAGAACACGACTTGCTGCTGCTTCACCCCCCACACGAATGTGACCCACCCACGCGCATGCCCCCCACCTACTCGCAGCAGACACAGACTCCACGCAGCTCCACACATACATGAAGACACAGTCTACATCTTACCCCCTCTCTCCATACATATTTGGAGCCCATACGCATACGTACATACACACACCTCCAGCAATCATCTCTGCATATATGTGCACGTATACCCGTCGTCTCTCTCTCTATATGCATGCAGGTGTTTCCCTATATATACGAGACAGGACGCCGGCCTCTTTCTAGCGGTATATATATCCTATACGCATACGTCATCACTTCTACGGACCCCCTCATATATATATGTTGTACGTGGTTATACAGGGACTCTTCTCTTCTGATGAAAGCGAGAGAAAACCGAAGACAGCCAAAAGAAGTTCGTCTCCCTGTCTTCTCCCCACACATCGACACACACACACACACACATGTCTACCTACACAAACACGTCCCAATATGTATGTCGGTGCTTTCATATATGTATATATACAGCAGCAAACAGATATATATGTGTACATTTATACGCCCACAGATAAGCATGGACACACGTATATATGTAAGGACTCGGGTATTACTCCACAAGAGTCTGCCGGGTCGGAGAGAATTTCGACGGGTTCACCCAGACAGATGCAGAGGAGGATACGTCGCGAGGAACAGCAAAGTGACCACCCCCCTCCTCCTCTTCGACGAATATAGACACATTACGTCTATCACCTACAAATAAAATACACATACATATACAGTAGTAGTGTGTCAACTACCAAGCAGCAGTCGTACGGATATATGTACATATGTCTCGCCTGCAGCAATCTACAAAGAGCGACATACATACACATACATCTCCACTGCAGCAATCCATTCATATCTATACACACGTATATGTGTGTGTATCAGTAGGATGCGAAGGTCTGTGTGGGGGGATGTAGTGGTGCTCTGCTGTGCAGCCGCAGCCTGCTCGGCAACATGCGTCTGTTTATCACGCAGATATATGTATGAACTTGTTCAATCGCATGCAGGTTGGAGAGACACACGCATGCGAAGGGAGGGGACCAACAAAGGGAGACGGAACGCCCGGAGACACGGAGACAGGAGAAGAGGATGAAGAGGACAGACCGCGAGATCAATCGAATGCTGCTGCTGGGGCCCGCGCGGAGTGGGACGGACTGCGCCCTGGCAGTGACGAAAAGAGGGGCAGCCAACGACCGAGAAGGGGACTTCGCTCTGCAGGAGAAGCAGCAGGAGGGGGAGGAGAGTTCGGCTTCTTCTTACTTTGACGGCTGCACGGTAGGAAAAGGCCGGGTGACATGCCTCCACCATCGTCGTCGGCGGAACTCCCGCCGAGCAGTGATACTGCGCGTCTAAAATATGTGCCGCATACTCTCGTCCGGCCCCTTCCCCGCTCAACACGCCTCCTCGAAAGCCTGCAGCAGCAGCAGCAACAGCCACGGCAGCACCAGTAGCGACAGCAGCAGCAACGGCAGCAGCGGCAACGGCAGCAGCAGCAACGGCAGCAGCAGCAACGGCAAGCTCCCCACAGAGACACACAGGCACGCATGCAGCCCTGATGCTGCGGCTCTCTCCGTTGTCTACACTCTGAAAAACGCGAGTCACCCGACGAATCATCCCCAACATTCGCACCCGTCTCCATAGACATCTACTTTCTACACATGCACACGTATATATTCTGTTGAGAAGCAAACATATACTCGTGCCTATATACGCATATATACACACATACGTGTAGCTTGTCACGCATGCATGCATACACACATAGACATACGTGCGTGTGCATATACTGTATATAACTCGTGTGACATGTATAAAGAGAAAGAGAAGCAGCACTTGCTTCGACCGAGACGAAGAACCACCCCCACGAAAAAGTCGGTCCTCTCGTCCCTGCAGTTCTGCCACTCCGGAAGAGAAGGGACAGCAGCAAGGCGCATGCGCCCACGCCGTCCCCTTCCTCGCAGCAGCAGCGAGAAGAGGAGGAGGAAGAGGCACGCGCACGCAGCAGCAGCAGCAGAAGCAGCGGAATCTGCGACGTCTGGCAACCAGCAGGAGTCCGCGTAGAAACCGGAGGAGGGAGGCTGTCACCTGCCGCGCTCCTGCGTAGACCTGCCCCCAGCAGCTAAGTGTGCGCGAGGCGGCAGCTGCTTTCAGCAGGCGGGAGTGGCGCAACAGCAGCAGCACCCAAGAAATTAAGAGACGAAAATTTACCTGCCTGCCCCACTCTCCCCTCGTAGCCACGCGGATTGCACGGCGCGAAAGCCTCCTCGTCCTGACGCCACACGCACCACAATGCAGCAGCAGCAACACACGCAGCAGCAGGAGCAGCAGCAGATACAGCAGCACGAACAAGCAGATGCAGCAGCAGCAGCAGACGCAGCAGTTACGGCAGCACGCAGCAGCAGGAGCAGTAGACGCAGACGCGGAGCAGCACACGCGCAGCCCAGGAAGGCATGCGCAGCACGGGAAGGTGCAGCAGGAGCAGATGCAGCAGCAGCCGAATACAAAACTACAACAACACACACTGCTGCGTCCCCACGCAGTGCCACGCGTAACTCCCACCTGCTCCCCATCTGCTGCGTCTTCTACTGCTGCTGCTAAGACGCGGTCCCGCGCTGTGTATTCTTATCCCTCCTCTCTCCTGCTCGCGTTGCTGCTGCTCGGTCGCAGCAGCAGCGTCAAGTCCATTATACGAGTACGCGCTCCGCCCCTTTCTTCTTCTGTTCACCGCATCCCCTCCCCGTCTTCGCCTCCTACGGTCGCCTCCTGCGGTCCCCCACCCCACACACACTTCTCCACAACACGCAGTGCCCCCCACCTTCTCTGGTGGCTGTCTTCCCTTCGTCTCCTTCTCTGCCCTTCCCCGTCCCTCTCCTCCCCTTCTCTCCTCCCCGTCCCTCTCCTCCCCCTCCCGTCTCCGTCTCCGTGTCTCCCCCCCAACCCCCCCTCCGACCTCCTCTCTTCTTCTTCTCTGCGCCGCCCTTTTGCTGTCCGCCCCCCCCCCCCCCAACTTCTCCGTTCGCCATTACCTCCGGTTTGAAGACGCCCACGGGCCGCCGACGTGCGTCGAAGATGATGTACGTGCCGCCGGTTCCGTCCATCGTCAGCTTGGGCGCGACGTTTCGCCGGAAGCCCAGTCTCGCCTATCAGAAAAAGATAAATTGCATGCGAAAGGCCCAGGGGGGGGCAGACAGAAGAAGCGAGACACAGGAGGTTCGATTTTCTCGGACGTATCATCAAACACGAAAAGGAAATCCCCCCCCCTCCCCCTACACGCATCCACGCAGGCGCCGTCCCCTCCCGCGCATGCAGTTTTGTGCACCGCATATAAACGACGAAGACGCCGAAAAGAAGCCGCCCTCTTCTATTTCTTGTCCTTCCCCTCCCCCCTTCTTCCGCGACGCAGTGCAGCAGTGCCCCGCCCCCCTTCAGAAGCGGCTTCTTCACCCCGCCACCCCCCCGGCTCGAAAAAAACCTGCGCCCCACATACACACCCTCGCGTACTGTCCTCTTCTTCTTTACTTATACGCGAAGGAAAACAGCACCTCCTCCTGACGCAGAAACACGCGTATCTCTTACTACGGAGAGAAGCACTCGCTGTGCTGCAGAGGAACACCTTCGACAGCAAACACCTCTGCGTCACCCCCCCCCCCCCTCGTCCACGTCCTACACTACTACGTGTGGGGTTCCACACGTTCCGTCGGCATTTCTGCTTCGTGTCTTTCTGTCGCTCCCTTCCCTTTTCCGTCTCCCCTTCGTCTCGCAGGGTCGCATCTTCATCTGCTGCGCTGCCCCTCTCTCTACGTATACATATGTCACCAGCACCATCTCTGTACGCACAGAGATGTGCGTTCCTCTGTATGTTCCATATATATATACATCAGACACACACACCTTTCCATATACGTTTGTATTATATAGAGAGGGAGAGACGGAACTATATAGAAGGGGAGAGACGGAACTATATAGAAGGGGAGAGACGGAACTATATAGAAGGGGAGAGACGGAACTATATAGAAGGGGAGAGACGGAGATATACACGTTAGTACATGGATCTACAAATAGACGTCCATAATGACAGACATATGTGGGAAGTCAGACACACGCATATGGAGAGACAGAGAGAAAAACGGGCAGATACAAAATAAACACACCTATCTATTTATATATACATATATAATATATATATGTATGTAGATTCAGACAGACACAGGTCTAGAGAGAGGGGGAGATACACACACACACACACAGATATGCATGTATGTACGTAACTGTATATATGTACATAGCGGAAGACATAGGCAGATATATATACACACACATGCGGACAAGAATATACGCAGATATATCTGTTCACGAATGAGGGGACCTGGAGATACGTTTGCCAGGAGGTGGGTATTTACATATATGTACATGGAGAGAAAGAGATACATATATATACATATACGTACAAATACGTGTGCATATATACATTTCCATATATATATATTACATCCAAACCCACATCATCAACAGCAGAAGATGCAACGCGCCCGCAACTCATGCAGTTCGTCCCTCCCCCGCCACCTGCGCGACAAGTGCTGCTGCCTCTATTTGATTTCTCCGACTCCTGCTGCTGCTGTCGCTTCTGCTGCTGTTGATTCTGCTGTTTCTGCTGCTGCTTCTAGTTGGTGGGGTCTTCTTCTGTACTGTCTCAAGTTTCCCTTGCAAAGAGGGAAGGGGGGGGACGTACCTCCTCGAGGACCTGCTGCAGGCTCTTGGGAAGTCGCTGCTGGCTGACTAGCGGTCGAATAGAAGCCCGCAGGTGGTGGAGTGTACGGACACTCCAGTGGATTTTCTTCAAAGGAGCGTCGGTGAAGATATTCATCAGGCGCCAGTTCGGCAGCTCTATCCCTTTATACAAAAGACGCAGGTCCCGCACCTGCATCCACGCCAACACCAGCGACAGCAGAAACATGACAGCAGCAGCAGAGGAAAACGCAGCAGCAGCGGCAGAGAAAAAAGCGGCAGGAGGAGAAGCACTCCGCACTATTATCCCAGGGTGCAGGAGAAACTCCGGAGCAGCGGCAGCCGCAGACCGATCGCAGCTGCTGGAGTGTTAATAAAAAGCAGGGGCAAGTGCAACAGCAGCAGACAACGGTGGGCAGCAGCTCTCACAGCGTCAGGAAAACAGCAACAGCAGCAGTGCTGCCGAGTGCGGCGGCAGTAACAGCAGCAGAGCGACAGCAGGAGAGCGCACACAGCAGCCAGGGGTTATGTAGTCGTCCTCGAAGACTGCAGCAGCAGCTGAGATAAATACAGAACGCGCTGCCGCAGCGGAGACACGACGAGGGAACGTTCCAAAAGGTTTTCCCCGAGGATAACGACGGCATCTAATAGAAGCGTAGTTAATCCGGCACCTCTGCACGAGAACGGTCGTAGAAACAGACTTTCTGCAGAAGGACGAAGAGGGGCAGGCTGCCTACCTTCATGCAGGAAGAGAGATGTAACTTCTTAAGAAGTATTCGTTTGATCATCTGCACGTCGCAGAACGGGTAAACGTCTAATTTGCAGTTCCGTTTCCCATGAAGCTCCGCGAAGGTCACAGCAAAAACATTTTCTTGTCCTTCGCATGCGCGCAAGGCGTTATGTGTGCTGTAGTAGTACAACGGGTGAGACGCCATGCTGCTGCTGTTGCTCTTCTTCTTCTTGCTGCTGCTACTGCTGCCGCCATTCCGCGTCTTCTTCTTCCGCGTGGTTCTGCTAGTACTGCTGCTGCTACTGCTGCTGCTGCTACTGCTACTGCTGCTGGAGAACCTGCTGCTGCTACTGCTGCTGCTACTGCTGCTGCTGGAGAACCTGCTGCTGCTACTGCTGCTGCTACTGCTGCTCGGGAACCTGCTGCTGCTACTGCTGCTGCTACTGCTGCTGCTACTGCTGCTCGGGAACCTGCTCCTGCTGCTACTGCTGCTGCTACTGCTGCTCGGGAATCTGCTGCTGCTACTGCCGCTGCTACTGCTGCTGCTACTGCTGCTGAACCTGCTACTGATACTGCTGCTGCTGCTACTGCCACTACTGCTGCTGCTACTGCTGCAACCGCTGCTGCTGCAACCGCTGCTGCTGCTACCGCTGCTGCTGCTGCCGCGGACTTCCTTTTCACTTTCACGCAGCAACAACGCGGCGAGTCCTTTTCCCACCCTGCGGCACCCGTCTGGTGGGCGACGGAATCCAGCCGCTGCTGCTGAAGAGAAAGACGAAGCTGCCGCTGTTGATGTGCGTGACACGCCTTCCGCTCTCTCTCCCTCTGCTGCTGTTCTGGCGCCGCCGGCAGTGTCTGCTGGAGTTGCCGCTGCTGCATGCGGGCAGTTGTCCACCGAAGGAGGGGCCGCGCTGTCGCGGCTGTGTAGCCACGTATTTGTGGCGGCAGCAGCAGCTTCTGCTGCTTTTTTGAAAGCATCTGCAGTGCTTCTGTTTGCTGCAGCAGCTGCATTTCTCCCAACCGTCCTCTGCTGTTTGCTGCTGCTTCTCCTCCCCCGCTCTCCCTCCCCCTCCGAGGAGGAAGAAGACGTGTGGTGCTCCTGTTGCGCCGGCATTTCCTTTGACAAGTCAAAAAAGGTCTGTCCCCGGGAAGAAGAAAGAAGAGACAAAGAAACTGCTGCACGGCAACAGCACCTGATGCGCACAGGAGGCCCCCCTTTAGAGAAAGGGAGAAAAAAGACGCCGGCGGCAGGAACTGCAGCAGCAGCAGCAGCGATATGTTAGGAGCAGCAGCAGCACTCGTCTTCCTGCCCTGCAGCACAGGAGTTCTGCTGCTTCTGGACCGCGCGACCGAACGAAGAGAGCGGAATATACCGCAGGGTTTGACACAACGGCAGCAGCACCTCGCCACTGCAGAAAGAAAAGGTAATAATTCACGCCCGAGCTGCAGCAGCTGCTGTGGGACGTGGACCGATGTGACGCAACAACTGGCCAGTGTTGCTCCTGCTGCTGCAGCTCCAGGTCGTATACCTTCTGCTGCCGCTGCTGCAGCTCGTGTTGCTGCTGCTGCTCCAAGTGGCGCGTGCTGAACGGGTCCCTCGTTTTGCTGCTACGACACAAAGACGTCGCAGCTCTCCCCCCGAACGTCGTCACACCTGCGCGGCGGTGCGCCGTTCAAATACACCACTTCAACCGGTGTACAGACACCTGGGGACGCGGCAGCTGCAGGTATATATATATATCATATATATATATATATGAGCACACACGTACGTACGAACACAAGACAGAAATGGGTAGATCAAACAAGCATGCGAAAAGACGCTACAAAGCTGCGGCGATATAACATGCGGAAAATGCACAACGGCGTCGTTGTTCCTCAAACAAGCGAGTTCTGCGGTGTACGTACACCCCAGCCCAGCAGCAGCAGTAGCAAGTGCACGTCCCCCCAAGCTATGCTGCAGCCGCGGAGTGCGCAACGTGCACGTCAACTGCTCGTTTCCCCTGGACGCAGCGTCAAGGAAAACTGAGGAATTTCCACTACTTCTTCTTTAATCTCCCTTTCCCTCCTGCGTAGCCCCAGGGAAGAGCGGCCAAAACGGTAGAGTGCAGCACTTCCCCGCAGCACGTGGGGACCACTACGTGCCGCGTGCTGCTTCTTATGTTGCAGAAGAACGCGAGAAACACACAAAACGAGGAGCAAATATATCAGGCTCCCTACACACAAGCGCATGCAAGCTTAAGTCCACGTCCTCTATATAGATACATACACAGAGCCACAGACGCATACAAGTACACGCCCCCACCTCAACACATATAGATGTATATACGTACGTGTATACATATAGTGTATGCGCAGGTATATATATACGGGTGTACAGACATAGATACTCCACACAAGCATATAAATTCTACACGTATAAGATACATATACATATACTCCACAAGCATATAAAGTCTTGGTGCTCATGGAGCGAGAACCATATACATATATACATATATGAGGAAGTGATGCTTGGGGATGCAGCACAGGGGCGTGGAGACGACCAGCCACGTGAGAGCTGCTAGAAGCAGCTGCTTCGCTTCGTCCACGCCGAGCCGTTCTTCCCAGCAGCGCGGGATGCAGCAAACGTGCAGGAGGAGAAGCAGGTGGCCACCTGCCAAGTCTGTGCTGCTGATAAAGAAGACGGTAAACGGGAGAACAAGAAATCTTCTCCCTTCGTCTGCTCCCCTTCTCCTCACCAACCGTCGTCCCCCCACAAATATACGCAAAGACAGACAGAGATATATATATAGAGAGAGAGGTACCCACACGTACACGTTCATATATATAGAGAGACGTACACTTCCAGTTGAGAACGTTTATATCGAAGAGCAGGGTGATTTAGTTATCCTCCGCGCCCTCTCTCTCTCTGATGAAACGATGGGAAGTTCCGTCGACTCCGACAGGAGGCGCAGCACAGAAGTGCAGCAGAGTCGTTGGGAGAAGTCTGCGACTTCGTGGATTGCCCTTCGGCCCCCACCGGCTGCTGTTGCACGCGATAGGAAGAGACGCTCCTGCCCTTTCAGAAGGTCTCAGCACAGACACGGGAACGCTCACAACAAAGGGAGAATGGGACAGAAGAAAGACCCACGCCGCGTTGCCTTTCACACCGGAGAAGAAACCACGTCGTCGAAGAAATTCTTCATCTCCCTCTGCGCACGGAGAGGTGAGGAAGTCGCTGCTCTCCTCCCACTCCCTGCCGAGCAAATGACGCCGTTTCTACTGCAGTAACATATACGCATATATTTCCCTGTCTAGATACACATACGTATATACAGAGGGGCGCGTAGGAACCTCTGTCTCTCATTCTTTCTCTCAAGAATGGTGGGGAAAAGGGGGGAAGTTATATGCACGAGGGATTAATAACAACAGAGAAAAAGTGCGAGGAAGAGAACTTCAGACGTGAAAAACACGTGGACAACGTCGCAGCAGGCGTCAGTGACGCGCACGTGAGGAAGCTGCTGCTGCTGCTGCGGCCCCCACGCGCGGAAGCCTTTGCGTGCGGCCGCTGCTCCTCTCCGCTTCTGCTGCGGGCCTTCTCTTTACTGCGTGGTTCTCCTACTCCTGCTCCTCAACTACCGCTGCTCCTACTTCTTCTCCTTAGCTGTTCCTGCTTCTCCTCTCTCTACTGCTTTTCGCTCTACTGCTGCTTCTCTCTCTGCTGCGGCTTTCTACTTCCTCTCCTTTTTCTCTTTGCTGGTGCTGCTGCTGCTTTCTCTGCTGGTGTGGCGGTGCTACTGCTGCTGCAGCAGCAGCTGTCAACGTTTGTGAACGCTTTTCAGCGTCAGCAGCAACAGCGACGGCACGCGAGCACGCCGCCGCGTCCTCGTCTGCACTGAGGACTTTCTCTCCTCTTTTCTTCTCTGCCTTCCCCTTCTTCCTTTCTCTCGTGGATCTCTACTCACACACATATACTCGCTCTTCTCTGGCTTCTTGGAAGCGCTTCCCCACACACACGTCGTATCTCCTTGCCAGCAGCCAGCCGAGAGTCAATACGGTCACACACGCACACGCAGGTGTACGTACACCGGGAGGTGTGCGCATGTTCAGGTGCCGACGCGCTGTACGTACAACACGGTCGCCCACCCACACTCGAACGCGGTCACGAAAACTTCCTCCCTCGTTCTCTGACCCACAAACTACCAATCTTCTTTCTTTGCCGCACGAATCATCCACACACACACACGCACACACACTTACACGCCACTCCAAGCGACGCTGTAGAAAATAAAACGCCACAAAAAATACGAGCGTGACCCTCCTGCCCCTTTCTTAATGCAAGTCAAGCGTTCTTCAACCTGCGGGACAGATCCATCCTTGGATATATACAAATATACAAGTGAATATACCCAAATGTATAACATATACATATATACGTGTACCCACCAGCCAATACTTACGCTGGTTGATGTCATATGTACGTATATATATATATATATGTATATATATATAAATGTATATATATATGTATATATATATATATACCGACCTTCCTCTAAATTCAAACTCACACGTTCATATATTATATGTATGCTTCTCTCTTCTTTCTCCTTGTGAGAATACTTCCGCATATATACACACAACAGCCATGTGGCACCTTCCTACGTGCATATATATACGAAAAACAAGTAGATCTCTCTACGCACAGATCTACGAACAACACGCGTATTTCTCTCCGAACAAGAGCTCTCTTCAAGTTGATAATACGGAGCGCCGTCGTTTGCGTCTCTATTGGATAACTTCTACATATACACGTGTATATACATATATAGAGAGAGGCAGAGGGAAGCAACTCCTGCTATATTCTACACCTACACACTCGTATATGTAACAGGTGCAGCAGTCCACTCATCTACGCGTGAACGTATTACTACGAGTAGACTTCCGCCTGCCCGGCGACGGGTCACCTACAAAAGTCGGTTCTCTCTCTCTCCACGACTTCCACAGGGCGTTGTTCAAGATTAACAGAGAACTCCTATTTCCTGAAGAAAAGAGAAAATATCGTCTCTAGCGTGCGTCGCCGTCAGCAAGAAAAACGGCACGAGAATTCGAAGCACCTGCCCCCCCTCCCCCCCATTCACAGGCATGCGCACACACCACCTCCTTAGAGACGTGTGTATACGAGCATGCCCCGCACAGACAGGGAAGCAGCAGGCTACGTTCCCAGGTTCTCGGCGAACAGACGCTTCTTGCTTCTTCCTTCTGTTCCTCAGCTGCGCACGCAGTAAAAATGCAAACGCGTAATCATCTACACGGATAGACGCGCAAAAACCTCCTTTTCTCTGTCTCCCTTTTTTAAGGAAAACAAACACAGGCACATATACACGTAGACAGATACGTAGTGCAAACACCGTCTGATCCTGTGTCTCCGCTCGCTCCCTAGTAACAAGGAGGATGCAGAACGTAAAACGCCACACAAAAGAAACTTTATCACTTCTCGGTCTTTACCAAACTCTCCGTCTCTCTCTACATATTTCGCTAAAGTTTATACATGTACGTACATACATACGTACACACACGTGTGAAGAAAATGTCTCCCTGCCACGCAAAGCGATATTTCTGCCGTCGGCGTTCGACCCTACACGAGACGTATACGCACGCTATATATGAATCTGTACACATACAAACAAACTGCTATACGCATGTATATATAAAATGGAGCAGTACCAGCTGATATGCCTAGAACGGCTCTTGCTACGAAACCGCTACGCAGTAAGACGCGAGCATACTTTTTTTAGTAGTAGGACGTAGGCACCGAGCTACTCCTCCACGTACCGCGCCGTCGCTAATGCAAGACGTATCGAAGCAGCACTGAGGGCTACCGCGTTACGACATGGGCGGGGCGCAGGGGGCGTCTCTAACTGCGACACTCGCTCGCTGCTGCTGCTGCTACGACCGCACGCTGCAGCAACAGCAAGGAAGAAACAGCGTTCCCTCCGGATCACTCTGGCGGCAACAGCTGAACCGGGAGACGGCGTCTGCCTCGCAGTACAAGCAGGAGGCACACCACAGGGCTGCTCTTGGACTGCTGCCTGAGACAGCACAACACCAAGGTTTCCTCTAGCAGCCGCAGCAGCAGGAAAACCTACTTTCTTTCCGGTGCGACTAAAAGCTGCTCCCGCCGCGCACGCACAGCAGAAGAGCAACGAAAAGCCGTACAAAACTGCCGGCCACCCGCACGTACTGAGAGGGAAACGCACCCTCTACACAGAGAGAGAAAGAGCTGCTGTCTGTAACGGCAACAACTGCAACACTACAGAAGCTACAATTTTAAAGAAAAAGTCGCATCCACCACGGAAGTCAAACTGCGCTGTATTCTTCGACTTCTCGACTGCACCAAAGAAGCCATGCGCTTTCTCGCGCTAGTCAAACCGCTCAAGCCCCTGCTCGATGCTGCTGCTGTTGCACTTGTGAAGCAACGCAGCAAAGGCAGCGTCAGAAAACGCTATGCTGGTGCCGCGAGCAGCCGTCTCAATACATGCAGAAGCTGCTGCTGCTGGGGTAACACGGCAGTGCTTCAGGCCCCTGCAGAAGGAGCCCGTGCTGCTACTGCTGCTGTCAGTTCTTCCCCTTGGCTGCTGCGCTCGCCCACACACAGCTCAGCGCCCCTGCTGCTGCCTCTTCACCGCAGAAGTACGCAGCACTATTACTCTGGACATCACATGACGGAAGACCGTCGGTCACACGTACGAGACACACACACACACACATACACAGTTGCGGACAAATAAATCTTCAACATTACAACGCTTCTGTACACAAGAGACGGTGCTGGCCCGTGTCGAGCAGTGCATCGCAAGAACGTGACCGTGCGGCGTTGTCCCTCTGCGTGGGCAGATCGCTTCGCTGGGGCAGCGAAAAGCAGCAGCGCACAAAAGCGGCAGTGCCAGAAGCGGTTCTACTGATGTCCTGCTTCTCTCCTGTTGCCGCGATTGCACACACACTTGCTCTTTTTCCTCCTCCACCTCCGCTGCTGCTGCTCTTCCTGCAGCTGCTACAACGGCTTCCTCCCCGGCAACTGCTATGCGATTTACAAATGCAGCCCCTGCTGCTGCCGTTTGCTCCCACTTGAGCCGCCCTATCTACAGCCTCACACAACGCGTCGCAACACTCGGGCTTCAGGAAAAGCGGCCGCACAAAGAGACGCTGTTGCAGCAAGTGCCCACCACTCTCTAGTACTACGCTGCTCTAAAAGCTGTTCTTCCTGTTGTGGTTTCTCTCCTGGAGGACCTGCTGCTACTGCTTTTTCTGCTGCGACTGCTAACCTTGCTGCTTTCAAAGCTACCCCTCCAACACTGTGACACCGCCACATGCACGTGCTCACGCTTTATTTCGCTTACTGCTTACATGTGGAGCAGTCTCTACTGCTGCTGCTGCTGCTAGGGCTCTACTCACTGCGGCTGTCCTATCAGAGTTCAGTTCCTCCAGCACCGCCTGCTGCTGACGTTATCTTCACAGCGTGCGCTGCTGCTCTGGCGCCGTTACTTCTACTACTGCGGCTCTCGTAGCAACCGCTGCTGCTTCGCCCTGTGCTCGCTGCTGCTGCAGCTGTCACTCCCCTGCCAATTCAAATGCCAGTGTTCTACTACTGCTGCTACTGTTTTTCTCTCCTCCTACTCCTGACGCTGTAGTTCGTGAAACACTTTCGTGTTACCGCCTACCCAACCGTTTTTCTTGATAGCATCCACGTGAGGCGTCCACGGTACGCTGCACCGCTGCTGCTGGTGCGCTTCGGTCACCTGCTGCTCCACAAATGCTTCTGAGCACTACTCGGCTGCGGCAGCAGATTCAACCAGCACCTCCGGCAAGCACAAAGCATACCCGTCTGTAACCTCGGGTTCGCTGCTGCTGCTGCTGCTACGCTTGCCGTTCCTCCTCCCGCCTGCTGCTACTACTACTGCTGCTGCTTTCCTCCTCCATAAGACTGCTGCTGCTGTGTCGCTGCTGTTCCTACAGCAAACACACCAGCATTCGCTGCCCTTTGCTCCCACACTTCAGACGTGCACGCTGCTGCCACTGGTCACCACCACCACTCCTCCTGTCTCGCTAGTTCTACCTGACTATGTTTCAACAGTGTGCTAGTTGAAATACAGCCGCGCACTTGCCTCGTACTTCTGCGGCTGTGCTGCAGAAGTTGCTACCACTGCTGCTGCTGCTACTTCCTCGCTGGAAGCGGGTCGTACTGACCGCAGCAAAAGCCGTCGTTTTCACAACCAAGAGCGGAGATTCCCACCAGCAACGCTGCTGCCACTACTGCAAAAACGCAAAAGCTACTTCTACAGTTCCCCCTTTCCTACTGGTCCCCCGCTCGCTGCTGCTACAGATAATATAAATCAACGTTTCTCAGTCGAGAAGTTCTCCTCCAGTCCTGCAGCCCGGGGGACGCATGGAATAACTGCTGCCATATACTGCTGGCGCACGGCAGGCGGCAGCAGCAGCAGCGGCAACAGCAACGCGAAATGAGAGCTGCGCTGCCCCAACAAATCAATGCGGAGAGGCCATCAATGCCCACCGAACAACACTCCCTTGCGAACTGTAAATGTTGACGTCGCTGTGTTCTCTTGGCTTCCTCCGGTGTACGTACACGCGATACACGCGCTCTCACATACACCACAAAAGAAGTGAAGATCCGTCAACGCCGGCTGAAAATTCTGTAAGACCCTGAACAGGAAAACATCACCAGAATTCAAACACTGCAATGCCACAGCTTTCGCACAACCTTCTAATCTTCCTCTAGATACACATCCACATACAAATGCACAAGCATATATCCCCGCATCACTGTGTACAGGGGAGATGAGAAAGCATTCGCACGCCTACGGCATACAGTACCTATAACACTCAATGTGTACGAACACCTCAACGCCGCTGCTAAGATTCACGTTATTCTCGCCCTTCGTTCCCAACTGAGAGTTTCTCACGTATATTTCCAGCTAGTCACACACAGGTATGTGAATACATGTGATTCTCCTACACAGAGAGAACCGCCGCTGTTCTTCTAATGTAGCACTAGCAGCTGCAGCACCTGCGCCCGCAGCAACATATGCAGCAGCGCCACCACCATCACCAAGCCTCGCCGCTGCAGTTTCATCGAAAGCAAACACCTCGTCAAAGTTGTGGTACGCAAAAAACAGCCCTTCTCATCGTTTGCAGCTACATATGTATATACACATAGAAGAACGCGTCTTTTCAAGCTATATATACACATATACACGTGCGGCGGACGCTTATCTTCACGAACATATTATGCACCCTGGTTCACGTTTGCAACGTAAATCACCTGGTTATGTTGTAGGACCAACTTGATTACAGACCTCTTTCCAAGAAGGGAAGACGGTCTGTCACTGCCGCAGACATCTTAATGTATGCGATAATAAACCACATAGTTGCTAGTGCTGATGTGTACGTTCCCACGGAATGTGTCTAGTTCAATCACATAAACACACCTGAACAACAATCTACACGACGGTACGTACTGCAGGGTCTCATTATCCCTCTCCGTTACTACACCGCGAAAGCCGCTGACGTAGACACGAAACAAGGATACCCGCAATGGACGTAGCCAAGGCAGGCTTTCGTTATGCGTCGATGGGCACTCACACGAAACATCACCGACACATGCGGAAAAATCTGACTCCTTTGAACTGTGTAACTAAAAGCAGCGCCCTGAAGTTACCTTTTTCCTCTTTCACGTGGATGCAAATAACACACATGCAAACGTGTAGCCGCTCGTACGCCTGTGTGCCATCTCATGTCAAACGCATGAAAAACCCTAGAACGTCGTCTTTTGAAGACGCATTCCAGGAACATATGATCATGGCACCCTTCACACACCAGTGAACTACGATACTTACTATATCTTGCACCCGAAGCAATACGTCCGAACATGGGTTGAAATACTGTGCGTTAATGATATTGCGGTGCGGTAGACCTAGAGCAAGAAGAACGGTTTCTTCCTCCTGTGTACCCCTCTTCGACATGCAGATGCTGCTTCGCTTTTCACGAGTCCATCGCCGCCGTACGTTGCCACGTTCTATCACCACTTCCATTCAGCCCTACTGCGTGACTTTCGAAGTTTCACCACTCACCTACATCTCCAATAATCACTCGCCGCTCTTACCTGTTACGACAACAATTCCGAGAAACGCAGTCTTGCTTCACCGAGTTCCTTATTCCGTGCTCATACCCCAACTGCAGCTGTTCTCCTGTTGTCCCTGGATCCCGCGGAAATGGCGCCAGTCAACGCTGCCACTGTTGTGAGGTCCTTTCAGCGAAACTGTCTCTGACCCACCCTGCAGAGCCTCAATCACTCTCTCTCTCCTTCACGTCCTGATGCGGCCGCGAACAATGCTGGTCAGCACGCGGTAAAGGCTGCGCCAGTACAGTTTGCTCGAGCAGGCACCGAAAAAGAAAATGGCCAGTTTGGCCAAGGGACTGAGCACGGGAAGCACGGGATCGCGGAGCGGGGCGGCAAGTCACTCGCTACGTACATACCGTGCAGCTTCCGTCTTTGTCTGATTTCTCGTAAACGCTGGAGCCCGGAGAAAACGAAAACGTACGCGACGAGTAAATATGTCACCAAATTGCACTGTAGAAGCCGTCTCGTTTTCAACCGCTAGCGCGGGGAACACCGTTTCATGTTACGACCCAGTGAAGGAGGTTAAAACGTGGCACATGGACGAAGAGGGGCTTTAGGTTGGGAGGTACTCCGTCTGCGCTACGGGGAATGATGCCAACTCCCTCTTCCGGTCTTTACAGAAATCTTGCGTACCTCGGCCCGTGGTACAAGAAGAATTCAGCAGATCGATATGGAGAGTAAGCGAACCTGCTCTCGTTCCGCGGCCACAGTTTACACCAGGGCCGACAGAGAGGCAAACACTAAATGATATGGCACTCCTGAAACTGACGCCACGGTGCACATATAAACAAAAGATGAACGCAGGAGGCTGCTAGTCAAGACGAGTGTAAACGGGATTATTAACGACAGTACGTTCCCCGGGGTCGAGTGCGGCCGAGATTGCTAACACTTTCGTGGGGCTCTTGATCCACTACCAGGGTGCTCCGCAACGCGGCTCGCGACGTTGCCGGCGGGGAGCCACAGCAGTGTACGTTGTTACAAAAGCGCCACAGTGACCAAAAAGGAAAACAGCGGAAGCCGGGTGAGGAAAAAGTAGCAAAATGTACAGTCGACCGCTTACAACTATGAGATGATGGGAGGAAAGACGGGGAGGAGGCAACGCGCACGCACGGACTGGGAGAGGAACGGGGATAAAACTGGAGAGGGCAAGCCAGTACCGGTGTAAGTACACTCACTGCTGCCCCCGTGTACAGAAAAACGCTGCCGGCACAGTTCCCCTGTCGTCGACGACCGACTCGTGCAGTAACACGAAACCCACCTTTCGCGGCCAAAATAAAGGCGAGACTCTAAACACGAGCAAAAAACCTTTAGACCCAACGTTTCAGTGGCTGACTGCACAATTGTTCACTCCTCGTCTCCCCCCCTTCACCAATGCTAGTGTTCGCAAGCTGCGCGTTGCGAGGCAGCCGCCAGATCCCGCCAGTGATATCAGCGGGACCGGCGTAGCGGCACGGGCCTCGCTGTATCACTAAGATCCAAAATAAGGACACGTCAAAGTAGAGAGAAGAAGAAAAAGTGAAAGAACGACGCCGCGATTTGCCCGCAGTTGCCGGGTGGCCGCGAAGCTACAGCACAGCTCTTGCCGTGCCGCGTGCCGGGGTGGTGTTCCTGCGACAGCTGTTAAGCGCTCCACCCCTTTATTCTCAGCCTCACCTATGCCACGTCGTATCCCTTCTAAACAGTATCACACCGGGTCGCAAACCATGTAACAGATGCATCAGCGGCGAAGTCACTGGAAGAACGGTTGCTCCTGATGCGGGATACGAGAATGCGCGACGCGCGGCGTTTCGCGCAGCGCGGTACGTTGACACGGTAAAGCCTCCTTCGTGGCCCAACTGGACAACCCCGCCTGCATACACGACGGAGCACGTCGACTAAAAGGCGCAGCTGTGGAACAGCGGAGGACAGGAGAGTACTGGAGCAGATGTCAACGCACGCCCTCTAAGGAACGAGTGTATCCTAGAAGAAGCAACCTAGGCGCTGCATCCTCGTGCACACAGCCCTCCGTCTGCTGATGTGAAGACGGGCACTTGTATCGATAACTACGCAACAGTACAAACACGAAACACATGTCTCGTGTACCGCTTCACGGTCAGAAAAGGGCGAAACTCCAGTTTCATCAGTGTAGTCGAGGCCTTTAAGGAACCACGCGTTACAGAGAGGTCAAAGCGTTGATGTTTCTTTCGCTCGTGGCTTTGAGGCAGAGGAGGTGGAAAGATCGAGCAGGCGTGGTCGTGCCGGGAGCCGGCTACAGCGCCCTCGCGTAGATTTGCGGGGGGAATTGTAATTCGCCACTTTTCAGTCCTTTTCCAACACACGCTACTGAAAAACCGACGAAACGATCGAACTGACGACTTCGTGGTGGTGCTTGGAAAGCGTTGTAAGAGATTTCAGACGGACCAGGCCGGCAGCGCACACGACTAGCGTTAGCGTGGTGGGGCACGCGGCGCTCGTGGAGGGTGACAACGCCTCAACACCTCACCACCAGACTTTCCCTCCCTACGGGAACATTCGTTCCCGCACAGTCGAGCCACCTGCAGGATATTGCAGGTGGCTTCCAGCCGGATGGATGGCAGTGCGCTTGAAACTTACTAGCAACAACGAGAGCCGTCAACTCCCCAATCATACATATTGTACGATGGTGCTTGTCACCGACGGCGACACATCACGTGACGACGCGAGAACCCCGAGTTGCCTCCTCACATACGCATATTCCTAATTTTGTTGTGCCTCTGCGGATTTACTGCCGCTGCGACTGCCCTTACACGCGGTAAATATACTTGAACGTTGCTAAGACTGTACCTTTACTCCCAATTGTGTGTACGCACACATGAATTTGCATCTTTGCCCAGTTGGATGCAGCTTTTAGGCCAGGCATGTAGCGTCCTCGATCGTGCATACGTAGATGTCACCAGAATAAGCTGCTCACATTAGAACGTGCGCTTTCGAATTAACAAGTACATGCCGTCACAGCCGGAGCAGTCTGTCTGTCACTACTCCTCCATGTGTACGCAGAACTTCACAGGTCGAGACGAGAAGGTCACATCTACTGCTGTAACTCAGTAAGGGGTGATACGTGACCGTTTGGATGATAGGTCCAATCCTCGTGGGTGCGTTACGGCTCCCACGCAGCCGGACACGTACAGATCTTACCGTACAGCTCATCCGTACGTATTCGCACCGTCGCCGATGTAGCGCCGCTATGACCGCTGGCCGGCGGGTACCCTGAAAATACGTGGACAGAGGCGCAGTGCTCTTCCCAGAGAAAGCGTGGCCTCTACGTAAAATTAGCACCACGTCGACATTCGTCTGCTAGTACACGTGGGCCGGTGACGTGTCACACCGGTTAGTCCGATCTTCGCGTATGCATAAATGGATGCGCACGCGTATCTGGACGTAACACCAACGGAATAAATCCACATGGAGGCATCGACCATGGATACGACATCATGATTTCGATGAACGTAACCCACAGACTCGCGTGTGTATGTCACGCGTCAACGGTGTACCGCCAAGATGCAGCAGAAGACGGATGTCCGTGCCCTTGCGGCGCGTGCTGACGTGGAGAACGTTGCCTAGATTCGTCCGGCAATATCGTGTACGCATACATAGGCTCCAATGTAGGCTTTGCAAACCTGACTACTCCGAGGGTTGTTACCAGGTACAACGAACGCCATGGCATTCACAATTCGCGCGGACAGCAATCCCTATCGGACACCACGCGAAGTTTCATGAGCGTAAAGAAGACGAACTACGGATACATGTGGAGGAAAACACGGAACACAGAAAACGCATCATTTTGTCATCGTGTCGCAGTGGTCAGGATCGCAACGAACTAGTGAAATACAAATATGAGACACGCGTAGATTGTTCTGCCAGTGGGGCTGCGGTGCTCTGATGCCGCCCCTACTAGTGACACGACGATGATCGGGGCAGCCGGTGTTGCTGCTGCATCTTGTGGCCAGTGCGAGATGCGCACAATGACAGCAAGAATAGCAGTGCATTTTCTTCAGAAGCGAGGGAAACAACGCCGTACTTTTGCTCTCTTTGCAGTAAGGGTCCTGGGGAATATATGCGGTGTTCGTATTTCCGCCAGCAGCCGCCTTGCCCTGAGTGTTCGAGTTTCCGGCGCTCCTGTTTCTGGTGCTTCGACAATTACTGCTGCGACTTCTGCGACGTTTGTCGCTGCTGGAGCGGTTCTCTCCTTACGCGAGTGCTACCCGTCATCCACTGGAGCTGCTCTTCCACTTGCTGCATTCATGCCACTCGTCCTGCATTGCTGCTACTGACTATATCGCTCAATCTTTGGTGGCAATCGTGCACTGTTGCTTCTCTACGGATTGTGGATGTACTGTAGCAGTACGCACGCACTCCACATGGCGGTGGTTTCAGTCGCACGTTAACAATGGAATGCTGTCTAGTTCCGGGGCTGGCTCCTGCTGGCGCCTGCGGTGCGCTGCTGGTCAATGTTCTGCGTCGTTGCGGGTCCTACGTCTGCCTCGATCGAAAGTCTGATCCCGCGGCTGCAGCTGCTGATTCTGTGCGATGCCGCTTTCCTGCTTCGTGTTGTACTGCTGTTGGTCGTGGGAGTACCGGAGCCACTGCTCCATTGCTGCCGCTGCTGCCTCTGCTGCATACTACGGCGGTGTTAGGTTGCTGTTGCCCCCGCTCCACAGTGCGTTATGTGGCTGCTACTGTTATTGTCCCTGTTTAGCAGAGTACACCGCGACCATTCCACCTATGCGCAAAGGGACCACTGTTGATTCCTTACAGGCTGCACGCGTGTCTACGCGGGGCTGCTGGATTGTTTGGCGTCGCGTGCCTGTACAGAGTGAGGGACTGCTAGACGTTGAAGTGTGCTTTTGACAAAAAAGTGTAACTTTACAGCGCTTGTCCTGCAGCGGCAAGTTAAGCACACGCCAAACGAGACAGCGCGACAACACTGCGGGCTGCCGTGTTCGCCGTCTGCTGGTGCTACGGTGGTACGGAATGCTGTCGCCTGGCTGCCGCTGCTACTGGCGTCGCCCTACTTGTAGTGCCACTCGTGCTGCTGCTGCTCTGCTGCTAAAGCTGCTGTTGTTGCTGTTGATCACTGCTCGTGCCGGCGACAGTGAGAAGACTTAACGCATAACCTCCTTTCCACTCGTCTGAGGCGGCAGGTCACTCCCATCTGCAGCAACAAAGAAAGACGCTACATACACGCTTCACTATGCTACAATCTCTACGCGTTTCTGCCCTCCCGGAGTGCAAACGTATACGCACGTGTACAGGTGTATATGTAGCCTCAATGTCCACGCATACGTCCACACAATCCTGGGGCGGTAGACACGAAAAAATTCATCTGCGACGCTCCAACATATACAGAGGGCGTGTTTGAAACAGGTGCTACGACTGTGCAGGTATTTGTTCTGTACTCCGCACACACCCAGCCAATCATACGTACAGCTGTGGCTGCACATCCCTAGTCGTGTGCAGATCGCAAAAATAAACTTCCACCTGTTCGTGCAGTATGTATGAGAATTTCTCACACGTATTTGTGCGTGTATTCCCTCATACGTTGTATCCGATGCGACCGCCGCGTACGTCTATTCATACATCTTGGGCTGCTACGTACAGAACGGATAAATGCACATATGCATGTAGATGGACAAATAGGCTACACACGAATACACACGAAAAATACTCATAATACTAGTACGTCTATATATATCAGGATACTTGCTTATGTGGTGTACTCGTGTAGGGGAACAGCCGGAATTTGCCCCTGCTGTGCAACTGTGTTTTCTGCGCTCGCCTTTTTTGAAAGGAGGCGGCGTGGATCTCAGTGGCCGACCTGCTCTGTAGAGGAAGAGAAATGTATAGACGCATTTTCAAAGTATCCGTTGCGAGTCAGTACTAGAAGGTTGCGGTGTGGGTCAAAAGCAGGAAGACGCGATGTACACGCAGCGGGCGGATAAGTCCCTGCGTTCTTCTGCGGCGTGGTTTCTACGCTCTGAAGAACTCCTTCTGACGATCGACGACACAAAATGAGGAAATGCTTTTTTAATTCCCACTGCGTCGTCAGTGGAAGGAGGCCCCCTTTGAGGCGCAGCTAATCTTTCTTTAGCGCATACGCGGTCTACATACGTATCAAAACTTCACGAACGCAGATTCACTCGTGTCCGCCCGTGCGTGCGTTCGTGCACACATCTATAATAACAACCGGGAGGACGTACGCCTAATAGACACACCGTATACAAAATATACTGTACTTTCAAAAAGTATGTTAGAGCATATATTTTGGGAGAACGAGGTGCACATCCGCGCCTGTACAAACGTGTGTACATATATATCCACATGTGTAGGTGCGTACACGCAGGACCGAAGTGTAGACCCCGCGTGTTTGTGTGTATTCCTATGATTCCAGCAGCAAGACGCACACTTCTGTATACACGTGCGTGCATACAAATATATACTGGGTAAGCAGGAACAGATAGACTCACCCATATCTTTCCGTAGACACGTGGGGGAGGGAGGACAGGCACAGGCAGAAAGGTGTGAGAGTCTTTGTACGTGATTAGAAAACAGATCACACGTATGCGTATGCTCCGCCCAAGCAAAACGTACATCCGTCTTGTGTAGAGCTGCCACAGAACTACAACTTCGTACTAAAAACCCAAGGAATGTGTGATTGTGTATATATATATGTATATGTATATGTGTATACGTACAGACGACGGCCTGATGTCGCATCCCCGGGGGGCTGGCCTATTTGCCGCATAATACACGTGGGACAGGAAAAAGAGGTGCGTTTACCACCTGAGATGGGGAATTCACTGCCGTCCAGCGCTGCAGCAGCGGACCGCCGAAGTCAAGGCCGCTTTATAAGAAAAGTAAACCCGCGGCGGCAGGCATTTAGTCAACAGCAGCTGTCTGTCCTGCAGAATCGGGCGTAGAGCCCCCCTCTGTGTGTTCTCGTCTTTCTCTGTCCTGCCGTTTTCTTCTTGCGGACAAGGACCTGCGAAATAGTCTGCCCACGTGTGTACACGCCTGTGTGTATGCGTGTGTGTGTATGTGTGTATGAACGGATGCGCCTACGAGAGTGCACACACACGTCCAGATACATCGGGAGAGGAAAATACATTTACAGCCACATATATATAGGGAGGAGAACACAATTTCACACACATACCTAAAGAGAGGCGGAAATCTATTTACACACATACAGAGAGAGACAGGTAAGTGCACGTACACACACAGATACACAGAGTTGACGTGCAACTCTGCACGACGCGCGCGCGTGGGTGGCTGCCCCCATGCCAAACAGTTGTCGTCGCCTTTTCCCCTGCAGTCTTCTCCGGGCAATTCGGCGACTTTCTGCTTCGACGTAACGGCGGTGACACCTCCACGCAGTACACGTCCCCGTGACTCACTCCAGCGCTTTTTCACCGTCCTCTTCGCGTATAAAGTTGTCACACGCATCCCGAGATACCCACATACGTATATCTATGGACAAATACCTGAATATACCTCTCGAGCCCTAGACACATATATAGATACATTGCGAGACACCCCTACATACATCTATATATATACGTATATCCACACACAAATACCCGAATGTACAGCTCAATACGCATATACATATATATATATATATATCGACATACGACTAGACACCCATCTATTTATACGTCTACACAGACGTATAACTGAATATATTCTCAATATACATGTATATATATTGCGAGATACCCACGTGTACAGGCCTGCAACAATTAACCACCCAATATTTGCATATGTGTGGCGACGTATATAGACGAGAACAGCCATGTGAAGACGTGTGCACGTATGATAGAGGGTCCACACATTTTCCCTATATATCTGCGTGTGTGTATCGGTCTCTATCCGCCTGGATTTGTGACAAGTCCATCTGTACATACGTGGAAGGCCTTGACAAATACCAACTCCCGTCTACACAGAGAGCAACACACATCCGCGCAGCGACTGCCACAGGTCCATCCCAAATTATGCTGAAACACGCAGCTGTCGCCTTCCCGCGGGAAGTGTCTCCGGGGACTACGTCACTTTTTAATGATGCGGAGCGCTGCAGCGTCTCTGTGCCGAAGAAACGACGACGCACGTGTTCTTGTTCGCCCGTCGAGCGGGACGGGGCTTCCGTTTCTGCAGTTCACCGGCTTCCTCGTTCTCTTGCACTTCTTCTCTCTCAGAAATACGTGTATACGTGTGTGTGTGGCATCCATCTTCTGGACGACGCCCGGTCGATCACTCAACACTGGCGCTTTTAAAAGGAAAAGTCACCGGAGATGGTGCGCACTTTCACGAATGAGTGAGGAACATCTCTACGCTCTGTCTGCAGATACCCCGTCACACCACCATTCACGCACGTCTTCGCTTCTACATCGCCCTTCCTCTGCCTTCTTCTTCTTGCTGTCACTGCCTTCTCTTCAGTTATTCACCCCTTGCCAACTTTTTTTTCTTCTTTTTCTCGCGTTCTTCTTCTTGGAGTTGCTCTCTTCTTATTCGTCACTCGGGCCACCTTCTTCTGCGTCCCTCGCGTCCCCTTCTTCTGCACCCTGCCGTTGTTCTCTTCTAATGTGGCTTCTTCTTGGTGGTTTCCTTTCGGTTGTCACCTGCTCTTCTGCTGCCCTCTATCTCTTTTTCCTGCTCGGTTCTCTCCTTCGCACGAGACTCTCGTCTCCGTCCTCTCTTCGTCCTTCGAGTGCCTCTGCGCCGCCGCTTCCTTCGGCCTCCCTTGCTGCTCCCACGTGTCTGCTCTCCTTCTTGTCTGCCCCTCCCTCTTCTTTTTATCGCTCTGAGGCGTGGATGACCTTTTCGTACTGAGCCAAGACCTGCCGCTGCTGCTGCAGCTTCACTTCAACTGTCTCCCGCAGCGCTCTGGCTCTGTCTCTCAGCCACGCGCTCGCAGAATTAAGAGGATTAAACGTGCAGCAGTTCCTCTCAATAAGCAGAATATCGTCGAAGAAGGCCGCAGCAGAAAAATACTTCCGCGCTTTGCAGTTGGCAGCCACCTGCTGCAGCCACATGGGGCGCGATATCAATCTGTAGTAGTCAGGCGCGCACCGTTCCTCCACCCGGTGCCAAAATGGCTGCACCAGCAGAGACGAAAAGGAGGAAAACAGAACGTGGGGGAGAAACAGAACTATCAACGTCGACGGCGACGGGTATTAGTAGCGGACGCCACGGCAGCAAGCGACAGAAAAGAAACCGGGAAGGCACACAGAGAACGGGAGGGACAAAAACAAACACAGCAGCAGATACAGATGCTGCAGCGCCGCGACACGATCACCGCCGCCACCAGCAGCAGCAGCATTCACGCAGACCTCCCCTCACTCGCGCATGCAGCACTAGTCGCAAGCAGTTTCAACAGCAGCAGCAGCAGCAATCGCAGCAGCAGCAATCGCAGCAGGTGCAACAGCAGCAGCAGCAATCGCGGCAGCCCCGAAAATATGCAACAACGCCAGCAGCATCAGCACGACGGCAGCAACCGCAGAACTGAAGAGTGCTGCAACGGGAGGGCAACCAACAAATGCGGTCGCAGCAGCAAGAGGAGAAGCGGCAGCAGCAAGAGGAGAAGCAGCAGCAGCAAAAGGCGAAACACCAGCACTCCGGAGGAAAACAGCAGCAGTAGTAGACGAAGTTCAAGTAACGCGGCACCAACTAGCAGCAGCAGGAGAGATACAACAGGACTAGGGCCGTAATGCAACAGCAGCTTTGACAACGGGGTAGAGAAACCAGGGAAAGGCTTCTCGTCAAACGGTGGCGGCTACACAAAACGAGTACCGGCGGTGCACGCTACCATACACAAAAACAGCAGCAGCAGGCGAAGCAGCAGCAGCAGCAAATGGAAGCAGCAGCTGAAGCATGGAGGCGCGTGGCAGCAGCAGCAGGGAAGGAAGCTGCAGCAACAAGCAGAAAAAGCACCACCTGCACGAGAAAAAGCAGCAGCAGCATGCGAATAAACAGCAGCAGCATGCGAAGCAGCAGTAGCAGTATGCGAAGAAGCAGCAGCAGCACGCGAAGAAGCAGCAGCAGCACGCGAGGAAGCAACAGCAGCACGCGAAGAAGCAGCAGGAGCACGCGAAGAAGCAGCAGCCCACTGATGCACAAAGATTTAAAAGTGTGGCACAACATGTGTATACATTTATGTGGGCAACACCGGGGCATGTGTTGTTATGCGTGAGTATCCCCGCGGAAGCATCCCGCATGCACACTTTAAAACAGAGCGCGCCACTTTTCTACCGTCGCGCTGTTCTCACGCTGCTTCTGGTAGACTTCGACTTCTCCGCCACGTGCAGCAACGCCGAATTGACGTCCACCCACACACATACAAACACACCCTTCCTTCTTCCTCCGCCGGCAGCATCACCGCCTCTGCCGCATACGTCCTCTGCGAGTCTACCATGTATACGTGTTGAAACTACGTAGAAAGAAGTGGGGCAGGCATCGACCCGCTTTCTGCTTCTTCTTCCCGACAAACACTTCTCGACTGCAGTTGTTGAGCCCGCACGCGTGCGCCAAGAAAACGAAGACGCTGCCTGCTGACAAAGAATTTCTTCCTCTCTCTCCCGATACCCGACTGCAGCAGACGTGTTCTGCTGCACCAGATACAAATACAGATATATCCGTATATATTAGAAGTGGTCAACTTTCTAGATATATATACGTATATGTATATACGTCAACTTCGTAAATATACATATATATATATATATAAGTGGTCAGTTTCGGAGTAGCCGCTGAAGTTTGCGAAGAAGCGCAGGAACGTCGCAGAAGGCATTTCTGCTGGTTTCACCCAACTGTTTGCGACGGCTGCATGCGTGTGTCGGCTCGCTGCTGCTGCCGCCGTTGCGCAGGCAGTGGACGCATCTGCTGCTGCTACTGGCACACAACACACACGCCGGTCTGTAGAGTGTCGTTCTCCATCTCTAGCCTTTGCTGCCCCGACGTTTTCCAACCCTCTTCCCCTCCCCTTTGGGTCTGTCTCTCTTTTTCTGTCCCCTCGCTGGGTCGCGTATTTGCCTTTTTTTCGGCTGCTGGGTGCGTCTCCGTCTCTTCTGTACCTTGAAGACCTGCTGCTGCAGAGTACAGTTGGCGATGCAAGCTAGAGCAAGGTTCAACTCGTCAACCGCTCGCTTGACTTTCTCATCCATTGGAGCCCCCGCGGCCCTGCTGCTGCTCTCTGCGTTGCTGTTCATTGCTGCTGCAGCAGCGCCTTCTCCTGGAGCAACTTCTTCCTCGTCTTCTGCTGCGCTGCTGCTGTCCTGGCCGACTGCTGCTGCTGTTCCTGCCTCTCCTGATCCTAGCTTCGGCAGCAGCCCCCACGCCGCGCGGTCAGTCTTCCGACTCTGTTTGCCTCTCGCCTTCGCTTTCCCTGCTGCTGCTGCTGTGCCGCTCCCGCTCGGGCGGCCTCGCCTGCCCTGCGCCGGCGAAGCAGAAAAAGAGGACGCAGCAACAGGAGTGACGGCAGCAGTAGCAGCGGCCGGGTCCGCAGCGCTCCAGAGATTCTCTTCACCTCTTTTCTTCCGGATTTTCTGTTTCTGCTGCAGCTCCACCTCGCCGACGCCGCGTCGTTTCTTCTTCTTCCTTTCGCCTTCCTCTCCTCCTCCTTCTCCCGCCTGTGCTGCTGCTGCTTCGTCCTCACCCCCGAAGGGAAGTTTTTCCTGGGCGAGCGCTGGCCGCTGCAGCACCTGCTGCTGCGCACCTGTGCCGCTGCTCGCGCCAGTCCTGCTGTGTTTCTTCTTCTTCTCCTTTCTCTTCGCGTGCGGCCCTTGCTGGTGGCTGCTGCCGGTTGAAGAATCCGACGACTCCGACGAACTCTGGGAAGACGCAGACGAGGACGACGACGACGAAGAGGAAGAAAACAGGCTGCTGCTGCTGCTCGTGCTGCTGCGTCTCTGCGGAACCCCGCCGTAGATGTCTGCCGGCGTGGACAGTGCTACCGCGGCAGTTTCCCCTTCCCCTTCGAGAAAAAGCCGCCGTCTTCTGCTGCTGCTCTGTAGAAAGGCAGCAGAACTAAGCAGCACAGACTCACTATCTGTGTCGCTCTCGAGCGTCGTCGGTCTCGCTTCTGTCTTTGCCGGTCTTCCACGCTTTCTTCGGCTGCCGCTCGTGCCCGTCTCGCCTCGGCTGCTGCTGCTGTTTTTGTTTCTGCCTCGTCCTCTTCTTCGCGGCCGTCCTCGTGCCCGGAGACTCCGCTCCTGCTGATGCGGCTGCTGCTGTGGCAGCCACTCTCCGCCTCCTGCCGCAGCTCCACCCCATACTCCAGCCCCCCCGGGTGTTCCAGGAACAGCAGCTGCAGCAGCTGGCGTCGTGACTTTGCGCGGCCTGCCAATCTTCTTCTTCACCCGCCCCGCCGCTGCCGCCGCATCCCCCCCTGCAGCCGCACCACTTTGACTGCTGCCCCACAGCAGCGCTCCTGCTGCTGCCAGCTGGCTCCTGCTGCCCACGCTCCCTGTGGCCGCAGCAGACTGCGGACGCCCTCTGCGTCCCCCTGCTGCTGTCAACGGGGAGAAAGTGGGTGCGGTGTCTCCTGCAGCAGCGTCAAGGAAAGAGGATGCACCAGAAGCGCTGCTGCCGCGACGGGGATCTCCCTCTGCCGCCGCCACTGCCAGGACGACGCCTTCAAGTTCTTCTGCTGCCGCCAGTCCAGCGCGGCCGTTGAAGTACGCTTCCTCTTCGTCTTCGGCAGCTGCTGCCGCGGCCGCACTCTGCTGCCAGCCTTCGCCACCTGGAAAGTCATCTTCATGCTGCTGCTCCTGCTGCTGCAGGTCCTTGCGCCGCCGCTTTGCTGCCGGAGGCGGAGGAGTCACTGCAGAACTTGGTGGGGCTGCCGCGCGCTTCGGCCCTTTGTACAACGGGCAATTCTACGAGGCGCAGCACCAGCAGCAACAGCAGCAGACGCAGACGCACGAAAGCAGCACCTCCATCGGAAGAAAATGCAGCAGCAGCAACAGCAGCAAAGGAGACATCACCACGCAGGAAAGCGAGGCCGCCAAAAAACTGCAGCAGCAATATCAATTCGGTCTCGACGACGAAGATGCAGAGAAAACGCAGCAGCCAGTGCAGCACACCACGAATCCGAGACTAAAGATGAAAAAGAACCGACAAAGCAGCAGCAGCAGCAACAGACAAAGACGAGCATCCCCTTCCACAGACGAGAAAAAGAACAAAACCAGAAGCAAAGCGCCAGAGGATGAAGTAGAGGAAGAGAAGAAAAGAAGAGAAGAGAAGAAGAAGTAGAACAGGCAGGAGAAGGAAGAGAAGGTAGAAGAATGCGAAGAACGAATCGAAAGGGGCAACGAGGACGAGGAAGCAAACAAAAAGAAGACGAACACTCGAAGAAGAAGGCGGGGTAAGACGAATCAGCAGGGACCCCAACAAAAGATATACAAAACGAAGAAGAAGAAGACGAAGAAGAAGAAGAAGGAGACTTACAACGTTGGAGGCTATATGCCCGGCTTGGCCGCATGCACGGCACACACGCTTTCCTGCGAGCGCTTCTTTGTTTCTCGTCGAAGCCAACATATGCTGCAGCGGCAGGAGCAAAACGAAGCAGCAGTAGCAGCAGCAAAATGACAAGACGCAGCAGCAGGAGAAGGAGCAGGGAAGGGGTCTAAAACGGCACTTGATTAAGCGGCAGCAGCGGCAGCAATGCTGGCAACTGCAGGAGCGTCGCAACACGCCGAAGCAGCAGCTGCCGCAGGAGGGGCGACAGCAGCAGCAACCGCAGCAACAGCAAGGACAACACACACGCAGGAGGACCGGCAGCAGCCTTTTCCGCACAGCAGCGACATAAACAGAAGCAGCTCCAGGACCGGCCTGAGGGCGCATTTTCCCCGCTGCCTGCAGAATTAGCAGCAGCAACAGCAGTCTGTCACACCGGGGAAGCGGCCGGGAGAACAACAGCAGAAGCAACTGCATCCCTGACCCCCTGCGTAGTGAGAGAGAGAAACGCAGCAGCAATATGACGGATTTCTCAGAAGTTTATCTCTCTCTCCACGCATCTCTTACTCAGCACTACCCATACATACATATGTATATATGTGTACATATTATATGCGTGTGAAATGCAGCCAGCTACGTTGAGTCGTAGGTATTTCTTCGTCGAAATGCCGAGGAGAGAAGTGTGCGTGTTCCTGTGGATGCAGACGGAGAAACTGCCAAATATTGACGGCAGCTGCACCGGAGAAGCAAAAGTGCCACAGGGACGACAACGGCACCAACGTAGAAACAGCTTGATCAGCAGAAACGCCAGTCGTCGCTGTCTCGGCCATCGAGACTTGCTGCTCTGCTGCTGTTGCTCCTGCCGTAAGTGCTGCTGCCGCTGCGGAACGTGCGCGACTCGCTGAACACAAAGCTGCTGCCAATCTCCTTCTGCCGGTGTTGCGCTGCTCTGTCTCTTTCCCCTTCCCCGTCCTGCTGCTGCTCTCTTCCGCCTTCCTTCCTCCTGCTGCTGCTGCCGCTCTCTTCCGCCTTCCTTCCTCCTGCTGCTGCTGCTCTCTCCCGCCTGCCCTCCTCCATCTGCTGCTCTCTCCCTCTTCTCTTCCTGGTGATGCTGCTGCTCTCCCCCATCCTGCTGTCCCCCCACGCTGCCCTCCTTCTTCTTCTTCGCTTTTTGCTGCTGCTGCTGCTGGTGTTCCTCTTCCTCATGCTGGCAGCACTCTGCTTCTCCCCATTGCCCCTGCGACAGCTGCTCTTCCGACTTTTACTTACCGCGCGAGTATCTTCTAGACGGGCAGTTCGCCAGCGGATGAATTTCTCGATATTCTCTGCCCCATATATCAAAATTATTCTTTCTTTCCCAAACGGCTCTCCGGCTTGATTGCGGAACCGTCTGATCCACCGCAGGCAAGGCACTGGCTGCGTCTGTATGCAGGGCGCGCACAACACACACACGTCTGCGGTGTACGTACACCCGACATTCTCACAATGAAAGCAGCGATGACACACATCAGCACGGCCACAAGTCAAACCCTTTACCCAACATACACATACACACATATACATATATGTGCATACGTACACATATGTATTTACATGTATATACATATTCATAGATATATGAATATCAATCTACCATTCCAGCTGCATGCGCACACATACTATGAAGAAGAAGAACCCTACGCCAGTCCATATATGTATATACATACAAATATATACATATGAGTACACATACTACCCACAAGAACCCTACACCAATCCATATAAACATATATATATATATATACACATATGTATACACACATACATACATATACATATATACATATGTGTATACACATACATATATATGTATTTATATGGACAAGACTACGATGATATACAGAGCTGTATCACTACAAGGTGATAAGCTACGCAATACACGTAGCTCCCCAGACCTTAAGAGACAGCAGAGGGAAGTCAACTCCTGAAGATGCGTATACGGGTATATACATATATTTGCGTGCAGCTATTGCTCATGGAGAAATGCAACAAATGCAGCAGGGAGACGTCGTCTCGAGGAAGACGTCCGCGTCGAAAGTCGCGGCCGCTCGCTGTCTCTGCGTGTGTCGGTGTCTCTCTCTGAAACCCCCCCTTCCTGTGGCGGTGACGCGCTGTACGTACACCGGAAGAGCCCCCATTTCTTCGCCTCGAGCGACAGAGGCGCGGCTTTCGCGAACACAAACTGCCGAAACAGACTCTCTTCTTTCTGTCCCGCGGCCGCGCAGCCACCGGCTTGCGGCCCACGGAGAAGAAACCTGATCGCGAGACAGAGACGGGGCCCTGGCGACCGCCGCCCGTCTCATCGCGTCCTGCAGCAGCTGCATCGAGGAGACGCCGCTCCGCAGGGACTCTCGACGGAGAAACGAACGCGGCGCAGCAGACCGCGAGACCCAGACGAACTGTGGAACTCCGACGAAGACGCAGAGGACCGGAACCCCCGGGTTCACACAGACCGCTACATCCACATACATATATGAGAGAGACGGTCACACATGAATATATACAGTAGGTCTATACCTACTTCGAGGGACGGACACATGCATATATATGTGTGTGGGTGGAGATAGAGGAGACACAGAGACAGCCGGAGACAGAGGCGTGTATATACCTATATATACGTGTGTAGTGTATCTGTGTCTGTATCGGCACCGGGAGACGGGGCACTGCGTCGCATTGCATATTGACATCGATGCAGAGACTTATACTTCCACACATTCACATGTGTCCTCCCCACATGGAGAGACACAACCACACACATACATATCTGCGTCCTGAGAAAGGAGGCGGGGAAGAGCCGCGACGGAAATATACGGTCGACGTCTACACATGCACGTCCGCTCGAGTCCCCGAGGCAGTGCCCACAGCAGAAACGAGAAGTTCTGGAAAACGGAGAGCCGCGCGTCCGTGCTCCTCTTCGGTGCGCAGCAGCGCTGCACAGCCCAGCAGCAGCACGGGCCGCGGTGCGAGAGAGGCACACAGAGGACAGCTGCTCTCCAGCAGCAGCAGCAGGAGCAGCAGGAGGAGAAGGAGGAGAAGGAGGAGCCGTCGGAGACGCGTCACAAAAGAGAGGAAGTGCAGAACTCGCGGGCGGGTGGGAACGCATATCGAGGAAAGGGAGACGGCCGCCTCCACCGCAGCGAGACGGGACGGGGAGCGCAGCGGGGAGACGAGACGGGGAGACGCGAGGAGGGCAGAGACAGCAAGAGGCGGAGAGACGTGAGCTGCCAGGAGACACCGAGAAGGCTTCGACCCCCTGCATGCGTACCTTCAAGTTCTCCTGCTGCTGTTCTTCCGCCGTCAGAGACACGGGAGCCGTGCGAGCCTCCTGCCGCCGACGCAGCACCGCAAGTTCCCGTCGTTCGATTTCTTCTTCGTCCGCCTGATGCGCATGCGTCGTAGTTCATATGCATGCAGACGTATCTACATGGATTCCGTGGAGCACCGGCCACACGGAAGGTGTAAGACAGAGAAAAGGAAGACAGAAGGAAGACAGTGGTCTCCCATATATATATGTACGTGCAGATAGACAGATAGGGATAAATAGGTAGACGTGTACGTATTATGAAGAGACCGAGAAAAGCAGTTCTTTCAGTGGCATGCACTGGTCACGTGCCTGGATGTGTGTCTGATAAATATATGTGAACACACCCACACACACATACATATATATGCGCAGAAGTATATGCATGCGTGTACGTGTATGAAGACTTCCGCTCTTCTCTTCTTATAGACGTGCGCATGACTGCCATGAGCAGACGCAGAAGGAGGTCACGTTTGTGGAGTTCCACAGGGACAGGTGGGCGTTTTTCTACGAAAAAGCGAAAGAAGAGAAGCAACAGAGAAAGTGTACTCGGGTAAGGCTGCTGCTGGTGCTGCTTCTCCCCTTCCCAGGACTGCTGCTGCGGGTACCAGGTCCATCAGCACTACCGCGAAGTGGACGAACTGCCTGCTGCTGCTCGACGGGCTCCGCGTATCGCATGCCCCACAGCAGCACGTGCTGGCGCTGCTTGCGTCGCAGCGACTCCTGCTGCTGCTGCCTCTGTCGCTATTGCTGTTGCTGCTGCTGTTGCATGCGCCACACTGCTGCTGCTGCTACACGCGCCGCCTGCCCATCGCCACTGCTGCCGCTGCTGTTTGGCCATCGCTACTTCTCCTGCTCCTGTCTACGTCGCCACTGCTGTTGCTGCTGCTGCGTCTTGCGCGGGTGCGTCGTCCGTGCTGCTGCTGCTGCAGCACGTCGCTCCCCATTGCTGCTGCTGCGTTACCTCCGAGAGTTCCTCGGCAGCGCCTCCTTCGAGTCCCGCGAGCAACGCGTCTTCGACGTTTCCTCTATCTTCCTGCGCTGCTGCGTACGCCCCTGCGTCTTCCCGTTGCTTCTTTTTCCTTCTTTGCAGCTGCTGCCGCTTTTCTCCGCCCTCCTCCACAGCGTTGCTACCTTCCTGTCGGGCTGCTGTTGCTGCTGCTCCTGCTCCTGCGTCGCTGCCGCCTTCTTCTTCTTTGCCCTCCGCTCCACTTTTCTTCTTCTTGTTCTTCGCAGCTGCTGCTGCTTCTCCTGCGCTGCTGCAGCCCCCGGTTGTCTCCTTCCCCTGCTGCTGCTGCTCTCCCCCCCCCCCTCCGCCAGCAGCAGCAGCAGCAAGAGCCTCCCGGTCGCCGCTGCTGCTGCTTCTTCTCTGAGGAGGAGTTGCTGGCGCTGCTGCCTGCCTGCTGCTCTTGGACACGTCCTCCTCCTGCAGTCGCGAGTCTTCCTTTCTTTTCTTCTGCGTCCCCTCACTTCTCTCTTCTCTCTCCCTGCTGCTGCTGCGACTTCGCCGTCCCTCTCCCTGCGCGCCTTTCGGACGGTCCTCTCCCTTCCTACTTTCTTCGTTCTCCTTCTCTTCTTCCTTCTCCTTCTCCTGTTCTTCTTCCTCTTCTTCAGAGGCGCTGATATCGGGAGAGTCAGGCTCCAGGGCGAGCTTCTGTCTTCGCAAAATTAGCTGCAGCTTCTCTTCGTATTCCTCCGCACGAAGACGCAGCCCCTTCACAGCGCCGACGCCAGCGCCTCCTGGTGCTCCTGCCGCTGTTCCAAGTCCCAGCGCAGCAGCAGCACTTCCCCCTCCACCTCCGCCTGCTGCTGCTTCGGCACCACCGCTACCACTTGCAGCACCACCTGTCGCAGCACTTCCTGCTGCGGTGCCACTGCCTCCGCTCCCTCCCCCCGCTGCTGCTGCAACGGACGCGGCAGCACCACTCCCGCCACCAGCAGCACTTCCTCCCCCTGCTGCTCCGCCCGTTCCTGCTGCTGCTCCAGACCCAGAGGCAGCAGCAGCAGCGACACCAGCACCGTTTCTTGATTTCCCTGCTGCTGCGCCCCCTGCAGACGACGGTGCCGCTGCAGCAGCAGCACCACCTCCTCCTCCTCCTCTACGTGCGGCTGTCCTACCAACGTTACTATTTCTTCCTTCACCGCTGCAGATGCTGCTGCTGCGTCCGCACGCGCTACCGCCGCTGCTTCCCCGCACGTCCCCCCTCCCCCCGGGCACACCAAGACCGCTTCCCGCCGGTGACGCAGCAGCAGCGCGCGCTTTACGTCGCCGCTGCTTCTCCTCCTCCTCCTCCTTCTCGGCCGCCTGCTGCTGCAGCTGCAGCAAATCAGCACTGCCGAAGCCGTCCCTGTACTGCCGTACAAGCGCCACCTGGTCCCACCGAGGCAGCGCCCGTATAACGGACTCGGAGACGCCGTACTGCAGCAGTCTCCTTCTCAGCTCCTGCATGGATAACTTCCGCAGATCTTCTCCAGTGCCAGCCACTCCCCCTGCACCTCCTGGGCCTCCTCCGGCTGCTCCTGCCGCTGCTGCGCCTGCTCCTGCTGCTGCAACGCCCCCGCGGCGCCGCCGCTTCCGCCTGCAGCAGCACCGGCAGCGCCAGAAACGACTCCACTAGACAGCGCACCGAGCAGCAGGCGCTCGCGTCTGCTCGTGGCCGACGCAGCAGCAGCAGCAGCCACGGCTGCAGCAGAGCTGCTGCCCGTCCCTAGCGCTGCCGACACTGCAGCGGAGAGGAAGAGAAGTCCGCCGCGCTCTCGGTTTACCCGGCGCACCAAGGAGACACCTTCGCCTCGACCGCCCGACGGGTCACCGAAGCCGGCGAGCATGAACTGTGAACTTCCTTTATTCTGCAGCACTTCCCGACACTCGTGGGCCAAGTGCCACGGCGTCAGCAGCAGCAGCTCTTCGATAAAACGGACGAGATGGCCGTATCTCCGTCCTAAGCGTGAGGAAGTGAAAAGGGTCACCAGACCCTGCAGCTGCGACATTGAAAACATGAGTGCTTCTTCTTCGTTATCCCTTTCATCCTCCTCTTCCCTGCCTGCACCGCCTCCTCCCCTCCGCAGCATCAGAGCCGTCGTCGCCGCAGTCGCGTCTCCTCGCGAAGACGTCACCACCTTCCCTGCTGCTGCTGCTCCTCCTCCTCCTACCTCTCTCTCGTTTTCCTGTCTCACGCGCAGTTCTATCTGCCCCTCCGACCCCCCCCCGGGGAGACCGGGTGTGAGGAAGCTGCCGTTGCTGCTCGCACGCGAGACACCCGACGGAGACGGCGACGGCGGCGCGAACAGCAGCTGGCGAGACGGCTGCTGCAGCAGAGACGCCGACGACGAAGAGGAGAAGGGCAGGCCACCAGGCTGGCCGTCCCCGGCGAGCGCAGCGTACGCAGAAGGAAAATGCGACGAGGAGAGAAGGCCACCCTGCGTGATGGGTGGAGTCGGTCGGTGGTGGTGACTGCGGTAGGCGGACGAGGGAGGAGAAGCGCGACAGCTGGTGAAGTGCCGACGTCTGCTGAGAATCTCGCGCATGCGTCTCTTGGCATGGCCAATTTTCTCCTGTATTCTCCGCTCCTCCATTTCTATGAAGCGGGCAACCCCGCCGAGGCCGTCTGCCGTCGTCAGCGTCATCACGCCGATCGCCTTCAGGCGGAACAGGGCCGCGTGCGCTGCCTCGAGGCAACAAATTGTCTCAGGCTGCACGAGTTTCCTCAGCGCCGCATCAGGCAGCAGCGGCAGGCGGTGTGGGGCGATCGGCGACAGCTGCTTCAGCATCTGCGTCACTTCCTTCTCTAACACCGGCGGGCAGAAACGAAGTTTGACGAGCTCTTTGATTTTCTTCAACTCGTTCACGTTCTTCTCTGCCACGTATCTGGGCATCGCCGCGCAAAAGCGGGGGGGGGGGGGGGGAAGACACACACAGAGAGACAAGAAAGAACATGCTGGCCGGCAGCCAAGGAGGGCAGGGACGACCGGAAAGAGAGAGAGAGAGACGAGGGGAAAAGACAGGAGACACAGGGAAGGGCAGAGGGAGACGGGAAGGCGGAGAAGGAGAGGGGAGACACGGAGACACAGGGAAGGGCAGAGGGAGACACGAAGGGGAAGGGGGGAGACACGGAGACACAGGGAAGGGCAGCGGGAAGCGGGTAGGCGGAAGAGGAGGGGGGACACATGGAGGGACAAGGAGAGGGGAGAGCGAGACGGAGACGGAGACAGAGACGGAGAGACGGAGACGGGAGGAGAGACGGGGAGAGACAGAGACGGCAGAAGAAGAGAGGAGAGACAGGGAGACAAGAGAGATGCCGAGGATAGAGACAGGCAGATTGATGGACTCTCGCGAAGAAATTTGCGAAGACCGCGCGAGGAGGTGGCAGCGAAGTGCAGAAGGAGAGGAAAACGGGCACAGACGCGGAGGCGCAGGGGCAGCCCGAGTGGCCAGTCGAGCAGCAGCAGCAGCAGGTCGTGGAGGAGGAGAAGGATAAGGGACGAGGAATACATACACCGAAGGGAGACGAAGAAGAGAGAGAGGAGAGGCGGGGTCCGCTTGAAGAAGACGATGATGAGAAGCCGCCGAAACGGGAACATTAATATATTATACCTGAGGGCCCAGGCCTTTGCGTGCTGCTTTCGATCGTCGAGATGCTTCTTCGAATTCGGCGGAGGAACGTCGAGACGTGGTTCGCACTGGCCGACAGTGTATATGCAGCAGTTGCTGCTGCTGCCGCAGCTGGTGAATTCCTCCTCTTCTTCGGCTCCTGCTCCGCTGCTGCCACCTCTCCTCTCCGCCGGGGGATACACAAGCGGCCGCAGAAACACCTGTATTCCGCACCGGAGCGCCGAAGAAAAAGAAGAAGCAGCAGCAGCAGCATCAGAGAGGGTCACATGCTTCACACACAGACCGCGGTCCAGGGCAGCAAGGGGAACACGGCAGGCAGAGACGCAGCAGCAGCAGCAGCAGCAAAGAAATCGTCGCGCAGCAACAGGAGAAAACAGCGGCCCAGGAGTTACCCAGCAGGAGGAGGAGCAGCAGGAAGGAAAGAAGGGGCAGGGCACCAGCACCCCGCAGCAGCCACAGCGACAGGGCGCAGTTCACCAGGCATCAGAGGCGCAGCAGAAGGCAGCAGCAGCTGTCGCAGAACGTGGAGGAGCAGCAAGCAGCTGCTGCCGCGGTGAACGCAACAGCAGCAGCACAGCAGCGTCCTGGCCAAAGGCGGCAACCGGCGCAGGGGAAAGCCGGCAGGCGTGGGGCAGCTGCAGCAGCAGCACCGGCATCGCCAGCGCAGCAGCAGCCTCTTAAAGCGATCACATGCGCAGCACCAGCAGCAGCAGCCTTCCTGTTGCAGCGCCACAGCAACAAGAGCGCAGGCAATATCGACGGGAGAATCAGGCAGAGATCAGCAGCACCGCCGCCTCTCGTACGTCTTCCGCGTCTCGCTCTTTGACTCGTAGGCAGAGCGCAGCAGCAGCAACTCCTTCTACTTCCTCCGCGTCTCCCTGTTTTCCTTCTTAACAAGCAGCCAGCATGCTGTAACAGGAGCAGCACCTTCTCTTCTCTTCTGCATCTCACCACTCCTTCTTGGGTGTCGCAGCACCACCGGCGTCACAATAGACACGCGCAGCAGCACGTCCCAGCAGCAGCAACCGCCTCACGTGACAACAGCAGCAAGTATATGTGTGTGTGCCGGATGGATATGGACGAGAAGAAGAGAAATTCAGCGGCGACACTCACCCTGCATGCGTCTCTTGTGCGGGTGCGCACAAGGATAAAATCCGTGTTGCGCAAGTCGTGGAAGCGGGACTTCTTCTTTTCTATTTGAGAAGAAGCGGAAGTGAAGTGCGGATATACCGGCGCTTTGAACAAGGGGCACTCGAGGACGGCCTGCCCTTCGTCGCGCCGCAGCTGAAGTCGTGCGCCGAAAAATGAAAGTCCTCCGTCTTGTCCGTCGTCTGCTCCCTGCTGCTGCTGACTTCCTCCTCCTCCTGCCGCAGTCGCCGGTGAGCCACCAGCACCACCAGGCCCTCCAGCCTTCGGCCCAGAAGCATCACCCCCTCCGACCCCACTGCCAGCACCAGCACCACTCCCCGGCCCGGACTGCTGCTGCTGCAGTTTTAACTCTCCGAAAGGTCCCAGCCGCCCATGGAGCGCCTTTTCTGCCTGCTGCAGCAAATCGAAGCTGCTTCGAGAGGTCCAGCAGCAGCAGCAGCGCGACAGCGGACGCAACAACGCGCGGTGAACAACGAGGTATGGATGGAAAGGCACAAACAGGAGAAAAAGGAGACGAGACGGGAAGGAGGCGAAGAAGGACGGAAGGGAGAAGACAAAATGGGACGGAAGGAGAGGACTACCAGCCAGAAAGCAGGACGGGGAGAAGGGGAGACGGAAGAAGAAGCAAAGCGAGGCGGAAGAGAACTCCGAAGTTCATACGTGTACAGACGCAAATGCAGCAGCTACACGTGGCCATCTGCAGGTCCACGCAAAGGGAGAGAATGTGTGGGCGGAAGAAGAGAACACGTCCTGCAGCCGCTACAGAAAAGTGCAGCGCCCTTCTCCGAACGCGGACACACACACATGCAAACTTATGCGGTGTACGTACACTTGGGCGCCGGGGAAAACAGAAGACAGGAGTGCGATACAAACACTCGCAACTTCATTACACGACGCGAACATGTACACACACACACACCCTCTGGGGTGTACGTACACCAGGATACTGAGAGAGCACAGAAGTTCAGGAGTCTGATATGACGCAAAAACGTGCGCGCACACATACCCTCTGCGGTGTACGTACACCAGGATGCCGAATAACGAAAGACAGCAGTCCGGAATAAAGACGCGCGAGTTCATTCACCCCTACTACATGCACGTGTCAATCCCACACTCTAAATCTGTCGATCAGGTATCTGCAAATACACACATACATACACATATATACACATCTATATATATATATTTGAGTGTATGTACATATGTATACCCGCCTATACGCCAAGACACGCATATGTACATGCACGTATACATATGTATTCATTTAGAGAGAGAAGTGACCAAAGGTGTGCATCCATACGTATACATGTGTATATGTGTGCAGATGACACTGTCCATATACAGAGGGTGGATGACGCAGAGGAAGAAAGAGACCCCGTCACGTGGGTAGAAGGAGAGACGGTCTGGGTAGACTTTGTCGAGGAAGTTCCGCAGTCATTTGCGAATTTATGTGGCCAGTGATGTAGCGGCGCATGCAAGAGAATCGAGTCAGCTGATACGCAGCCACGCGCAGAACGCACGCGCGAACTTCCCCTGCACGCGAAGAAGGAAAAGATGCGGGAACTTTCACACGGAGACGAAGACCGGGAAATAGAGAGAAGAAGACGAAAAGAAGGTGATCCCCCGCGAGACAGACACACACAGAGAGACAGAGAAGTCACTCAGGAAGAGAAGTGACTCAGCGGAGAGTGCACCCACCGGGGAGAATCGAGGGGAGAACACTCTGATAGGTGCAGTGAGCGGAAAAGAGAGACGGAGACGGGAAGAGAGGGAGACGGGGAGACATGAAAAGAGGAACTTCACTGGGAGACAGAGAGACATAGAGAGGGCGAGAGATATCGCGTAGGTGGACAGAGAGAAGAGGTCAGAAGGACGGAGACGGGGGGACGGAGACGGGGAGACGGAGACGGAAAGGATGTTGGGAAGCGCGGAAGTCAGGAAGGCAGAGAGGAGGGGAGGGCACCTCACAAAGCGAGACGGGACGGCAAACAGGAAGAGACGAAGTCCGGGGAAGACGGCAGCAGAGAGAACTCTCCAAGAGACAGACCAAAAGGGTGACGCCACAAAAGAGAGACGGACAGAAAGAGAGGGGAACTCTTCACTGAGACAGCAGAGGGGATTCTCTCAGAAAGTCAGACAGAACGGAAGACGGGAAGAGAATCTTCGATAGACTGCCCGCGCGCGCGAAACAGAGACACAGAGACGCCCTTCTCTGGAAAGTTGAAGAACAGAGAGCGAGAAGAGACACGGAGACAGAGAGCCGCTGTCTCTCTGTGTGTGTGTCAACAGCAGACAACCAAAAAGAAGAGAAGTCAGCAGCAGAGTTGTCGGCGAGTCGTGACGGCGAAATGTCTCTGCGCTGCTGCAACGTAATACTTCCGCAAACACCAAACCCAGAAGCACCTTCTACCTCTCCTTCTCTCTATATATAAATATATACATGTACTCACACTTGGGTATGTGTGTATACACATGTGTGTATGTACGTAGATGTATACACGTATATACATATATATGTTCACAAATATGTCTATGTGTGTGGGTTTGTGTGTATGGACATGGATATATATGTGTGTGTATATATATGTGTTCACATATGCGTGTGTAGGAACAGGTACGTATGTGCGGATATGCGTACAAAATACACAATATACAGATGTCTATGCAAGCGTGTGTGTACGTGTATGTATTTGTCCTCCTCTCGCTGTATCGGTGCTGCTGTGACGACTGCATGTGCGCGGGTGCCGCAGCAGAGGAACTTCGACGAAGCGACCGTTCTTCTTCGCGAGGCATCATCGCCTCTCCCTCCTGCGCTGCCTCATTTCTGCACGCCTCCTGCTGCTGCTGCCTGGGCTCGTTTTCGTTTGCTGCTGCTGCTGCTGGTATAGAGACACGCCTGTCCCCCG
>KL647309.1:2079438-2130288 GCA_000727475.1 Sarcocystis neurona
CTCCTGCTGCTGCTGCCTGGGCTCGTTTTCGTTTGCTGCTGCTGCTGCTGGTATAGAGACACGCTGTCCCCCGTGCTGCTGCTGCTGCTCCTCCCTGCTGCTGCTGCTCCTCCCTGCTGCTGCTGCTCCTCCCTGCTGCTGCTGCTCCTCCCTGCTGCTGCTGTTGCTGCGTTCTCTTCTTCTTTCGCTGCAAAAAGGATCCCTTCTTCTCTCTGAAGGCGCTTCTCTTCTCTTCCTGCATCTCTCCTCCGCTTGTCGATCTACTTTCCCCACGTCCTCTATCTCTCTCTGTAATCTCTTCCGGTATGTCTCCGTCTCTGTGTGTCTCTCGGTATGTCTCTCCTTCTTCTGCATGTCTCTCGCTCTACGCGACCCCCGCGTCTTCTCCCTGGCCAACGACCAACTTGTGCTCCCCTGTCCCGGGCTTCTTCGTCTCGTCTCCCCATCTCCCCCTACTTCTCACTCGGTCCCTCACTTCTGCTGCTGCTCCTTCTTCTTCGACGCACGTCTCCTCTCTTTCTCTCTTCCTCTCCGCATGACGCGCGCACCTCCTGCTCCTCCACATTCCCTGCGTCTCCTCCTCTGTCTCGCACTCTTTCGCTCTGCTGCTGCACGTCTTTTTTGCTCCTTTCTGTCTCTCTGTCGCTCACTGCTGCCCCTCGCTTTCCTCGCGTCGCTCGCGCGAGGCTGCTGTTCTTACCTGCCATCATTCTGCCGGGCAGCCGAGGCCGCCGCAGCGGCAACAGCAGCAGGTGGATTGTAGTAGCGAACAACTCGAGCAGCCATTCCCGGGTTTTGCAGCAGCAGGGGATGCTGCTCCACGTATTCAAAGACTGCTACCGGCGCGTCGTCGCGCAGAGATAAATCTGCAGGGCACTGAAAGTAGTGCGCCGCATGCTGCGGGTGACGACCTGTTGTTGCTGTCGCGGCAGCTGCTGCTGCGCCAGCTCTTCCCGCGCTTCCTGCAACGCCAGGCCAGGCCGAAGGGAACGCGTAACGACCCAGGGCTTCCTCCCCGCCTTCCCAGCTGCTGCTGCTGCTCCTGCTGATGTCACCCTTGCTCCTTTTCCTTCTTTCTTCTCCTGCCGCTGCGTCTCCGCCTTCTTCGACTTGCTTCTTCTGTCCCCCGGTGCCCCCGCCGGATTTGCTGCTGCTGCTGCTGCCGTCCGAAATCTCCGACGCCGAGTCCACGGAAGCAGCCGCCGTTGCTGCCGGTCCCCCGCCACCTCCCCCTTCCCCGCCCGCTGCTGCTGCTGCGAGGTGCTGCTGCTGCTGCGCCGCCGCCCCGTCTAGCCGTGCCCGACTCAGCACTTCGCTTCGCTCCGGTGGTCTACGCCACGCACCAAACACGCGCCACCACCAACAGCAGCAGCAACAGTAACAGCAAAGCAGCAACAGCAACAGCAGCAACAACAGCAACGCCGCCGAGCATGTTTTCGTGCGAGACAGACAGAGAGAGAGTGACGTATGTGTGAATGTGGGTAGATGCGGCAACGCCGACGTAAAAGCGATGGCACCGCGGTGAAAATTGAGGAAAGGAAGGGAAGCACAGGCAACAAAGGCTTGCACTTTTACTCCCGTATACGTCTCTGCATACACACACATGTACACGTATATGTATGCACATAAATGTGGATGAATCTCTATACACATATACGCTTCGATATATATATATATATATATATGCGTATAGATAGATAGAACCACGAATAGATCAACGCAGCTCTATACATATATACACGCTACAGGGATCCATAAAAGTATATGTATACACCTATGCAAGAGGATGCAGTTTTAAACGGATGCATGCACGGGTACGACCTTGTTGTGTATGATAGAGAAGTTTGTGTGTATATATATGTGTTTATGAATGAGGTGCAGAAACACGGTTGCGTGTAGAGAGGAAGAACAGTAGACGTGTTCGGAGAGGAGAGCTGGTGAAGGAAAAGGGGCAACGGGAGACGGCGAGAAGAAGAGAAGCAGCTGCTGCAGCAGTGAAGGGAAAAAAGAGAACTTCCACAGCAGCGCAGCCGCAGCAGTAGATCAACCACATCTGCAGCCCAAGCGGAGCTGGCGCGCAACAAACAACGGCAGCAGCATCGCACCAGCAGCACCGCACCAGCAGCAGCACCGCAGCAGAGCAGCAGCAGCAGCACCGCACCAGCAGCCCCGCACCGGCAGCAGCAGCAGAGCAGCATAGAGCGGTGAGGGCGTGCTTACAAGACAACCCAGGGCGTTCGTTCGGGAAGGAGGGGAGGTGCAGCAACGGTTTTCCTTTTCCACTTCCTTTCAGCAGCGGCGACTGCATGTGGGGCCGCCGTGCCCGGCTTTTCCTTTTTCTGCTGCAGCTGCTGCAGCACGAGGCCGCAGCGGAAGTCCGGCCGATGAAAACGCAGCATCGCCACTCTGCCCGTCACCCCGGCGACCGGGTGAACCCCCTGCATTTCAAAGGCGAACTTCGTATGCAGCAGAGGCTGCCCGCCTGTCGACAGCCAGAGAGACACAGAAGAAAGACAAGAAAGAGAAGAAGAAGAGGAACGTAACTCGAACAGAAGGGGAGACACACATAGAGACAACGGAAGGAAACGGAGAGAAGACACCGCGTTCCCGTCCGCAGTAGCTTCTCTGCAGGAGGGACTGCGCGTCTACGCAAAAAGGCACACTCCCTCAACAAAATTGACTTCTTGTCTTCCAGGCTTCTTCCTCTCTGTTCCCTTCCTTGTCTCCCTGAGTCACACTGCAGCTGCCTCGTGAAGTGCGCAGAGGCGCTGCTGGCCGCGTTTTCGCGGCGTGCAGCAGCTTTTCTCCCTTTTCTCGAAGAAGTTCCACTGGGGTGCGCTCGTCAAACGTTGTTGCAGACCCCGGGGTTCTGCGGAGACGCGTGTGTGTCTTTTCTCCAGCAGCACGAGCAGCCACACACGCCCACACATGGCGACAGCGAGAGACCGGCCGGCAGCAGCCACGTGGAAGACCAGAGACACAGAGAGAGACGAGACAGCAAGAGAGAGCCCAAACAGGTCAACGTGCAAGTGCCGAGAGACAGATGGAAAGGAAGCAAGTAACGGAGAAGAGGCGAGCAGACCGAGGACACAGAAGGGTGGTGGGCAGTGTGAGATACAGAGACATCCGACCGAGAGAAGGAGACACACGGAGAGCAACGGAGACGGAGACGGCGGCAGAGACGGAGACGGCGACAGAGACGGAGAGACAGCGGAAGGTGACACAGAGAGGAGGTCGGAACGACGAGAAGAGCCGCCGCAGACGAGGAGAAGTGCGTGCTGTTCCCCTGCTGCTCGGCGATAGAGCGCTCCGCGGGTGAGGACTCTCCACGCGTATTAGAGTGAAGCAGCAAACACCGCTTCTTCACAGAAGGCGTCCACAGGCCGACAGAGAAACCCAACACATACATGTACAGGTGGCACCCTTTATGTATACGTGTACACAATATGTAGATGTATATTATATACACGTGTCTGCATACCCATCACATACACATCCTCACATACACACATACCCATTATACAGCTGCATATATGTGGGGCGCGACTGAAGCAGAGAAGGAAGAGAAGATGACAGAGAGGGGAAGCCAGAGAAGAAGAGACGGGGGCGCCCTCGCGCGAGCGATCCTCATACATGCATGTGTATCCATCTGTGCGCGCCCGTATCCCATACCACATACATATACATACGTCCACATGCGTATGGATGAGTATCAACCCTGCTGCTGAGTTCGAAACTGCCGCCAAACGATGCCACCCACCCACACACACCTGCAGTTCACGAGGACGTGTCTGACGGACATAGATACATGCGTATACGTCCTTATATGTTGTATGCTGTTCACGTCGAGGAGGTAGGTCCACAGCAAACGTCCACCGATGGAGAGGTGCAGGAGACGCATGCGCGGGTGTGCGCGAGCAGCAGCTACGCCGTATAGCACAGAGAGACGGGGAGGAGACGGCCCGAGGAGGAGAGTCATGCGCAGCACCCCAAGGAGATAAATGTAGGAGACGGCAGTGGGGTAGACGACGGGAGACGTGCGTCTCCCTCTGCTTCACCCCGAAAAGACGTCTCGTCTCCGTTTTTCGTGACTTCCGCTGTTGACACGTGGCCGCCTGGCGCGAGGCGCTTCGTGTGCAGCAGCAGAAACTGCCGACGGAGAAGCAGCCAAGAAGCTCTGCTGACTCGGCGTCGCTTCGCGCTCGACGACAGACCCCCCCCTGCCCGCACGCGCCCTTCTGCGCGGCGCTTCTACGCAGGTGGGCTCAAAAGAGGGAGACACCGAAGGGAGACGAAGTCCGCGAAGAAATCGACGAGGAAAGGAGGGGAGACGCGGCGGAGAAAATACACACAGAAGTACGCCGCCTGTCCATATCACGGAAAAGCAGGTGGAGCGGCCTATCTGTCACATATACGTATTCACTCGCGCATGCGGATATACTACATAGCAGCGCGTGCCACCCCTGCGTACTTCTCTCCATATATATGCATATACGCCATGTGTATACATCTCACAGACACATATATGCATACCACCACACAGAGAGCGACAGTGCCTTCTCTACAGACATACTTGGAAAATAGACACATGGAGCATGTGCTGCGGCACATACGTGGGTGTACAAAGAAATGCATGCGTCCGGAGACGCGGCCGGAAAGGTGACTCTACTACGCATGCACACACGTCTGTATGGAGAGACAGGAGGGGGAGACGGAAGGCGAAGGAGACGGCAAGGAGGACTCCTAACAGGTACCCCGCGCGCCTACCTCGGACCCCCTGCTCCTTTGTGCGAGCGTGCATGCTTCGCGTTTGTTGGAAAGAGTCAAACGAGGTGTCCAGGCGAAGCAGCAAACTTCCTTTCTTCTCTTTGAGAGAGTACTCGCTCAAAGTCAGCGCAAACTCCTGCAGGGGACTTCGAGTCTTCATGCACCTGTTCTCCTGCTGTTGAAAACGCAGAACAAAACGACGTCTTGCCAGTGGAACACGAAACAGACACCTCCCACAGCAGCAGGTGATACGACTACTCCAGCAGCAGCAGACGGTGGTCCGGCGGCTGCGGAAAAAGACGACTCAGCACCAGCAGCAAAAGACCCACACCAGCAGCAGATGATTCGCAGCAGCAGCAGATCCCCCCGGAGCAGCAGCAGGTGATCCAGCAGCAGCAGCGGCGAATCAGCGGCTACGCAGAGACGAGGAGCTGCAGCCGAAACAAGATGAACAGCAGGAGAAGAAACAGGAGCAGCGACAGCAGCAGCAGCAAATAAACTGAAGTCCAACAGAAGCTCGGAGCAGAAGAAATCACAGCAGCAAGTAAAAATGTCCCAGCTGCGAGAGGAACCCAAACAGCAACGTCGGTGTGGTGGACAGCGAAAGAGACAGAGACAGGGAGACAAGAAGAAATCGTGGAGAAGCAGGCGGTGCAGGGCAGAGGACGGTCGCATGGAAGAGCGTGGCAGCAAGAGTATCGGCACCAGCAAGACAGGAGGACGAAGAAGTGGAGCACCTGCATCGCGGAACAGAGACAAGCAGCAGCGACAAGAAAAGCGACAGTCGCGGCAGTGCCACGACCCATGTGCAACAGCAGCAGAAACATGACAAGATGCTGCAGAACGAGCGGCAGTACGAAAGCAGCAAGAGCAGCAGAAACGGCACAAACGGCTGCAGCAGCAACAGCAGCAGCAGCAAGAGGCGAAGCAGTAGCGGTGGAGCAGCAAGAGTGACACCAGCAGGTGAAAGAAGCGAAGCAAGTTACCTCAGCAGCAGCCATCGCGTGCAGCTCGAGAGCCGTCTTCCCTTGCTTTACGAGTTCAATACGTCGCTGTTTATCCAACTTCAGCACTTCCTAAGAAGCATCAGCAGCAGGAAATCAAACAGCAGCGCCCAGTGAAAAACAGCAACAGCAGCAGGCGAGACACCACGAACAGCAGCACACCGGCAACAGCAGCACACCGGCAGCAGCAGCACACCGGCAGCAGCAGCACATCGCACAGTCGCCGCAAAAAACAGAAACTCAAAACGAGGCGCAGCAGCGGCAGAGGGGAGCGGGCAGCAACAACAAATGCATCAGTCAGTCGCGTCAGCAGCAGCACCGGCTCTGCAGCAGGAAGCGCAACAGCGGCGCCGATAGCAGCAGCAGCCGCAGGGCAGCGGTACTGCCACCCCACGCACCAACAGCAGAAGCCGTCCCGTCGCAGGCAGCAGCAGCAAGAGCAGCGAGGCGGAATCCGCAGCGACGTGCTTCTTCAACCGCCTCTTGATAAAATTGCACTTCTCCCGTCTGCGGTAAACTTCTGCGCATGGACGGGTTCATACCGACGCACGTACAGCAAATATCTGCTGTTGCAGTTCCACACACCTCCACACGACGTGAACAACAGCAACTGCAGCACCGTCAGGAAATCGCGAACGCATGCACCAGCCGTCCTCGGAAGAAGACACGCGGCAGCAGGCCCATCGCCATCCCTCATGCAGAGGCACAGACACAGAACACAGACAGACGAAGGTAGACAGACAGAGACAGAAAGACAGAGACAGAGAAAGACAGACACACACACACACATAGACGTCTGCTCTAGGTCGACCGCCAGGGCGAACAAATATAAATATATGCACACACATATATACATATATATATATCCATGTATGTATATATACGACGCATACACGGGCACGTGTTCGCGTTTGCGTCAGAAAAACCAAGAGATGATAACCTAGACACTGGAAGTCCTGTGGCGCCGGGGGTACGGCTCTCCTGCTCCTGGAGTTGCTGCTGCTGCTGTTGCTGCGGATTTACGTACCTGCTTGGCTTTTCTTCTCAAGCGCAGCGCAGCAGTGCGAGACACGCCGGCGAGGGCTGCGTCAGACGCGAAGAAGACCCCAGCGGCGGCAGCAGCCGAATCTGCCGCTGCTCCTCCTGTTGTTGCCCCTGCTCCTGCTCCTCCTCCGTCTGTTGCTGCTGCTGCTTCGGATGACGCAGGCTGCTGCTGCTGCTGTCGCTGGCCTTCCCCGGCCGTCTCCGAGGCTTCTTCTTCCTCCTGCGCAGTTCACACCCTCGCACGTGTCCAGCATTTGCCTTCTCACACATAACTACATACACACGCCTATATGCATATAATTATAGATAGGCACCGGAGTGTTTGTGCGGTGAGAGGCACGTCCGCAAAGTGCACGGGTGTATACCGCAGTGCGCAGGCTACTAGAACCGTGTGACAGGGAAGATAAACGAAAACCATCTCATTCTGACGTGTAGACTCTCGCTGCTGCAGCAGCTCCTGTTTCGGGTGCTGCGAGCACGCACGTAGGGGAGAAACACAGTAGCAGATGCGACGGCGCTCGCCACACCGACTGAGGCGCGTCTGCGTACGCGGAGGAATAGGAAGCGGTTCGTGTGGAGAGTGGTCCAAGGCGGAGAACTGTGTGGTGTCTGTACACCCGATGGAGGCAGGTAGTGGTCGGTGGTGTCTGTACACCGCAGGCAGGCAGCGAAAGGTCGAAATCGTGCACAATCCACGGAGGAAAAATCTGCGGTGTACGTACACCCCACGGCGGCGTCTGTACACCCCGCGAGAAGGACGAGCGCTGACGTGCGCGCGTTCTGCGCGTGTCCCGCGCACGTCAACGAGTACGAAGTGCCCACGCAACCCACGGAGTTCCCCGTTTCTGCAGTGTGGACCCCAAACAGTGTCGCGTGTCTGTACACGTGAGGGACAGTGGGGTGTCCGTACACCTAAGGGAGTCCTGGCTGTCCGTACACCTGGTGGACTGTGGAGTGTCTGTACACCTCAGGGATGTCGCGTGTCTGTACATCTAAGGGACGGCCAGGTGTCCGTACACCTAAGGGAGTCCTGGCTGTCCGTACACCTGGTGGACTGCGGAGTGTCTGTACACCGTAGGGAGTGTCGTGTGTCTGTACACCAGAGAAAGTATGGGATGTCTGTACACCTACGGGAGTCTTGGGTGTCCGTACGCCTGATGGAGTGTGGAAAGCCTTCACACGTCAAAGTGTACGCCGGAGAAGGTGTGGACCACGTATATCCCCTGGGACTGTGCCGTTTGGGCAGATCTGACTGCATGTGGTGTGTGAGGACAGTCGCACGATTCTGTCGGGGTGTCTGTACACTGCAAGAAGTCTGCGGTGTCTGTACAACAGAGAAAAGCGGGGTGAGTGAACGTGTCTGTAGAAGGAACACTTACGAGGAGGAGTTTCCGGTCCTTTCCTTCGCCAGCGGCGGCATTCAAGTGGTAGTGCAGGTCGTCGGATAAATCGAAGAAGAAGCAGCTGAGAACTACTTCAACATGGGCAGCAAAGGCATTTGCTGCTGCTGCGCCGTCAGAGAGATAGAAGTACGCCTCCACAGCGTTTCCATATACCCTCCACATTTCTGCCGCATGCACCACCTCGCAGCTTCCTCTGCCCGTCCAACTGCTGCTGGTGCTGAGAAAAAAGTCCTCTTCCCCACCCACGAGAGACAGAAACAGCTGCTGCGACTTCCTTGCCAGCTCCTCCGCCCGCCACTGCTGCCACCGCTGCTGCTGCTGCAGCCGCCACTGCCGCTGCTGCTCTTGCTGCAGCAGCTGCCATCGCCGATGCTGCTCCTGCTGCAGCTGCCAACGTCGCTGCTGTTGCTGCTGCAGCTGCCAACGTCGCTGCTGTTGCTGCTGTTGCAGCTGCGACTGCCGCTGCTGCTGCTGGGATGGGCCACGTACTTCTGTTGCTGTTAAACGAAGACCAAGAGCTCCTGCTGGTCCTGTTACTGCCCTCCTCGCAGCTACGATTGCAGTAGCGGCACAGGTTCTGTTTGCTGCTGTTGCCGTTCCTGCTCTTGCTCCGGGAGCTCCTGCTTTCGGCGCTGCGCCTGCCTTTGTAACTGCTGCCGCTCCTGCTTTTGCTGCTGCTCCTGGGTGGGCTGCTGCTCCTGCGTGGGATGCTGCTCCTGCGTGGGATGCTGCTGCCACTGCTGTTCCTGCTTTCGCTGCTACTGTTGCTGCTGTGCCTGCCCGAGTTGGAACTGCTGCTTTTGCAGCTACCGCTGCTGCTAACGCTCCTCCTGTTTTTGCGATTGCAGCTGGTGGCCTCGCTGCTCCTGCTATTGCTGGTTTTACTACAGGAGCTGCTCTTGCTGCTAACGCTGCTGCTGCCTTCCCTGGTGCAGCTGTTCCTCCCTTTGCTGATGGCGCTGCTGCCTTTGCAGCTGACTCTCCTGCCTTTGCAACTGACCGTCCTGCCACCTTCGCTGTTACTCCCACTGGAGTTCCTGCCTTTGCTGCTGACGTTGCAACTTTTGCAGCTATTGTTGCTGTTGCCCCCGCTGGTACTGCGGTTCCGGCCTTTGCTGCTGGTGCTGCCGCCTTTGCTGCAATCGCTGCTTTTGCTCCTGTTGCTGCTGCTGCCCCCGCTGTTGCTGCTGCTGCTGCTCTAACTGTCACTGCCGCTGCTGTTCCTGCCTTTGCTGCTGCTGCTGCGTTTGCTGGAATTGCCGGTTTTGCTGCGACTGCCGCTTTTGCTGCGACTGCCGCTTTCGCTGCGACTGCCGCTTTCGCTGCGACTGCCGCTTTCGCTGCGACTGCCGCTTTCGCTGTTACTGCTGCTGCTGTTCCTGCCTTCGCTACTGGTGCTGCCGCCTTTGCTGCGACTGCTGCTTTTGCTCCTGTTTCTGCTGCTGCTCTCGCTGCTACTGCTGATCTAGCTGTTACTGCTGCTGCTGCTGCTGTTCCTGCCTTTCCTGCTGGTGCTGCCGCTTTTGCTGCGACTGCTGCTTTTGCTCCTGCTGCTGCTGCTGTTCCTGCCTTTCCTGCTGGTGCTGCCGCCGTTGCTGCGACTGCTGCTATTGCTGCTGTTGAGCTCGCTGGTGCTGCTACTATTGTCCGCGTCTTTGCCGCTGGTGCTGCTGTTTTTGCTGCAGCAGCTCCTGCTGCTGTTATTGCTGCTGCTGCTGCTTTCGCCGTTGCTGCTACAGCTGGCCCTGCCTTTGCTGCTAGTGCTGCTGACTTCGCTGCCACTGCTGCTTTTGCTGCTATTGCTGCTGCTTTCGCTGTTGCTGCAACACCTGTTCCTCCTCCTGCCTTTGCTGCTGGTGCCGCTGCTCTTGCTGCAGAAGCTGCCGCTGCCTTCGCTGTTGCCGCTACAGCAGTTCCTCCTCCTGCCGTTGCTGCTGGGGCTGCTGCTTTAGCTGCCGCTGCTGCTGGTGTCTTTGCTGTCAGGGAAGCTGGCGCGCGCTTCGCTGCCATCTGTATTAGCGCCCCACCTTCTTCTTTCACCGTTTCCTCTTCTTCACTTTCCCAGGCTTCGTCTGCAAGTGCTGGTCGCTGCCGCGCAACGCGCGTAAGTTGCTGAAGCCCCGACGAGGCGGCAGTGTCGGCAGCAGCAACGGAGGACGTCGGTGTGGCGTAGGAGAACGAGAGAAAAAACGCCAAAAACCGTTCGGTCTGCTGCCGCTGTCGCAGCAACCCCTCGGCGGCTGCTGCCGCTGCCGCCCCGGCTCCTGCTTTGCCGCTGCTGCTGCTGCTACTTGCTGAAGCTCCGGCTGTCCCAGAGGCAGCGCGAAGCGACTCAAGAAAAATTCCCGTGCTGCGCCAGAAGGAAAACGAAAAAGCGACAACACGACAGCAGCTTCCCACGCTGGCAGCAGCAACAGCAGCACACCACCGCGGCGGAGGACCGCGCGACGCAGCAGCAACCAGACGAAACAGAGACCGCGGTCTTCTTCTTCTTCCATAATTTCCTTTCCTACCTGTCTGCAGTGAAAAGCCAGCCCACTTCCAGAAGGCTTCAAACCTCTTCATGAAAGAGAAGAGAAAAGAGAAAGCACGTAGTTCTTCTCTCTGTCCCTCTCTCTCTGCCCTTCTTGGATCCTGCTGTCTAAACTCTCCTTCTCTTTTGCTACATATATACACGTATATACTCTTCTACAGAGCTGTCCTATATTATCTCTCTCTCTATACATATATCCATGTAGACATATTCTTGTGCAGGGCTTCCCTATATTCTCTGTTTGTCTCTCTCTCCATATATATATATATATACGTAGATATAGATATATACATATATATAGAGAGGCAGACAAACACACACATACACCTATATGTACATATTTATGTATGTGAAGATAGAGACAGGAACTTTCATATTTGCAGCAGCGAGAGAAATATGCACATTTACAGAGGGAGTTCCTTATGCCGTGACGCTTCTCACAGACGTGTCTGTCCCTCTATCGCCCTTTTGAATGAAGAAATACGTACCGCCTTCCATCTGTTGCCGTTTGCATGTATGGAGGAGATACGCACTGCCCACTGCATGGTAGACAACGTAGAATCTACGCCGCTAATAAATGAAAGATATGCCCCCCTTCCGCTGTCCCTCATGACACGTACTTTCCCACCCTCATCTAAACCGAAGAGAGAGACTGGAGAGACAGCGGAAATACTCATAAGCACGTACGCACACATATATACATGTGTGTATATCCTAGGTGGAGACGGCGAGACACGGTTGCCAAATATGCAAAGGCAGTCTGGACTGCACGGATTAGGAGGAGGAAGAATATTTTGGTAGAGAAAGGAAGAGACACGTGTCTCTTCACGCGTCTCTGCGTGGCAGCAGAAACTTACGACTCGGAGTCTGCGGCACTGCCAGCTGCTGGTCGAAATGCCGCGTCGACATGGGCTTCATAGTCGCGAAGCAGCAGCTGCTGTTCGGCAGCAAGATGCGCTTCTTCTTCTTCGACGGCAGCAGCGGCGACCACCGCAGCAGCACGGCCGACGCGTCGCAGCTCTTCTTCTTCCTCCTCGTCGTCTACCTCGAGTTCGTTGAGCCGCTGCCCTTCCTGCTGCTGCTGCGATTTCTCTCCTGCTGCAGACAGCGCGTGCGTGCCGTGTCTGCTGCTGCTGCCGACCCCCACTCCTCCTGCAGGAAGCTTCGCCGCTGCTGCATGTGCGCCTGCTTCCCCTGCCGCCGCCGCAGAGGCGGAAGCAGCTGCCGCGCACGCCGTCGCCTCAGCAGCAGCAGCTGCTGCAGCAGCTGCAGCAGCCGTCGCAGCAGCTGGCTTCCTCTTCCACGCCAGAACGCGATGCAGCCTCGTGCACTCCCACTCGAGTGTGCCTCTCACTTCACCCCACACGCTCTCCCCAAGCACTACCGTTTGCTGCTGCTGTTGTTGAAGTAATACTGCTGCTGCATGCCGCAGAAATCCTGCACCAGCTCCCCCTTCCGCATGAGCTGCTGTTCCTCCTCTGCCGCCAAAGGCAAAATTCGCACTTCCTCCTTCTCCTCCTGTGCCCACGCCTGCCCCGCTGTGCCCCGCGCCGTGATGCTGCTGCTGCTGCATCTGCCGCCTGCCTCGCTCGCTAGCAGCAGCAGCAAAAGAAAGGATGGTAGTAGCGCTCCCGCCTGCTGTTCTTCCTGCTGTTGACGACAGCATGTCCTGCGGGTGCAGCCCGTGCAAACGCAAGTGCTGCAGCCCTCTGGGATGATGACTCTGCCGTTGCAGTCCTCCTCTGTGCGTCTGCTGCTGCAGCAGCAGTCCTCCTCTTCCCGCTCCTCGTCCGTCCTCTGCAGCAGTTCCCAGACGCGCGATCGCTATGCCTTCGCCACGAGAATGCGCCGTACGTGCTGCTGCTGCTGCTGCTGCCGCTGCCTCGTGACCTGCAGTGGCAGCAGCTCTGCCGCCCCCAGCACCACCAGCAGCTTCTCCATCTCTCTCCGCCCGTGCCACGCCGAAGCCGGCACGGGACTGCGCGGCTCCTGCCCGCAGCTGCCGCTGTCGCTGCTGCTGCTCTTCCAGCTCCGCATCGTCAAACTCAAACTCCGCATCCAGACTCTCTTCCCTTTGCTGCTGCTGTTGCGGCTGCTGTTGCGGCTGCTGTTGCTGCTGCTGTTGCTGCTGCTGCTGTTGCTGCTGCTCCTGTTGCTGCTGCTCCTGTTGCTGCTGCTGCTGTTGCAGAGGCGTCGTGAATCGTGCCTTACTATCGTCTCGCGAGGGGAGCTGCTGCGCGCCCCCGCCGCTGCGTCTCCTCCCACGTACGTCTTGCTGCTCGGGCTGCTGCCTCTTGGCGGGTACTTTTCGTGCTACTCCTGCTCTTGTCCCGTTCTGCTGCTGCTCTTTCTTCCCCTTTTCTTCTGCTACCGCTGCCTTCTTCGATCCCAGTTCTACGGGCCCACCTTTCCGCTGCACTACTTCGGCCACCGCCTCTCGACCTCCGTCCGTTCTTCCTCTGCCTTCTGCTGGAGCTACTCTCTGCAAACCTACACCGTTTACCGCTACTCCTGCTTCTGTTCTTGTCGCAGCGCTGCTCTCTCCGGCTGCTGCCGTTGCTGACTTCTCGCCTCTTCCTTTGAACTGGCTCTTCCCAGATCCTGCTGCTACGAGGGCACCCTCACCACTCCCATCCCCCAATTTTTTTCTCTTGCGGAGCGTCTCAGTCTCTCCCTGCTGCCGCTGCTGCTGTCTCTGCAAAGGCTGTTTCTTCCCTACCGTCTTCTGAAGCGTCGCAACAGCAGCCGCCTCTCCTCCTCCGCTGCTGCCGTCGACCTTTGGTGCAGCAGCAGAATCAACAACACCACTTGAAGTACGACCGGCGGCACCGACAGCGGACCCAACAGTGTTGACAGCAGAACCTGCAGCAATGACAGCCACGTCAGCACCGCCTCTGCTTTTCATCTGTTGCCGCTGCGGTCGCTGCTGCTGCTGCTGTTGCGGGAGCAGTGCCTTTCTCTGCGTCTTCGGCATTTTGGTCTTCTTTCTCTTCCTTCTGAAGGGCACCAGGATGCAGTATTTGCATCCGCAGGAGTCGTTGCAGCCTCGCAACAGAAGCGCCGAGGAGCGCGTGAAGCAGCCCGCAGCAGCAGCGAGAACAGCGGCAGTGCAGCAACAAGACGGCAGACCGAGTCCCCGCAGCGTCAAAGAGAAGGGGCCGCGTCTCCGTATAAACGTAACTGACTGCAGCTCTCCAGCACACCAGAACTGATAGGGATAGAGAGCGGGAACCCCTGGGGCAGCCCAGTATATCCTGTTGCTGCAGCAAATGCTGCTGCTGCTGCTTCCCAAGCTCTCACTGCTGTGACTCCACCTTGGATTGAAAATGATGCTGCTGTTGTGGCGTCTGTTACAGTACGATGACGCGTCAGGGAAATAAGAACTGGTGGCCAGACGGTGCTGCTGCTGCAAAACCCCCTCTGCTACCGACGCAAGGTACGGATACATTCTTCCATACGTATGCAGCAGCCGCACTTGCTGCTGCAGCAGCCACCGACGCTGCACCCTGCTCTGCTGCTGCTGCTGCCGTGTTGCTGTTGCTTCTCCATCGCCTCGTTTCGCTACTACTGAAGATGCCCCTTTTTCCTGACCACCGGGTTTCTGCTGCTGCTGCGACTGCTGCGTCACCTGCTCCTGCTGCTGTGACTGATGTGAGGTTTCCTTCTGCTGCTGCTGCTGTTGCTGCGTGCTCTGCTGCTGTTCCTGCGTGCTTTGTTGCCGTTGCTCGGTGCTTTGTTGCTGTTGCTGGGTGCTTTGCTGCTGTTGAGGCGCGTTTTGCTGCTGTTGCGGCGTGCTTTGCTGCTGTTGCTGCTGCTGGACGTGAGCCTGCTGGGCCTGCACCAGCTCGCGCCCGAGCTGCATCCGCGAAAGCTGGAGCTGCTGCAGCTGCATGCACGCGTGGTGTCGCTGCCGCTGCTGCCGTAGCTGCGCCTCTGTCGCTGCCGCGTGTAGCCAGTACGAGCAGCAGTCCAGACGCAGAGAGTATTCTACTTGCAGCAGCTCCTGCTGCAGCATTGCTGGCAGGAGCTCCTTCCACCACGGCGCAGCAGCAGCACGAGCGGCAGCGAAGGCCAGCTCTGCAGCCGCAGCAGCATCGGCACGGTGCTCTGCCTTATCAGTTCCGTCCGCTGCTGGAGCAGCAGAAGCAGCAGAAGACGCACCACGAGCATAGCAAGAAAGTGCAGGTGCCCCAGCAGCGGCAGACGGCCAGAGACGCGCAGCAGCAGCAGCAGGCAGCAACCCGGCGGCAGCAGCAGTGGACGGCGATATTCCTGCTGCGGCAACAAACGACAACATTCCCGGTGATGAAGGAAACGGCAGCATCTTACCGCCACCTGCGGCACCAGCACCCACTGCTAAAGTGGGCGTGTCCCTACCTGCAGCGGTCGTAGAAAAAGAACGAAAGGCAGCAAAAGCCCTCACGTGCGCTGCTGGTTCACGAAGAAGAGCCGATGCAGGAAAACGACCAGCAGCAGGAGCTGAAGGCTGCATGCGCCTAGCTACGGCAAGTGAAGCTGCAGAAGGGTACCGGTGAGTCGGTCGAAGATGACGTGGAGAAAGAGCAGCAGGTGAGACTCTACGATTTGCAGGAGCAGCATCAGGTGGAACTTGCCAACGCGCACCGGCAGCAGCAGCAGCACGAGCAGCTGCAGGGGGGACCGAAGCAGTTGCAGGAGCAACAGGAGGAAAAGGAGGCAGCGCCCTCCTTGGAACAGCAGCAGCTCCAAAGGCCGAGGACCGTGACCCCGTGGTATACGATAATGACCGAAGAAAAGCGTTGTTAAGGGCAGCAGCACGAGTCGCCATCTCTCTCCCTTCCTGCGCCCTCGCAGTAGCAGCAGGATGGGCAAATGTGCCCCCAGCAGCGGCAAGTCTTTCAGATGCGGTGGTAGGCCTGAAGTGAGCTGCAGCGGAGGCCAGTGGAAGTAGAAAAGCAGCCACTCCTCTTCCAGCGCCGAAGACCGTTAAAGCGTCTGCAGCAGGCACGGGCAGTCCCCACAGCAGCAATGACAACAGGAAGCAGCAAGAGTGGCAGCCGTAAAAAAAAATTGCGCTTGCGCCACCAAGAGCAACAGCAACAGCAACAACAAAAGCAGCAACAGCAGCAGCAAAACCACCAGCAGCACGAAACAATCATCCCCCACCCTGCTTTAGTCCCTCACTTGTGAACTCGCCCTTTTTTGAACTCGCCCAGCCACCTGGACGTTTTGTTGCTGTTGCTGCAGCAAGAGCATGAAGCGTGTTTAGATCTACTCACACGTAATTCTTCGACTGCACTCCTGCTGCCGCATGAACGAAGGCAACGCGCAGGCACACACTGTTGCCGGCAGAAAGCTGCCGGGACATGCACGCGTTTGATACGCTGCTGGCGTTGTGCTGTCTTTCCTGTTTCTGCTGCTGTTGCTGCTGCTATCGAGCTGGTACGTAAGACAACTTGCAGGTTTGAACTCGTGTTCGAAGATACAGCAACGCCACAGTAAAAAAGAGCGCAGCCCCAATGCCATCGCTCGAAAAAACAGCGGGGAAAAGCACTTCAGTCTTCTCGACAGGAACGGGATTCATGTGCGATGCACCTTCGCACTGCCCCCGGCTAAGTGCTTCTGCGGCAGAAACGAAGCCGCGGCTCTCGCCGCCACCAGTGCCACCCTCCACACAGAGTCTCGGGAGCAGCGTACGGCAATCCCGTTCCTCCCCGCAGTCTACGCAACAGAGATTCACTCGGATAGGATGTTCTGCATGCACGGCAACCCCTTTGAGAAGAAAAACAACGGCCACATGCATATGACAATCTGCTGGACTAACGGAACGACGCTCAACTGTCCACACGCACTTCTACTACGTACGCACGCTGCATGCAAGCATCACTCCGTAACTCAGTACACACACATATCAAAGTACACACGACCACGAATATCCTTCCACCGTCCATACAACCGTCCACGCGTGTGTCTCCGCCGCACTGCAGAGCCTCCTGTTGGAGTGGTGGCCAACAGCCTGTAGCGGTAGACCCCTCCTGCAGTTCCTCTACTACATACACGCAGAGTCCACACATCGGCGCAGACTCTCGCTCGTGCGGAGACCTGGGCGTAAGCATGCAGACATATCAGTCAATATATGCATGTTGCCGCACCACGTAGCGGACCCTGCACAACGTTTCTGTGTATGGCTGGCGCACACACATATGCACGCATGTGTAGACATTTGTACGCCTTTTCTTCTACGAAAAATTGGGCCACGCAACGAAACGTCGCGGACGCGCAGGAGCCACGCGTACGCTGCTGTTGCTCCTGCACACACGGGACGGTAGACCGCCCTCTGCGACATCGCCGCTCACTTATGGACGACACAAGGGGCAGCAGCTGGACGCCTGTACTGCCGTTAATGAACCTGTGTAAAAGGTTCCGAACTTACGGACACAGAAATCGATCAACGTGTCTACATACACATATACACAGATATGTTTTTGTATACGCAGACGGAAGAAAAGACAAGACCCTTCCAGGTATATATATAGATATGGTGTACATATATACAGTGTGCATATATAGAGTGTACACATATAGTATGTAGAGAGAGTATGTACACGTAGCATACATAGCGGCATACTATATATATATGTATATATACTACGTATATCCTACATATATGGACTAAATATATGTATATATGTATATATACATATATTGTGTATGTAAGTATGTACACATATGTATATGTGTCGGTGCCGCGTAAGCGCGGGAAGGAACCCAAATCTGTGGACGTGTACGCATATAGACATATGCACAGAGAGAGTGTGCGAGGAGGAACAGCCATATATACAGAGGGATACATACAGAGAAAAGGAGACTAAAGGACGAGGCACTTATATATTGACGGGTAGGCAAGAGAAATTACCCACCTGGTCGCTGCTGTGTCGCAGCAGCAGCTCTGCCTACAGACCGCTTCAAGTAGATCTGCTGCATGACGTCTTCGTTGAACTGTCGGGTGGTGGTGTTTGTGAGACGACCGCCAGCAGCAGCGACAGTTGCTGCAGCAGCTGCTGCTGCGCTTCCCGGACGTGGCTCCCTCCTTCGAAGAACGGAAGAGGAAACGAAAAAACGCATGACGGCGGAAGGGAAGGACGCTTTTGCTGCTGCGACGCCTGTGGACTTCGCGTAGAAGTCTTCTTCATCTGAGAAAGTCGCTGCAGTCGCGTCCGACGTCGTGTCTGATAGCGTCTTGCGACTTCCTCTCCTTCTTCGTCTTCCTCTTCTTCTTCTCCTCGCTTCTCTTCCTTCTGCTCCGACTCTGGTGCCTCTGTCTCCCCTGCTTTCTCCGCTGCTGCTGCTGCTGCTTTCTCCGCAGGTACTGCTGCTCTCGCTGCTGCTGTCGCTGCTGCTGCTGTCCGTGTTGCTGCTGCTGCTGCTGCGACATGCGTGCGCTGACGCACCGCCTCGTCTATTCTCCGCTGCTCTGTTGTTGCTGGCCATGCTCCTCCCGCGTCCCTCCTTCGAGGCTACATACCCACCACGCCGCTGCTGCAGTGTTGCACTTTCATCAAATGAAGAAGCGTCTGCTGCTCCTTCCCTCGCTCCCGCCGTGGATCGTATTCTCGTCTCTGTTGTCGCTGCTTCACTAGCCTTCGCAGGTGCTTCATATTTAGCTCTTTCTCCCGCTGCTGCTGCTGCAGCTGCAGAGAAAGCAGGCTCAACGACTGCATGCGTGACGGCTACGTCGCGTCCTGTTTCCGCTTCTCCTTTTCCTCTTTTTGAAGTGTCTGCTGCTGCTGTTGGTTGCAGCAGCGTTCGAGCACCTACGTCAAGGAGTGCTGCTACACCTGCATCTCCTACTGTTTCTGCTGCTGCGTCGGCAGCTGCTTCTGCTCCCGGCGCTGCAGCTGCTTCCGCTGCTGTTTCTGCTGCGTACTCCGCTTCGGCATCTGCAGCTGCTTCCGCTGTCGCGTCTGCTGCTGCTTCTGCCGCAGTCCGCGCTCCTGCTGCTGCGGACGGCTGCTGCTGCTGCCGCACCTTTTCCTGCAATCTGTTTCTCGCCCTCTGCTGCTCCTGCAGCAAATCTATGATCCTGCTTCTTTCCTGTAGCCACAGCTGCCGCTGGTCGCTGCCACATACACCTAACAGTTGCTTCAAATGCAGCCGCATTTTCTCCATTTGCTTCTTTCTCCTCAACCGTGCTGCTGCTTTTGCAGCCAATGCTGCCGCCGGCCTTGCTGCTGTTGCCGCTACTGCTTTCTTCTCTGCTGCTGGACCCGCTGCTGCAGCTGCTGTCTTCGTTGCGGTCAACGCAGCACTCCCGCTCCGCGATGACCGGGATGCAGATCGAGCGACAGCAGCAGCAGCAGGGACGACGCCCGTACTCTCTTTCTTCCCACAGGAAGCAGCAGCAGCAGCCTGGCTCGTAGCAGGAGTAGCATTGGCTTTCGCAGTACCAGTTTTGGTCCGAGGAACAGCAGCAGCTCTCGTCGCAGCATCACCAGTTCTTGTCGCGGTAGCAGCAACAACAGCTGTGTTTGCAGCAGCAGCACCAGCAGGAGCAGTTTCTGGCGCAGCAGCAGCAGCGACCGTTCTTGCACGAGCAGGAGCACGTGCAAGTCTTGCAGCAGGTGGGGCAGCAGCAGGAAAACCTTTCCTCCCCACAACAGCAGCTCGAGATTTCCACGTATATGGGCAAGGCAAAGGATAGAGTGTATGCAATAGCGAATGAGACACGGGTGCACCATAAAACTGCCCGCACGCACCTAGCATCAAAGCAGCACGCCGGTGTCGGTACAGCTGTTTTGCCGCAATTCTTGCTGCTGTCGCCTCTTCTTCTGCCCTCCTTCTTGCTGCTGCGGCTGCCCTTTGTCTTGCTACCGCTGCTCTGATTGCTGCTGCCGCCATTCTCCTCTCTAGTGCTACCGCTTCTCGTATTACAGAAGCTTCATTTCCTCCTTCACCTGCTGCTCCACCCCCTCTTCCTGCAGGTGCTACTGATCTTGTTATTGATGCTACTCCTGCTGTCTTACTCCCCGCTAAATTTGCTGCTACGGCCCTTCGTAACGCCGCTGGTGCTTCTCCCTCTCTTCCTAGTCCCGCTGGGGTTGCTTTCATCAGGGCTTCTGCTGCTGTCCCCCTTCCTCGTATCGTAGCGGCTGTTGCGGCTTCGGCTTCTGCTAGTGCCCGCGTCGTTGCTGCTCCTGCTGTTGCCGCTAGTCCTCGTCCTAATGCTGCTGCTTCTACTTCTGTTGCCGCTGCCAATCTGTCAGCAAGTCGCAGGGCTGCTGTGTTCAATCCTGTTGCTGCTCCTCCTCCTCTCGCTGCTTCAACCATTCGCTGCTGCTGCGCTTGCGCGAGACGTCTCTTTGCTGCTGCAGCAGCAGCAGCAAAATTGCCGAAGCCAGGAGGAGCAGCCGTCGCAGGATCGTCAGAACCCACAGCAACAGCGCGAGCACGCGCAGCAATAGCCGCAGCAGCAGGACCAGCAGCGAGATGACCAGCTCCAGGGACAGCAGAAGCAGCAAGATCACGGGCAGCAACAACCGAAGCAGTGGCGGGGAGAACCGCAGCAGTTCGGGAAGTTACGCTTCTTCCCCTTGAAGCAGCCGCAGCAGCAGCTGCAGCATCTTCTGCTGCAGCAGCAGCAGCAGGACCGTTCGCAGACGAAGGTATCAAAACACACGGACGGCCAGCCTCAGGAGGAGGAGTCAGGCAGATGCGGATATGAGGAGGCGCGGCATTGATGCGGGGGCGGAGAGCAGCAGCAGAATACGGGGAGGCACCGGATGAGTGAGTCGCACCACGAGCAGCAGCCGCAGGTGGCGCAGCTACAGCAGAGGCAGCACCTGCAGCAGCAAGTCGAGCAGCTGACACTTCGGCAGCCGCTGCAGACGGCCGCCGAGACCCAGCACGACAAACAGCTGTTGGTCCGGCGGCTGCAGCCGTCGCAGCAACCGGCGCAGACCGTGCACCTGCCACGTGTGTAGCAGCAGCAGCAGCGGAACCACCGGCTGAAGCAGGAGGGGCACAAGCAGCACCAGCAGACAATCGCGCAGAAGCACTTGCAGCAACACCAGGTCGCCCACCTGCAGCGCTAGCAGGGAGACCAAAAGAAGCAGCGGCAGCAGGCGGAGCAGCTGCAGCAATAGGACCCGCAGGTGCACTCGCAGCACCATGGACAGCAGGAAGAACGGCACGAGGACCTGTAGCAGCCACATCACGGGGAACACCACCTTGACAGGTACGCGGTAGCGATGGAGCGCTACGCGCACGCGGCAGCGGCTGCGACGAAGGAGATGTAGGATGACGCAGAGGAGAACAAGAAGCAGAAGGGGAGGACGGAGAATGAGCTGCGGCTGCTGCTACTGCGTGTCTGCAGGGAAGAGTCCCAGTGACGACGAGTCCGTGTCGTGCGGCGGCGGCTGCTGCAGCAGCAGTTCGGGCAGGAGACGCGACCTCTGCAGTAGAACGGAGACGGTCAGCAGCAGTAGCAGCCGGCAAAGCGGCAGAAGAGGCGCCAACACCCGGCGCGATAAGTGGCGCAGCGGCAGGAGCAGCAGGAGACATGCTCGACGTATCCGCGGCAGCACTTTCATAGGAAACGGGTTTTACAACAGCAGACACAGCAGACGCCGCAGGAGAAGCAGCAGCGGCAGGGACGCGGGGGAGGAGATTCCGTGCCTGACCGACAACGTGTGATAAAGCGCCAACAGCAGCAGGTGAAGCAGCAGCAGTCCGTGGTGATGAGGCCGCGGTGATTTGAGGAAAGGACGCAGCAGCAGCAGCAGCCGACGGTGAAGCAGCAGCAGCGGAAGCAGCAACAGCAGTACGAGACGAAGCAGCAACACGATCAGCAGCTTGGAGGATGCGCGGAGTCGATGAGACGCTTGTAGACGGGACGCACGCATGCGGCGGCGGATGCGTTGCTGCTCCTGCAGCAGCAGCATCACCCCTTGAAACTCTCACAACAAGCGGAGACGAAGAAGAGGGAGCCGCGGCAGTTTCCCCGAGAAAACAGGGAAGTCCCGCAGCAGGCGCACCCGCGGCAGGCCCACCCGCGGCAGGCCCACCCGCAGCAGGAGCATCAGCAGCAGGCGCAACTGCGGCATCAGCAGCAGGGGCAGCTGCCCCAAGAGCAGCGGCTGCAGAAGCAGCGGCAGCAGGAGACGAAAACGAGGCTTCTCGAGGCAGAGCATCTGGTGGAGATGCTGCAGTGACACGAGCAGGTGCAGAAGCGACAGCAGCGACAGCCGCACTGGATCCTTCAACACGAGCGACGGAGCTGTGTTTGCGGCGAGGAGCAGGAACTGCGAAGACGGGACGGCTCGAAGAAGAAGTAGCAGCAGTACTGTAACGTGGAGAGGAAGATGCAGGTACGGAGGGCGCCGACGAGGAAGTCGAGGAGTGAAGCTGGGAGAGGCTATGTCTGCTGCTGTGTCTGTCCGCTGAACTTCCTTCTGCTGCTGCTGCAGGTGCTCTGGCTTCATCCGTTCTGGCTGCTGCTGCAGCTGCTGTGTCTTCTAATCCTGCTGCTTCTCCTGCTCTGCCTGTAACGCGCCGTGTGGGAGTTTCCTCTGCGGGACCTGCAAAACGCTGTGCGGGCTCACCCCGCACGGCGGCAGCCTGCCACTGCTGCTGCTGCAGAGGACCCTGCTGCAGAGATTGCTGCTGCAGAGAATGCTGCTGCAGAGAATGCTGCTGCAGAGAATGCCGCTGCAGAGAATGCTGCTGCAGAGAATGCTGCTGATGGAGAGGCTCCTGCTGCAGCGCAACTGGCTGGGGTTGCTCCACGACACGCTGCTGCTGCCGGTATCTCTCGTGCCACCTCTCACGCTGCTGTTGCTGTTGTTCGTGGTGCTCCTGCCGCACTGGCTGGTGCTGCTGCTGCGACTGCGTACTTCCCCCCTGCTGAAACAGTTGCTGCTGCTGTTGCTGCTGCTGCGTCTGATTCACCTGCTGCGGCTGAAGGTGCAACGGCTGCAGGTGCCGCTGCCGCTGCACATGCAGCTCTTGAAGCCGCACGTGCGTGTGCTGCTGCAGTTGAAGCGGTTGCGGCTGCTGCGGCTGGTCCGCCTGTCGGTGTTCTTCTCGCAGGGGCGGCGCAGGCGGACACGGTACGTGATGCTGCAGCTGCTGCTGTACGCGATGGAGCTGCTGCTGAGACAGCGACGTCGGCGCGGCTGCAGCAGAAGCCAACATGTGTGGCTGCTGTTGGAGACCTCCGGAAGGAGGGACGACCCCACCATCAAGCCGCTGCTGCTGTTGCTCTTGTTGAACCTGCGCCTTCAGCTGCGCAAGCTGCTCCTGTCGCCGTTGGTGCCCGTCCGGCTCCTGTTGCTGCCTGCGGTGGTCGAACTGCCTCTCTTCAAGCTGACGCTGGTCGCGAAGGTGCTGCTGCCTCTGCAGCTCCTGTTCCTGAAGCTGTTGCTGTCCGGGAAATTGCTGCTGAGGCCGACGCTCCTGCTGCTTCGCAGCCTCATGATGCTCGAGCTCCTGCTGCCGTTGCAGTTGCTGCTGCTGCAGCTGCAGCTGTTCCTGCCCATGCTGCTGAAGCTGCTTTAGGCGGAGCTGCAGCTGCGGTTGGAGCTGCCGCTGCTGCGATTGCAGGTGTTGCTGCTGTTGAAGCACCCCCGTTTGCCGCTGGAGCTCCTGCTGCGGAAGGTGTTGTGATGCATGCGCAAGCTGGTGCGGATGCAAATGGGGCTGCTGCTCGACTTGCTGCACCTGCGGGAGCTGCCGCTGCTGTTTCCGCAGTTCGTCGTTCTGGTTCTGCAACTCCTCCTGCCCTTGTTGCTGTAGTTCCGCGTGGGGCTGAAGCGCCCGCTCCTGCTGCTGCCGTGGCTGGCGGCCTGGTGAATCCACCGCTTTCGGCGACACGTGGTGGACTCGGGTCAAATTCTGCTGCTCCTTCAAAGAAGCACTGACAGCTGCGTCAGGGTGCGGCTGCGGCACTACTTTCAACACCTGCTGCGGCGCCGGCTCCAGGTGATGCTCCCGCAGGTTCCGAGGTTGCTGCATGCGTTGCTGCTGCAGCTCCCGTCCATGGTCCTGAGGGCCCTGCTCGAAGTGCTGCTGCTGCAGCTGCATCACTTGTTGCCGCTGATGGAAACGCTTCAAGTGGTGCTGCTGCTCCAAAGACTCTTGCAGAAAATGCGGCCGTTGCGTGTGTTGCATGTGCTGCTGCTGCGTCTGCTGCAGCTGCTGCTGTGGCTGTTGCTGATGCGGCTGCTGCTGCTGTAACTGCTGCAGGTGCACTGGCTGCTCCTGCTGCTGCGGTTGCTGTAGACGCGGCTGCTGCTGTGTGTGTGTCGGCTGCGGAAGCTGTTCCTGTGGCTCCTGCAGCGGCCGCCGCTGTGAGCGGTGCATAGGAAGCTGTTGTTGCGTCTGCTGCAGCCGCCGCTCCGACACTTGCTCCAAGGCTTGCTGCTCCTGCGGCGGCTGCTGCGTGTGCTGGTGCTGCAGGGGCTGCAGCTGCTGTCGCTGGGTACACTGCAGGTGCTGCACCTGTGTCTCGTGCAGACCCTGCTGCTGTGGAAAGTGCAAACGGTGTCGCTGATGTGCCTGCTCCACGTGCTGCTGCTGCTGGGCCTGCTGGAGATGCTGCTGCTGTTGTGACTGCTGCAGCGGAGGCTGTTGCGGTGCTCCTTGTAGCTGCTGCGGTGCTTGTGGCAGATGCTGCTGGAGCGTTGGTTGCTGCTGTGGCTGGGGCAGGTGCTGCTGCAGCCGCTCCTGTCGCTGATGCAGATGTGGCTGCTGCTGCCGCTGCTGGGCCTGGTGCAGATGCGGCTGCTGCTGCTGCAGTGACTGATGGAGCTGATGCTGCTGGTGCTGTTGACTTGAGTGCTGCTGGTCAGCTTGCTGCACGTACTGCTGGTGCAGCTGCTGCTGAAGCTGATGCTGAGGTTCTTGCAACGGCGCGGTCTGCTCCGTTGCGTGCTTCTGCTGCAGCTGCTGCAGTTGTTGTATGCACTGGCGGTGCGGCAAATGCTGCCTGCATTGGTGCTGCTGCGTCTGCTGTTGCTGCTGCAGATCGACCTGCTGTACATCGACCTGCTGCTGAAGTAGGCACAACTGGTGTGCACCCTTTTCTTGCAGTTGAAGATGCTGCGCCTGATGCTCGTACGGCTGCTGCAGGTGCTCACAATGTAATAGCTTCGAACGCTGCGGATGGTGCTCGCGTATCTGCCGTTCACGCGTTTGCTGTTCACGCATCTGCTGTTCACGCATCTGCTGTTCACGTATCTGCTGCTCACGCATCTGCTGTTCACGTATCTGCTGCTCACGCATCTGCTGCTCACGTATCTGCTGTTCACGTATCTGCTGCTCACGCATCTGCTGCTCACGCATCTGCTGCTCACGCATCTGTTGCTCACGCATCTGTTGCTCGCGTATCTGTTGCTCACGCATCTGTTGCTCACGCATCTGTTGCTCACGTATCTGTTGCTCACGCATGTGTTGCTCACGCACCTGCTGCTCACGCATCTGCTGCTCACGCATCTGCTGCTCGTGCTGCTGGTGTTGTTGCCGCAGGTGCTGTTGTTGCAGCCGATGGTGTTGTTGCAGCTGCTGCTGCTGTTGGAGCTGCTGGTGCTGTCGCATTTGCTGCTGCTGCTGCAGCTGCTGTTGGTGCTGTAGCTCTTGCAGACGCTGCTGCTCCAGGCGCTGCTGCTTAGGCTCCAGCTGCTGCTCTGCCAGCGGGTGCAGCAGCTGGTGTTGATGATGATGATGATGCAGCCCTGGAGACGTAAGACCCGTCCCCGGCGGACAAGACCTGCAGCGTGGCCGCGAAGAGCAGCACGGTGCCGCTGCTGGTATTGCTGCTCCGACTAGTGCTGCTCCCATCGCTGCTGGTACCGCACCCATTGCCGTTGTTCCCGCTGCTGCTGCCGCCGTTGTAACGCTTGCTGCTGTTCCTGTCGTTGTAGTTCCTGCTGTCGCTGTCGCTGTGTTTACTCGTGCTATTGCTGAGTGTGCCCCTGTTGTGTCGGCCGCTGCTGCTGCTGGCGATGACGCTGCGGCTGCTGCATGTAGGGTCGCTGCTCCGCCGCTCGGTACGAAAATTCGATGCGGCGGATTCCTTTCCGGCAGCACAGCAGCAACAGCAGGAACAGACGCAGCAGCTGAAATGGTGTGAGCAGCGGCAGTAGCACGAGACGAAAGGGCAGCAGTAGCACAAGCTGTATTAGGAGCACCAGGGTAAACAGAAGTAGCACCAGGTGAATCACCCGGAGACACAGCAGCAGCAGACTGTATAGCACGTGGAGGGGAAATAGTGACAGCAGTTGGGGAGACAGCAACAGTAGGAGGGGAAAGAACAGCGCCAGATATAGAAGCAGCGCGGGAAGTAGAGACGGAAGGAGTAACGCCAGCAGAAGCAGGAATATCAGCAGCAGAGACAGCAGGGTGAGGAGAAGCACCAGCAGCAGGAACAGCCGATACAGCCGGGGACACAGTAGTAACGACAGGAGTTGCTGGAGCACTCGCACTAGCAGCAGCAGCAGCAGGAGAAATGGCAACAGCAGGCGCAGCAGTACTCATAGCAGCAGCAGGAGAAATGACAGCAGGATCAAGAACACCTCCAGCACCCGCACGCAGTTGGATCGGACTACTGATACGGTGTATCGGGGTACGGTCAGACAAGCGTTCGGCGGCTGTTGTTGCTCCCTCGGCTCCTGCTGCAACCGCAGGCGGAAGGTGCATACATTTTCCCCCAAGTGGCGACTCAGCTGGAAACCTTGATGAAAACGGAGAGGGAAACGACGACGAACGCGTTTGCGCTTGTTGCTGGTGCTGGCACTGCTGCTGCTCCGGGTGGTGCTGGTGTTGCCTGTGCTGCTCATGCATTTGCTCTTGCAGCATTTGCTGCTGCTTCAAGCGATCCTCGACTGAAATCTCCCGAAGGTGCTCTTGCTGAAGATGCTGGTGCCGGTGGCAACGCTGGTGCTGCATCGGGGGCTGCTCTTGGTGCAGAAGCTGCTGCTGCTGATGCGGCAGCAGTTGACGCTGCTCGTGCTGCTGAGGCTGCTGCATTGGCTGATGCAGCTGATGCTGCTGCAGTTGCTGATGCTGCTGCAGCTGCTGGTGCGGTTGCAGTTGCTGCTGTTGAAGATGGTGGAGGTGTTCCTGTGGCTGCTGCTGCTGCTGCATGTGGTGGTGCGGCTGCTGATGGTGGTGCAGGTGTGGCTGTTGTTGCTGCTGCACCTGTTGCTGCTGCATCTGCTCGTGCTGCTGCGGATGCAGCAACTGATGTTGCGTCAACGAGTGCTGCGGCTGGTGCTGTTGCTGCTGCAGCGGTTGCCCCTCTTGTGCATCTGGCTGCTGGTGCGATTGTGCGAGCTGCTGCTGCAGCTGCTGCTGCTGGAGCAGATGCCGCTGACCGTGCAACTGCTGTCTCATGGTGTGCTGTTCAGTCTGCTGGCGGTGTATGTGCAGTGTCTGCTCAGGGTGTTGCACGTGTTGCTTCGAGGGCAATTGCTTCTGTTGGTGCAGCTGCTCTTGAAGATGTTGATGCACCTGCTGAGGATGTTGGTGTGGGGAGGGGTGTTGCGTCTGCTGCAGATGTTGCTGCTGATGCAGACATTGTTGATGCAGATGGTGACCCTGGACGTGCTGCGCGTGTGCCTGCTGCCTTTGAAGCTGCTGCTGCAAGGGCTGCTGTTGCACGGACTGCCGGAGCAGCTGTTCCTGATGCACCTGCTGCTGCTGGCCTAAAAGTGGCTGCTGCGACACCGGGGGCGGCTGCGAATGCTGCTGCAGCAGCTGTTGGTGCCTCTGCAGCTCCACCTGCTCCCGCTGCATCTTGTGCGGTGACCCCATTGTTTGTGGTGGCAGAAGCTGGTGCTGGTGCTGCCCCGAATGTTGCTGCATTATCTGTTGCTGCTGCTGATGCAGTTGTCTCTGCTGCTGCATCTGCTGTAACAGTGGTTGCTGTTGCAGCTGTTGCGCCTGCTCAGGATCCCTCTGGTGCTGCTGGTGCTGTTGCTGGTGCTGTTGCTGCTGCTGCAATTGCTGTTGTTGCAGTTGCTCTTGTTGCACTTGCTGCTGCTCCAGTTGTAGGTGCTGCAGTTGCTGTTGTTGCAGTTGCTGTTGGTGCAGTTGCTGTTGGTGCAGTTGCTGCTGTTGTAGTTGCTGCTGGTGCAGTTGCTGGTGATGCAGTTGCTGCTGCTGCAGTTGCTGTTGTTGCAGCTGCTGCTGCAGTTGTTGCTGCTGCGATTGCTGCGCCTGCAGTTGTTGCTCCTGCAGTTGCTGCTCCTGCTGCTTCAGTTGCTGTTGATGCCGCAGGTGTCGCTGCTGCTCAAGTTCCTGCTGCTGCAGCAGCAGCTGCTGTTGCATTTGCTGCTGTTGCAGTTGCTGCTGTTGTAGTTGCTGCTGTTGTAGTTGCTGCTGTTGTAGTTGCTGCTGTTGCAGTTGCTGCTGTTGCAGTTGCTGCTGTTGCAGTTGCTGCTGTTGCAGTTGCTGCTGGTGCAGTTGCTGCTGGTGCAGTTGCTGCTGGTGCAGTTGCTGCTGGTGCAGTTGCTGTTGCTGCAGATGCTGCTGTTGCACTTGCTGCTGCAACTGGTGCTGCTGCTGCACTTGCTGCTGCAAATGGTGCTGCTGCTGCACTTGCTGCTGCAAATGGTGCTGCTGCTGCACTTGCTGCTGCAAATGGTGCTGCTGCTGCACTTGCTCCTGCAAATGGTGCTGACGCAAGTGCGGCTGCTGCAAGTGCTGCTGTTGCAGCTGCTGCTGTTGTAGCTGCTGCTGTTGTAGCTGCTGCTGTTGCAGCTGCTGCTGTTGTAGCTGCTGCTGTTGCAGCTGCTGCTGTTGTAGCTGCTGCTGTTGTAGCTGCTGCTGTTGCAGCTGCTGCTGTTGTAGCTGCTGCTGTTGTAGCTGCTGCTGTTGCAGCTGCTGGTGCTGCAGTTGCTGCTGCTGCAGTTGCTGGTGTTGCGGCTGCTGCTGCAACGGCGAATGACGCAGTCGCTCGTGTGTCGGCTCTTGCGGTTGCCCCTGCAGTTGTCGGTGCTGCTGTAGCTGCTGCTGCATGTGCTGTTGATGCTGCACCAGCTGGTGCTGGACCAGCTGCTGGTTCGAGAGCTGCTGCTGCTGCTGCCGAAGATGCGTTTGCAACTGCTGCTGCTGCTGTGCCTCTGGCATAAGAGGCAGCTGCTGTTGTATCCGGTGCTGCTGCTGCTGTGCATGCTGTTGTTGCTCAAACTGCTGCAGTTGCTGCATCTCCACTAACAGTTGCTGATGCTGTGTCATCGGTGTGCTACCGCTTCGTCTCAAACCAAGTGCAAGATGCTGTGGCGAAATCTCAGGAGTAGTCAGGCCGGTCAGCTGCTGCTGCTGCTGGAGGAGGGAGCAGCGTTGCTGTTCTATCATCGACTGCTGATCAACCCGCTGCTCCACGTGCTGCTGCATGAGGTGCTCCTGCATAGACTGTGCATGCTTCTGCATTTGCTGCTGTGACTGCAGGTGCGTACGCTGCTGAACCTGCTGGTGCGGCTCCACGGTGTAGGATGGCTGCTCCCGGAGCGGCTGTTCCTGCAGCAGACGGAGCTGCTCCTGTTGTTGCTGCTGCCCTTGCGGCCGCTGCCCTTGCTGCTGCTGCCCTTGCTGCTGCTGCCGCTGCCACCTAACGCGCTGCGGCAGACGCGGCTCACTCCAATGCAAATGAGGTACGTTCGGCGGCACAGCCAGTGTGGCAGAGCTGCTTCTTCTTCTTCTTGTCTCTCCTGGCATTGACGCGCCGTGGCTGTTGGTGCATCCTGGAAGTCCTGCGACTGTGTGGCTGCTGCTGCTGCTGTTGTTGTCCAAGCGTGCTGCTGCTGCTTCCACATGGGCGCTGGTACTGCTAGAGAGGGAGGAAGGGTCACTCTCCTCTAGCCTTTCTTCTGTCGGGGTAGTTATGATTATTGGGATTCTGGCGTGCAGATCCATGCTGCTGCTCCTTCGTTGCCAGCTGCCACCGGCACTAGTTCTGCTGCTGCCGCGGCGGCACTGCGTCTGCTGTTGCTGCCGTTGACTCTGCGTGCGCTGCTGCTTCTGCTGCTGAAGAGTGAGCTACTAGGTCAGGAGGCCCGGCACTAGGTGTTCCAGTACCTGTTGCCGCTGCTGCAGCTGGCGTTGTCGCCTGTCCACGTTCCGTTGGTGCTGGTGATGTTGTTTCTGTTGTCGCCACTGCTCCTGCTGCTGCCGCCGACGCTGCTGCTCCTTGGAATGAAGAAGCCCCGCAGCAGACGAGACAGCAGCACAAACGCTACCATTGCGCCAAATCAGGTAGTGTCCGGTGCAGTCAGCGGCAGCGTGCCGCACCACCAGACACTCGCATCGCTGCTGCAGCTGGTGTAGTCACCGTCGCTGTAGCTCGAGCTGTAACTGCTGCTGCGGCTCTACCAGAACCGCAGCAGCACCAACACAGAAACGCACCGTGTTCTACAGCGCTCCTCTGCAGATACAGCCTGCAACGGGGAAGACATGTCCTCGCACATTTAAGAACGTGCACGAAAACAGCCTTCACTGCCGCTACTGGTCCTGCTGGTATTGCTGATGCCACTTCTTCTGCTGAAGCTGGATCCGCATGCAGCAGCACTTCGTTGGAACTCCCTTCTGGTGCGGAATTTGGCTACAAATGTAAGAGGTGTTCGAAAAGGAAGGTGGTGCGAACAAGAGAGATGAAACAGACGAAGTGAGACAGATAAAGAGGAGGCGAAAAGGGAAGACAGGTGTACGCAGCAAGAGTTAGCACCGAGAAACGGACTCCCGCCGGGGACGGGAAGCGAGAGACAAGGAAGAAGGTGTGGAAACGTACGACACATAGGAACAGGGCAGCTACGGAGCGGAAGAATAGTAAGAGTGAGGGGAGATAGCTACTGAAGAGATGTAGAAAAGCAAGATGATCACAAAGAGACGTCTGCAGTACTGAGAGGGGCCAAATTCAACGCTGAAAAGATTCACCGCTAAAGGAACATCATCAGAAGACGATACACGCTATATGGGGGTAGGGAGCGCGGAGGGGCGGAAAGAAAAACGAAGTACAAAGCCGACGCCGAGGGGGAGTAAAGAGAGCGCCGTTGCATAAAGGGGGGACAAAGCTAAAACCACGGTGAGAAACGACGGGAACGTTGCGTGAAAACGGAGGAAGGGCGGGACGAGGGGGCGGGGGATAGAGAGGTAAAAGGGAGGAGAGAGCGTATTTAAAGAGCGTAGAACACGGAAGCAAAGATGCACGGTCAGGAGAGGTCACAGGTCAAAGGAGCTCTGCTTTAGGGAGATTAACGCTTAGAGGACGAGGAAAGGAGAAAAAAAGAGGAGGAGGTCTGGATGGAGATGAAAGGTGTCCATAGGGACGATTTACACGTAGGTGCTGCCGTCTCCGACCGAAAACAAACACACAATTGACCGAGATACAAACAAGAAAGAAGTCAGCGCGCGATGCTACGACTGAAGCACAGCGTGGTCATAGAGTGGAAAGATACACAGGCAGAAGAGATGTAAGACAATGTAGAAGCTGCTTGTGTACGATGCGTAGCGAATCGCCTGCCGCCACTCAACATGCAGGCCGGTTGCACGCGCAGTAAAATGGCGAACACCTCGTACCGCAAGCGTCCAGAAGAGTGACTACAGCTGCTGCAGCAGCAGAGATACCAGCAGCAATAGCGTTAGCAGCAGAACCAGCGAATGCAGCGGCACCCCCGCGCAGCAGCCGGGAAACTACCACCCCAGCACACTAGCCGCCCGCCGGGGCTGTAGCCGGTGAAGAAGCCTACGCAACAACACCAACACCAGCATGCGTAGCTCCTACAAGGACTCGACCGCTGCAGCACTAGCAACACGTGGCGCAGTACCATGAACAGCACGACAGCGGAAGGCGAGTCTGAAGACACGAGAGGTAACGCATTCGGTATCAGCAACAATACGCGAAAGCAGCACAGATGAGGCTTCTCGAAAGGAGAGCGACAAGCTGAGGAGAACAGCGCGAGCGGAGCAACTTGACAGCAGCTGCTGTTCCGCTGTGGGGACACGCAGCACAGGTGCAGTAGGAGCGGGGACCGGACTCGGTCTGCACGTTTCGGCTGCCAGGACGCTACCGAAATCTTGCTTCTTACCGGAGGGCAGCGTTTATGCGGACACCAGCAGAACTGGAGGACACAACTGCTGAAATCAGAAGCATATGATCATATATCTGGAGATACGTCGAGTGACCTTATCGTATAGATCGTAGAAGATTGTAGTCCCGTCTGCGTGACGAGGATATTAGAATCAAAGTAGGGTGTTCCCTTTTGTGCCGTAATAAAGCAGGGGGATCGTTAAGTCGTAACACACATGACTTCCGCGCCAAAAGCTGGAAGATCCAGTCGAAGCAGCATACCCGATACTGCACGCATCCTGGAGTGGTCATTCGAAGACAGTAGATTAACGTTTCATTATTGCATCAGCGGAGAGCAGTGTGGCACCAGTGGATCAGTACCCTACCAACAGTTAAATGAAACATCAGATACTTACCGCCTGTCTTGCTGAACGTGCTCGTTGGCTGCAACGACCACACGTGATCCGCTGCATCTCGACAAGGACAGGACACATGTATTTCGTCTATAGTTGCACGTCGAAGCCAGCCGCGCCGCTGCAACCCCTGTGACTATGGAGATGAGTGGAGTAGTTGTAGCGAGGTCTCAGGGGTGTGAGGGTAGCATCACATTTAGTGAAAGGTATGCGTGAAGCGGTCACTTGACCTGCATGGTAACTGCGACAACCGCGCACCACGGGAAGCAATATCAAACGCTAGTCCCTACGGGTTCTGACAAATGCTGTAATGCCGTTAAACAAGAGAAATACATTGATCGCTGCCACATGTGCGTGAAGTGCGCTGTTGACCAAGAGAAACACAATGACCTCTACCACACGTGCGTGAGGTGCCCTGCTGCCTCTACAGTGTGCTTGGAATTCGTCGCGCTTACGAGATTAAGACTCCTACGCCAGGATAATGTATGCCTTTACTTCGTGTTAGGTATAGACTGCGATATCGCGTATGTGTACGTATAGACGGAGATACGGCTCACCCTCTACGGGTCCGCATCTGATATACAAATCATCTACGCAGTACTGCAGCTATGTAAACAAATAGCTGTACGTGTATATACACTATTTATGTGTACATATATATATATATATGTTTAGGGATAGGGAGAGGTGCCGGTGGACATTCAGACCTCCTGTCTGGACTCCCGTATATACGTGTATCTCCGTACGTACATTTTTGTGCACGCGTATGTTCGTGTGTATTTCGATTTGTAGAGAGAAGTGAAATAGTGGACAACTACTTTTGGTCAGATAACCTGCTTGTAAAGCTGTACGCATGATCGTGCATATACGGAGGCACAGAAATATAGATATAGAGGCACTGCTAACACGGAACCTTAGATAAAGCTGAAAGACGGATGCGAAGTCAGTCTCTCAAAGGACATGAGGGACGTGATGCATACGAGAGAGCGCTACGCGTATGTAGATGCGGTTGCCAACTTTCCTCTCAGTGTTACAGCACTATGGCATACACAAACTGCAATGAGATTCCGCTCGCGGCGTACGGGAGCGAATCAAAGAACTATAAGGGTAGCGGGTAGCGCGCCCTCACCCCTGCGGCACTTCCACCCTATAAGCTTGGGGTGTCCGAACACCTCAGGTGCTCGTATTCTACTTCCGCATGTAAGCCCCGTCTTCCGTTTTGCTGTGATTTTCTTCTGTTGCGCGATGACGGAATTTTGTTGCTGCTGTTCTTGTACAGCAGCACAGTACATTATATTACTACGTCTGTCTTACTGCAGTTCAAGTACGCGAGCTTCAGCGTAACCAATGGTACACCCTGTGACGCGTCAACGCTACGCAGTGTACCTACATCGTGGTGAATCTTTCATTATCCTGCTGGATCCTCGAACACTCCTGCATATGTATGCAGTTCCGTGCAGTGCGCCCTTTCGCACTACAAAACAGAACTGAACCGCAGTGTCCGTCCCTCTTAAGACTACCCTACAGAACTTGTACCAATATTCCCGTATGTGCACAACAAGGAACACGTACCTAGCTTGTTACGGCTCGCTCTTATCTACCGACCACGTGTACTCAGTAGGCGCAAGCATGCTAAGAGTGTGCAGTGGCAACGTATCCTTTTTGCCAGGTAAACTGGCCGCTGAACACCCCTCTCGCTGCTCGGCAGGCCATCGAGACGTGTCATTCTTCGTCCAACTGCGGACACCCCATCCTCACGTGAAAAGGCACATGTCTCTCCTGCTACGTGACGGCGCCAGAGAAACGAGACGGTCGTTTTTTGTCCTATTGAAAAGGTAACCATCTTTCTTCCATGCCGTGTTTACTTCTTTCTTCTGACAGCACATGCGGACTGCCGCTGACTTCATCTAGTGCCTTCCACGGACACTCGGTAGTCCCGTGTGCCGCGAGCAACCACCCCCTCCTCGTGAAAGCTGGCACTTCTTGTTGTGACCGCATTTAATTCTTTCCGCTGCCATTTTATTTTCAGCCCGCTATGTCACTTCCGTCCTACAATTAGTGTATTCTATCTTCTATGGACAACACTTTATTATTTCCACTGGCAAATATAGCGTCTTGAACCAGACGTTGTCTTCTCCATTGTGTCGACAAAATTCACCCGACTTCGACAGTGTGGGTTCCATACGTAGGCAGTCCTTGTTCGTTTAACAACCGTGTTCACAGTTTCGTCCTTCACAGGTTTCAGAGCACTTTCATCTGCTTTTTGTTATCGTTCCCCCAGGCACCTTCGTTCTAAGTGTGCGTGCACTTTATTTTCCACACACCACGTACACGCGTAGACTGAGATGGCGAGATATATGCACGCTGTCTACATCTGTAAAGCTGCGGCAGCGTGTATCTTCTGCTTCCCTGATACGTCTGTGGGCGTGCTTAGACATGCTAAGGCCTCAGAATGTTCTCCCAAATACTGACGCGTAGTTCCTCAACCTTCCCATCTCGTTATCTGGATATGTGTGCGTCCACGTAAATGTCTTTCTGCGTACGTAGACAGAAACGGAGTACCGAATGTAATGAGCGTCAGTGATTCTTCACTTGTATACACAAGTGGAGACCTAAGAGAAGCCGACCTCATGGTAGAGTAGTGATGGGAGCAATCCGCAAGAATGGAGGAACAACACAGTCGAGTTGTATCCACGGCAACAGTGGGGCGATGCACTACACGTGCAACCGGCTACTCCGTTGCTGTGAGTACGGACAGAAAAGCAGGCAGACAGGATTCCTGTACGCGACTTGAAGGCACAGTCCGCTCAGTCATACTACATTACCAAGTTGTGTTGCAGTGTGCGAATAATCCCGGCATAGTCCCTTTCCAACAACCTTCTCGGGAATACTCTTGGATTCCTGCATTGGTTCCTCGCGATTGATGTGTCTTGCTGGTGATGAAAGGCTTCTATTTTACTTTCATTGAGACGGAAGGTACATACTTACAATGAAGCCAAGACGAAAATTCCTGTGTATGCGAGGACATGGTTTCGTCGTTCCACTGTTATACATACGTGTGAGAGGGCAATATATCTGCACAAAGTAGGTTACCCTGTCAGTTCTAGCTGGTTTGCGCAGCAGAATGCACATGCTGCCCTAGGTGTCTCCAAAACGTGAACCGTACCACGTGCACCGAGAAGGTGAATCAAGGAACGGTTTTGTGTGAGAGAGAGAGAGGAAAATCCCAGTACATCTGCACCGCATGCACATCTGTCAAGGAGAAATTCCATTGACGTGGTACGTCGCAGATGCAGTGAAACTAGGATTAGAACGTCTGAAAGAGCGGCGTTATCCGCCAGTAATGCAAGGATTCGCTGGTAGGGACGTTAACTCTTGAACGCGCCCCAAAGAAGCACCACCTGTTTTGTGCTACTAGTTTGCCGACCACGATCAAGTGCATATCACGGCTCTGAAGAGCACTACATTAACGTATAAGGCGACCTTCGTTATTGCCGTGTTGCACCTCCGTCACCTCACCGAGGCCCAAAAAAACCGTACATCTGTACGGACGCGTATGTACATGCATGTTCACATATACCCATATTCCCATGCATGTACTGGCGTTTCTACCTTTGTGCACATACGTACACATATTCCCACGTATAGGCGTTTTTGCACAAGCGTACACGTATATATTCACACTCTCATTCTTTTTTTGAAGACAAAAGTGACAAATGGTCATGGCATCCAGCAACGGGCACTGCTGTTGCACATGCATACGTGTCTCGCGTTCTCGTGCTGCCGCTGCTCACACCGTCGCAGTGAGCACCAGTAGTAAACAAAGAGTACTGGCGAACAGTACGGTACTGATGATGTGCTGCAGAAGCGCCAGGCAGGAAATGCAGCTCAGTCGACCTGCAGCAGGAACGCAGCGTAAGAGACTGCAGAAAAGCAGCACGAACGACCTCGACTGAGCTAAACAGAGCAACAGCACGAGTGGCGACCGAGAATGCATCACACACTGACACGTGGGCGGTTGCGGGGCCTAGTCATAATAACTATCAACAATGACGAGCAGCAGCAGCAGATCAGGTCAAGCTGCATCAAAAGTAGCTACGCAGCTCTGCGTCGTTAGCAACAGCTCCACGAGCGGCACCAGCAGCTTCAAAGAAGCGGCATCTGCTCAAAAGCAACAACACCTCTGTAACAGTTTGAGAGCGATATGAAACAATAGGAGTTCCAGCAAGCCTGGAAACAGCAACGGCACAGAACACGTTGCAGGGTCTTCAGGGGCAACACGGCAGGTTAGCAGGGACAGCTTCCTGTAGGAGGCACGGACGGAGCCGAACGGACTACAGTAGCAGCCCGGACGACGCAGCAACTGCAGCACCTGCGAAAGCAGAAGATGGCATAGAATACTGAAGAAACCGAATTGAAAACGAGCAAAACCGACGCAGCAGGAACTTCAGCGGAGCGAGAGGTGCAACCGCAGCTGCAGCAACCGCTGCAGCAACGGCTGCAGCAAGATACAGCAGCATCAGCGGAGTCGGGAGAATCGTTAACAACGGCTACAGCACCAGCTAGTCCAGTGGGAGCGGCTACACTCCACAACTGCAGCAGCAGTTTCATGCGGCCTGCAGCAGCAGTTTCATCGCTGTAGTCTATATACATCTTGTGAATGAGTATCATGTGCAGACTGCCCCTGCAGTACAGCACATGCTGCAGAAGCTTGAGGCTCTTCTACCGGCTATGCAGCCGATGTGTCGTCTGTTTGTGCACATGTTGTGTGGACACCTTATGTAAGTGCACGTACGTTTCCATCAGGTGATAATTACATGCACATGCATACAAACATACATATATATCATGCACAAGGCAGCACGAGACGCCAGTTTCGCCTCCGGCGCTGCAGCTGCTGTCCACGCAGAAATCCTCAGTCGTCTGGCTTTCCTGAAAAATAATTACTGCTGTATGCTGGTTCCTTTCATGTAAGACACGGCGGTGCTGCTGGTGCGCAAGAACTGCTAATGCTGCTCCTGTAGCTGTCGCCGCCTGCGGCGCAGTCTGCACGGGCAGCGCAGGGTCTCGTGCAATCGCGTGCACCTAGTGACGCGCTACTCGGGAATAAGAGTGAAACATTCTTCGATAGTTACCGTAATATTTCATGTTGTTGCCCTGCTTCCAATGGGTCGTACCTGTTGGGAGGGTACCTCTTCCGTTCTGAACGAGCGTTGCTTCTGCTGCAGCTTCTGCGTGGCTCTCAGCCCCACAAACCTAGGCGCAGTGACACGTGATATACAGCTGGTCGTTGTACAGGTTTAACAAAAGTTACATACGTACATACGTACACATACACAAAGATATATTTATGTATAAATACTGGACGGCGCGCACGTGTAGGCACACAAGTGTATATATGTCTTTGAGCATGTCGAACTACGTACGCACACGCATTTCCACAAGTACACGTGAATTCAACGTAACAGAGATAAAATGTGCATGCGTGCATGTAAACACATAGACATTTCAATAGTTATCTCTACTGTTTCATATGTGTGTACACGTACATCGTTATGTGCGTACACACTTACGCGTACGCACACGCATTACCGCAAGTACACGTGGATTCAAGGTAACAGAGAAAATATGCATGCGTGCATGTAAACAGATAAAGATCTCGATAGGTATCTCCACTGTTTCATATGTCTGTACACGTACACCGTTGTGCGCATATGTACTTCCGTGGAATTATGCACTATAAGAGCAAACAGATGCGAAACATACGACACATGATCCGAACGTGTCCCGCGTCTGACACCAACTGCGGCCGCAGCCACCCCCATCTACGTACCACACGCAAAGAGCCTGTACATAATAAATTTATTTATGCCTTCTCGGTATGCACGCGTACACTCTTTCAAAAGGAATAGGGCCACTACCGCGTCTGGTGTTTCGGAAGAAGTTCTTCTGTCGTCATCTGCGCCCCGTCAGCCGCGCTGAGGCCTCTCGCTTCTCGGGTGTACGCACACCGCAACTTTTATATTACTGTGAATTTTTTCCGCACAAGCGAACACTGGTGGACTAGTAACAGCAGTAGCCCTACACCTGGGAACAGTGAAGTAGTAGTGGTACGGCGCGTAGCAATAGTAGCAAAAGCATTCATAATAATAGTTGTACTAGTGGTCGCACTAGTAGCAGTAGTTGTGATAGTGATAATAGTATCAATAGGACAAGCAGCAGTAGCGACAATAGTAAGAGAAGTAGTCACAGGAATAGCAATAAGAGTTGTAGTGCCAGTACCAGTACTGATAATAGTATCAATAGGACCAGCAGTAGCGACAATAGTAAGAGTAGTAGTCACAGGAATAGCAATAAGAGTTGTAGTGCCAGTACCAGGCACTACTCCTACTGGGAAGAGTAGTAGGACTAGTAATAGTGGCAGTAACAGTGAAGGCAGTAGTGATACTAGTAATAACAAAAGTAGTAGTAGTCGTCGCAGGGGTTGTAATATTCATCGTAGAAAGGCGTAATAGCATGATCAGAAGTAATAGCATGGATACAAGTCGTAGCAGTAGTAATAGCAGTTGTACTTTTATGCGCTGTGGTGATAGTAGTATGAACAAGAACGAATAATAGTAGGAGCTGTGGTGGTGACACTACGAGTGACAGGGAGAGAAACGCACTTTTTTTCTCCTCTTCGCACCTGATAATCCGGCTCTTCTCTCTAGGAAACTTCACGGAAATTTGCCTTTGCACCGCGTTATTCCATGGACGACGCCTTCCGGTTCTTCTGACTTTCTCCGTATTCTAGCTGAATTGATAGCAGTGCCTTTCATACTGCGACGTAGACGCAAATATATATATATATATAGATAGATAGATAGATAGACAGATATATACACATACGTATGTACAGGTATATATACATGTATAAGCACACACTTACCACACACACGCGTGCCTCGCCGAGTAAATGCGGCTCCTCCTCCGGTGTACCTACATCGTGGAAGGTGTACGACGAAGGACACGCTTTGCAGTTTGCACCTTTCTGCTCCGCAGAAGATTGGCCGAAAAGGTGTCGCCTTCCCTTTTCTTCATCTTCTGAAGGTCAACTCGGAACTACCCCTTCCACGTGTTGATCTTTCCTTGTGGGCCTCCTCGCCTGGCTGCTCTAGCTTTTTGTTTACCCTCTTTAATCATTCGTTCCACCTCTGCGTTCTCGGCCTCACTTTTGTACTTCTCCTGCTTCCTCGTCTGTCCTGTCCGTGTTCTCTGTGGTTCTCTTTGTGTCACTAAAATTTCTACTTGTCTTGATGACGCGATCGCGCCCTTCCTCAATCCTGCTGCTTTCTTCTTCGCGTCTCCCCTTCTTCCTTGTTACATCTTTTCCTTCTTCTTTTGCTTCTTCGCCTTCTTCAGCTGCTGCTGCTGGTGACTGTGTTTCCAAAAGACGTACATTCTCTTCGTTCTTCGTCTCTGCTCTGTTTCTTCTCTTCCCTCTACACTTCCCCCCCTCCTCCTCGCACGTCTTTTCCCAATCGTCCAGCATGTCGCGCCTTCCTTCGTCATTTTCGTGTGATTCTCCTGGTGACAATTCTCCTCGCCCTTCCTTCGCGCTCTTCTCCCTTCCTTGCTGATCTCCCTGTCCTTCTTTGTCTTCTTGTTTTCTTTCTGCTCTTTTCTTTCTCCTCTTCACTGCGCGTGTATTTCTGTGCAATGGGGTTGCCTGCTGCTGCAGCACCTGTGGTCCTGCGGCTGCTACCCCGGTTTCTTGACAGGTCGTCTGCTGCTGGTGCTGCCTCTCCTCCCGTCTGCGGCTGCTGTGATTCTCACTATTTGTCCTCCAAACTCCTTCAGAAGCGCCGCGCACGTTTATCCTTTCCGTCCCCCTCTTCATCTTTGTCTTCGCCTTCACTATTTGCCTCACTTCCCCTATTTAATTCGCCTTCTCTCCCGTCTTCCACTGTTCTTCTTTCCGCACGTACTGCGTCTTCTCCGTTCCCTTCTCCCTTTCCGTCTGTTTCTTCTTCTCCTTCTTCCTCCTCCGGTCTTCCCTGTTTTTCTTCTTCAAATTCTTCTTCTTCTCGCTCCGTCGCTTCTGCGCCTGGCCCTCCGCTGCAGCGCAGCATCAATTCACTTGCGACTTCGCCGTCTTCTCCGCTCGACGCAACTACTGCAGCTGGTGAACAGATCCGCTCAACTCTCCCTCTTCCTGCTGCGCGTATTCCTCGTGGTGCCCGCGATGCTTCCTCGACAGCAGCGGCCAGGGCCACACGTGGTGCTACTGCTGCTGCTGCGGCTGGCGGTGGTGCTACAGCTGGAAAGGTGCCTCCTCCTTCGCCAGCAGAAGCGACAACGGCAGCCCGAGCAGCACGCGCACCAGCAGCAGCTGCAGCAGTACACGGTGCGGCAGATGGAGCCGCACGCACGGCAGGCGCAGCACAGGGAGCAGGATCCGCAACAGCTGAAGAAGGCAGTGGACCGTTCGAACACAGGCTCGCCCGTTTGCTGGCGGCAGACGCATCAACGCGCATCCGAAACTTCTGCATTATTGCGCATGTTGACCACGGCAAAACAACTCTCAGCGACCGTCTCCTAGAAGCGACAAACACCGTCCCCCCTGGTGGCAAGGCCAAAATTCTTGATTCGCTGGGTACGCATACACACACGTGTACACACACACATACACACACGCACACACAACCACGGTTCACTTGCTGCTGCTACTGCTGCAGCCCTGGTATCTTCAGCTGTGGCTTACTTGTTTGCTGCTTCTGTCGCTCCTGTTGCTGCTCATGCGCGTGGCGCTGCTGTAGCAGGGGCTGGGACTGCTACCTGCGTTGCTGCTGCTGTTTGCACCGCTGCTGCTACTCGTGCTGCTGTTGTTACTTGCGCGGCGCGTGCTGCTCGCCGTGCTACTACCTGTGCTGCTGTGCGGCCGCTTGGATTTTTGCTGCCGTTGCTCTTGCTGCTGCCTCACTTGTTTCGAATGACCTGTTACTGCGGCAGGTGCTTCGTGTGGAGTCGGTGTCATTCTTGCTACTGCCGCTCTAGGAGGAGTTGCTGCTGCTGCCGCTACTGCGAGTGTCGTTGCTTCTGCTGCTGCTGCTAGGGCCGCCCGCGCGTGTGAACTGTGTGAACGGCTTTTTCTGCAGAAGTCGAGACGACGCGAGGCATCACAGTCAAGGCGCAGGCGTGTTCGCTTCTTTATTTCTCTCCGCAGAAAAAGCAGGACTTCCTTTTCAATCTTATCGATACCCCGGGTGAGTCACGTCTCTCTCTGTGTCACGTTAAATGTGAAGTAGTGAGCAAACACCTGCCATTCGGGTGTGCGTACACCGGACAACCAGAAGGCGGAAGATTCGAGGGGACGCCTGCAGAAGAAAGAGATGGCATTCAACACGTCTTCCGAATGAGAAAGTGCGGAGATTGGGTGCCCGGCCTGTACGCATACGTCAGAGACACTGGCTAGCAGGCCGGCTCTGTGAGGTGTACCTACACCCCAGCAAGAAGGTCCCGGGCGTTTTCTGAGCACCGAGGGGCGAGGCGACACGGAATAGAGCGTTAGACAAACAGCCGAGTAGCAAGAGGCCTGCCTGCACGCCACAAGGCGAGCGGACAACGCGCCGTGCTGTGTACGTACACCAGAAACAGAAGGTCCTTGCAGATCTCTTTCGGTGTACATACACCGTCTGCCTGTCTCGAGGAGAGAAAATCGTTCGACTGTACGGACCCCAGTAGAGGAGGAAATAGAGCCATTCAGGTATTCGTACACGCGAAGTCTGTTTGCTACTATTTCAAGCAGCAGCCCGCATTCGCTGACGAAGAGCAAATCGCGGCAGTCACGTCCTCTCACTCTCTTCTCGCGCGTGCAGAGATGCTAGCCATCCACGTACGCCCCACCTGCTACGCATCACCGCGCGAAGCCGTGCACACTCAAGAGATACCCAGGCGTACATACGCACCGATACATGTATTCCTTTATCGTTTACACCGCGTGTCTACATATATGTGGATATGTTAATTCTTGAGTTGGTCTACATATACCCATATATTTATATATATGTATATTCTATCATGAGTGGGTCTCTGCATCTACGCTGATGTTCGTCTTGGCGCGGACCTTTATCTCTGCAGAAGAAGCAACACACAACATCTCTCTTATTACGCGATATACGCCCAGCAGCCTACGCCTCTCTCCGGGGTGTCGCGCATGCGTGTGAGTGAACTTTTTTTCTTCTAGCTTCCTCTGGGTGTCTGTGTTTATGGGACAGGCTGCCTCCGCGCATGTGTCGTCGCTCGTGTTCTGCTGCTGCCCTCGCGCCTTTTTCCGTTTCTCTCTTCAACAGGGGCTGGGCCTGGCGTCAAACGCAGTGAAACTAAGTGCCCTGCAGTCTCCGAGTATTTGATTTGGGTTGGCCCTCCACTAGTTTCTTGCATGCGTCTCTCCACGGCATGACGTCCTCTGTTCGCAGCTTAGGACGACTACGCGTGACTTAGTGTCACAGGACCACCGTTCTTCCCCTTCGTCGTTTCCGTGTTTCCCCTCTCTCTCTGCTTACCCGACCCACACAAGATATCTACCTTCCCGCTCAAACACATAGAACACACAGACCGACGGTGACGTCTTCTGCCTATTGTAGGAGGTTGCCTTCCCTGCTTGTTTTTTCACGGTCTTGTACGTGTCTCTCTTGATCTCTCTGTGCCTCTCTGTTCCTGTCTCTCTGTCTCCACGTCTACATCCGCACAAGTGCGGAAGAAGTTTCCGCCACATATCAACTTGGCGCAGTGGTGCCGGGCCTGTTGCCGGTCGCTGCTTCTTCCTATGTGTCACGCGTCTCCTCGACCCGTGCCTGCATGCCCACACTCGTAAATAGTTCTTCGTGTCCACCAGGGGAACCGCGTTCTCTCTCTCTCTCTGTGGATTTTTCTTCCTAACTTCTTGACTTTTTCTCGATCCATCCACTTACTTGTCTGGCTCGTATAAGTGTTTATTCTTCTCTCCCTCTTTATCTCTGTTTCTTTCAAACGCTACACTGTTGCATGCGTCTGCGTATATATACGTCGATGTGTGCATCTGGTACGCAGGTACGAGATAAATGCTATGAGAAACACGCTTCTCTTCTCTGTGTGTGTGATATAACGCCTGAAGAACTTCCCGTTTCTCTCTGTCGCTCTTCCTCTCGTTTGTTACTCTTCTCTGTGTCCGTCTTCGTGTCCCCTTGCTTTCCTTCTCGGTTACTTCTTCCCGCAAAACCTTCGGACGTCTCAATTTATTTTGCTGCATGCGTGTTTGCATGCGGACAAATCTCTCACGTGACTGTAGACGCTGGGTTTGAAGATTTTGTCAGCTCACGTGTGTGTGCTGCTGCCTTTTTTAGCGAAAGGGTTCTCCACCGTCTGCTGATATCTGCCACCTTGCAATTCTCTCTGCCGTAGCAGCCTGCACCTATCTTCTTTTCCTCGTCGCAGTGTGTCTGCGTTGCTTCGGCTTCCCTCCTTCAAGAAGTTTGACGACAACTTCCTGAGGAAGGGTTCAGCAGCTGCGAAGACGAGCAGGCGGACGGTGCTGGTGCCGCGCTCTTCAGACAGACAAAAGGAAGAAGAAAGGAAAAGGGGAAGAAAGCGAGAGAAGAAAGGTGGGACGGCGGAGATAGGGGGCAACAGACGCAGACGAAAAGGAGGAGGGACGGAGAGAGAGCGGAGAAGAAGACAGCAGAGAAACGCATCGGCAGAGGAGGGCCCAGGATGAATAAGAACAGGTGCAGGAAAAGGAGGGTAGCTGGGGGGCAGAAGACGACCCAAGAGAAGAAAGAGAAAACATCAAGTGAAGGAAATTTGACAGGAAAAGAAGAAACGCAGGAGTTGGTGCTGCTGCTGCTTACGACTGAAAGCAAGTGAAGGACATTTGACAGGGAAAGAAGAAACGCAGGAGTTGCTGCTGCTGCTTACGACCAACTGTTGCCGTTCCCCCTTCTTCTTTCTTCTCCTCTTCTTTTCCACCTCTCTCTCTGTCTGTGTCCGCGGCACTTTCGTAGAACCTGCAACTCTCCGAGTTGCTTCTCCACGCCTGCCCCTCTTGTTTGCCAACGCCTGTGGCTACTTCTATCTCTACTATTACGGCTCCTCTTTTAATGTGTCGTCACCGGCACTGCGCGGGTAGTATTCGTTGACTGCTCCTGCGTCTGTTGTTCTTTTACTACTGCCGCTACTTCTCGATGTGAACGTGTCGCAGAAGGGAGATCTTCGACCGCGTGAAGCGCCCTTCTTTTCCTCGCTGCCTCCCTGTCTCCCTCTCTCTCGTTGTAAATTCTTCTTCTTCTGCGTTTTGCGTTCGTTGCTGTGTCAAGGCCATCGAGATTTCGCCGGTGAAGTCGACAGAAGTCTCGCCGCCTGCGACGGGGCTGTGCTCCTCGTTGACTGCATGCGGGGTGTTCAGGCGCAGACAACAGCCTACTTGAACAAAGCCGCTGCTGCAAATCTCAAGATTCTCCCTGCCATCAATAAAGTCAGTTCTGGCAGTCTTTTTGCCTGCTTCTCTCCCTCTCCCTCTCCAAGCTTATCTACGCCAACATATATATATGTGTATATATCTGGACGTATCTGTATATGTGGATATGTGTATATATATACATACGTATATGTGTATGTATATGTGTATACGTACATATCTATATTCATATATGTGTGTTCGTATGTATGTATATCTGAGGGAATGTATGTATGTGTATCTGGAGAGTGAAATTTGATATGTATATATATATATATACACATGTATGTGTCTATGTATGGACATATACATATATATATATATATATGCGTGGATATGAATAAACACATATACACACGCATATGCATGTATACATATATATATATATATGGATAGGTGTCTATGTTTGGACATATATATATATATATATATATGAATGGATATGAGTAAGTACATATGTATATAGGTGTATGGGTATCTGTGTGTATGTATGTATATATGTATGTATATATATATGTATGAGGGAACATATCCATGTGTATCTGAAGAGTGAAGTTTGCAACCATTTTGTGTAAATTCCACTCTGAAGCTCTCTACTCTCATTTTAATACACATATGCGCAACAATATATATATATGTACCCATAGGTAAATATAGAAAGACATATATATTTATATGCAAGCTGTTAAGCGAATTATATAGAGAAACGGTGGTACACATGCGCATATACATCATTCAGTGTATATGAATACATATGTGTATATATATGGGAAATACTTGTGCACACATCCGTACATACGAATGTCCGTGTGTCGATATTAGATAAACACATCAGGTAAACAAAGATATATATATATGTAGTGTACATATGTGAAGTATTATCTAGATACATGTAGACAGAGACAGAGAGAGTGAGAGAGAAAGTGAGAAGTGCTTTTATGTACGGGACTGTCAACGAGGGAAGTACGAAGAAAGAGACGTCTGCGGTAGAAGTGTGGGTATACAAACAGCAGCAGGGATTCACATACGTGCATACATATTACCGTACGCATGCAGGGATATCCACGTATGTCCACACATAAATAAACGTGTATGTACAGACAGAGATGTAAATAGGCAGGTATATCTATGTATGTACATATATATATACATAGGTACAGACAGAGATGTATACAGGTTTAGACATGTATATAGAAATACGAAATACTCGTTCTTCTGAACATAGACATAAATCTTCACCTACCTACGTATGTTTGTACAGAAATCTACGTGTATACAGATAGGTACACATATATACATGTATATATATGTATACGTAGAGAGAGACAGATGGAGAGAGAGAGAAACATATAGAGAAGGGTACGTATAGTGGGAGGCATACATATATGTAGATATATACGTATATATACATGTATATGCATATGTGTGTAGGGAGACACAGCCACATATGTGTGTAGAGAGACAGACACAGAGACAGGGAGCGAGTGAGACGAAGAGAAAATATACACACACGTGTATATATAGAGAGGGAAACAACGACGGACAGGTATTTATAGACAGATATATATGCATATATGGAGAGAGAAAAATAGATATAGAGATGTGGATATATATATATATATGTATATATATATATGTATGTATGTGTATGTATATGTATGTATATATAGAGAGAGAAGGAGAGACCCACATAGAGCGATACACATATGTATGAAGAGAGCGAGAGGAAGAGAGACACGAGTCAATATACGTGTGGGGAGGAGCTGCGTGTAGATGTAGAGAGAGAAATATATTTGTAGAGAGAGATATATGTGTGCAAGGATATATATATCTATACACGGAGACAGACACACACACGTACATATAGGGAGAGCGAGAGAGAGATTTACATGGATGTATACACATGTACATATATGCGTATGTGTATAGAGACAGAGAGAAGGGGAGAGAGAGTGAGAAATACGTCTGTGTAGATATTTAAATATATCTATAGGTCGGTGCAGGTGTGTGTTGTTATAGGGGGGATTGTCTGAATATCCCGAACTGGTGCGCATGTTCTGACTGCATGTGAGAATTTCATTGCCCCATACGTAGATGGGATCACTCCTCAGATACAGCAGGAATTCTTATATATTTGAATCCGTTTTGACGCAAGTGAGGGGGGGGTCTGCTTCTTCTGCGTCTGTGGAGTTCTATGGTGTTCAAGTTTGCTCGTGTCGACTTTCGTGTTCGGGCAGCTACGCGAGTGTCCGCGCAGAGGTGGAAGTGATGCTGTGCGTCTGTCTGTAGAAACACAGAGGGACGAGAAACGCGAGGAGATGAAGGCGAGTGGGAGACGAAGAAGAAGATAGAGACGAAAATGTGAAGACAGAACAGGCAACAGAGAGCAGGCCAGGGGAAGAGAAGGCAGGGGAAGTAATACACGATGAGGAAACGGAAAGAAGCAGAGAAAAAAATAAGAGCAGCGCGCTCTTTTTAGACGTGTCTCTGAAGGTGGGGGAGAAGGACTGTCCCCCATTGCTCCATAGAAGTCTCTGCTAGTCTTCGCTATTGCTGCCGCCCGCATGCAAAAAAACTGCTACGCGAATAACTTCTGCTGTTGCTGCTGCTGCTGTCGATGCTGTCGCTGCTGCTGCTGCTGCCGTTGCTGCTGCTGCTGTTGCTGTTGCTGCTGTTGCTGCTGCTGCTGTTGTTGCCTTCTGTATCTGTTGCACAGATAGACTGTGACGCAGGGAAGAAGGAGCACCTGCAGCAGGTGATGGATTCTCTGCAGAGTTTCTCCCAGTTTTTTGTCCACCCGCCCATCCCTCTTTCTGCTAAAACTGGCCAGAGTACGTCCGCTCACCATCACTTGCGTTTGCTTTGCATCGCAAGAAAGTCGACATTTCTCTCTCTCTCAGTCTCTGCATCTACTCCCCTGTAGGCTCTCCTATACACACACACATACACATATATATATATATATATATATCACGACGTTGGGAAGTTGTTTGTGTAAATGTAGAAGCAAGTTCAAGAAGATCATATAAATATATATATATATCAAGAATGAGAGCTGCATCTGTAGGGACCTCGTATATACATATATATAGATGGGTAGATAGGTAGATAGACAGGTAGATATCTAAAGAGGAATGTGTGTGTCTACTGGCGTTGCATCTCTCCCTCCAGAATAACACTTCTACGTGTGGACATCCAACATTTATTCACTCTCATATATTTTCGCCCCACACCAACCCGCGTATATCTATGTATGGCTGGATAGATAGACAGACATATGTATATGCCTGTGTGTGCAGCGATATATGTATCTGAATCTACCTGCGTAAATGGATTCGTATTTCGTATTCACATATATATATGTTATGTGTATGTATATGTATCTCTCTCTCTACATATATATATATATGTGTATGTCTGCAGGGGCGGACGTATACGAATTTATATAGGGATTGATGTGGATATACTATAAGTATATAAATATATATATATATGTCCCCCTACGTATATATTCAGATATATATGAGAGAAAGGGTAAATTTGTACACGTGTGGGTCATACATATCTGAAATACCACTCAACAGGCACGCACTGATATATGCCCATATCTGCCTATATCTACCTGCCTATATCTATCTGTCCATATCTACCTGTCTATATCTCTCTGTCTATATCTATCTGTCTACATCTGTCTGTCTATATCTATTTGTGTATATCTGTATCTATCTTATCTATTTATCTATATCTATATCTATCTATATCTATCAATATCTATCTATCTACATCTATCTATCTATATCTATATCTATCTATGTCTATCTATATCTATCTATCTACATCTATCAGTCTATATCTATCCATCTACGTCTATCTATATCTATCGGTATCTATATCTATCTGTCTATATCTATCTATCTATATCTGTCTGTATCTCTCTGTCTCTATCTGTATCTATCTATGTCTATTTATCCGTATCTATATCTGCCTATATCTATCCTTCTACATATCTGTCTATGTCTATATCTGTCTATGTCTATATCACTCTATCTATACCTATCTATCTATACACCTACCTATCTATATGTATATATATGTGTATGTATGTATGTGTAGGGTGTGTTTACATTCGTGTATACCTATGTGGATGCGTGTGGATATGGAAAAGTATCTCTTTGTATATATGAAGATATTGGTGTACACACGCAAACGTACCTCATATATATATATATATGTGTTTGTGTCTGTGTCTGTATGCACCCCATTCGTGTATCTGAATCTATGTATGTATACATGTATCTATCTTCTCTCTCTCCATACATATATATATATATGTATACCTATATATGTATGTTTATGTATGTGTTCCTCTTTCTCTCCTTTTCTCTATGTATCTATACGTGTGTCTATCTTATATCTATATCTCTCTCTATATATATATGTATGTGTATATCTGTTATGTAGATTTACATGTCTCGCTTTCGCGCTGTCTCTCTCTTTATATATATATGTTATGTATATATATATAGCTGCCTTTCTCCTTGTCTCTCTCTCTCTATCTCTCTCTATATATATACATATATATATATATGTTATGTATATGTGTATATCTGGCTTCCGCTCTGTATCTCTCTCTCTCTCTATATATATATGTATATATATTTGTTATGTGTATGTCTGGCTTTCTCTCTCACTGTCTCTCGATATATATATATATATATATATGTATATATGTATATATGTTATGTGTATGTATATGCGTCTCTTTCTCATGTCTCTCTCTCTATATATACATATATATATGTATGTTATGTATATGTGTATGTCTCTCTTTCTCTCGCTCTGGTGTATAAATATATGCTATGTATATGTCTCTCTTCCGCTCTCTCTCTCTCTATATATATACATATATATACATATATATATATATGTATTTGTTATGTATATATCTCTCTTTCTCTCTCACTCACTCTCTCTCTCGATCTATATATATATATATGTTACGTATATGTATATGCGTCTGTTCCTCCTTGTCCCTCTCCCTCTATCTCTCTCTCTCTCTCTATATATATATATATATGCATATGTTATGTACATGCATATGTCTCGCTTTGGCTCTGTTTCTCTCTCTCTCCACATATATATATAAATATATATCTATATATATGCATGTGGTATGTATATGTATATGTATCTCTTCCACTCTCTCTATATATATGTATATATGTATGTTATGTATTTTATGTATATGTATATATCTCTCTGTCGCTCTCTCTCACCCTATATATATATATGCATATGTTATGTATATGTATATGTCTCTCTCTTCCACTCTCTCTCTATGCGCATCTGTATATTCAGCGGGGGTGGACGTATATGGTTGTGTATATACGCGTAGGTGTGTGTGGCTCTCGTTTTGTTGTCTTCCTCTGTTTTTCGTCGATAACAACTCTCTCGGGAAGACTCGTCTCGGTTTGTCCTCCACTTCTGTGTCTTCTCTCCTTGCTGCTGTCTGCTGCTGCTCCTCGTAAGTGGCTCCCGGTTCTGCTGCTGAAGCCAGAAGACATGTCTGTCTGTGCCGCCGCTACTGCTGTTGCTGCTATTAGACGTTGATCTCCTGCTGCAGAAGATATGTGACTGCCTGCCGCCCCCCGCGGCGGCCCAGAAGGAAGGGCCGCTGCCAACGTTTCACGCGGTAGTTGTTGATTCGTGGTTTTCCTCCTCCGCCGGTGTCGTCTTCCTCGTGCTTGTCAAAGTGAGTCCCCCACTTTTTCGAAGAAAGTCCCCCGTTTCCCCCAAGAAGGTCCCCACTTCTTCAGCGAGTACCTCCCACTGTTTCAAAGGAAGTCTCTTAGCCTGTCAAAAGAAGTCCCCCACTTTGTTAAAGGAAGTCGTCACGCATTTCCTGCTCTGTGTAGAGTCCGAATGGGGAAGTAAATACGCCTATACCTCCATGCAGCTGCCTACACCTCCGTGTAGCTGCCTATACCTCCACGCGGCTGCCTACACCTCCACGCAGCTGCCTACACCTCCACGCAGCTGCCTACACCTCCACGCAGCTGCCTGCACCTCCACGCAGCTGCGTATACCTCCATATACCTCCGTGTAGCTGCCTATACCTCCACGCAGCTGCCTACACCTCCACGCAGCTGCCTACACCTCCACGCAGCTGCCTAC